>VWZV01013514.1:228061-272051 GCA_013397155.1 Irena cyanogastra | reverse complement strand
CTGCTGGGAACTTAATACAGCAGGAAAGAGGCAATCAAGGGAGTTTCTAGTGCGTGTGGAGGACAACTTTTTGTTGCAGCTGGTGAGTGAGCTCACCAGGGGAGGGACTAGAGATGGGCTGGTGGGAGATGTGGTGGTTGGAGGCCACTTGGGGCACAGTGATCATGAAATCGTAGAATTCTCAATATTTGGTGAAATCAGGAGGAACATAAATAAAACTTTTACGTTGGACTTCTGGAGGGCAGACTTCGGCCTGTTTAAGAGACTTATCCAGAGAGTTCCTTGGGAAGCAGCCCTTAGAAACAAAGGAGTCCAGGAAAGGCATGTGTGCATCAAAGCAGAGATCTTGAGGGCACAGGAGCAGACTGTCCCTGTGTGCTGAAAGATGAGACAACAAGGCAAATGTCCAGCCTGGCTGGGCAATGAGGTTACAAAGGAACTTAGGAATAAAAAGAGGGTGTATCATCTTTGGAAGGAGGGTCAGGTCTCTCAGGCAGTATTTAAGGGGGTTGCTAGGGCATGTAGGAAAAAAATTAGGGAGGCCAAAGCTGAGTTCAAACTTAATTTGGAAACTTTTGTAAAGGATAATAAAAAATGTTTATACAAATATATTAATGGCAAAAGGAAGGGCAGGACCAACCTTTGTTCTCTACCGAATGCTGGAAGGGAACTTAGTAACTGCAGATGAGGAGAAAGCGGAAATGCTTAATGCCTTCTTTGCCTCAGTCTTTAGTGCGAAGATGGCTTGTCCTCAGGACAGCTGTCCTCCTGGGCTGGTAGGTGGTGTCAGGGAGCTGATTGGTCCCCTTGTTATCCAGGAGGAGGCAGTCAGAGAACTGCTGAGCTGCTTGGATGTTCATAAATCTATGGGACCAGATGGGATCCATCCCAGGGTGATGAGAGAGCTGGCAGATGAGCTTGCAAAGCCACTCTCCATCATTTACCAACAGTCTTGGCTCACTGGAGGTTCCATATGACTGGAAGCTGGCCAGTGTGACACCCGCAGTACTTGATAAGGTAATGGAGCAGTTTCTATTGAGTGTCATCACACAGAACTTACAGGATGGCCAGGATATCAGACCCAGCCAACACGGGTTTAGGAGGAGTAGGTCGTGTTCGACCAACCTGGTCTGCTTTGACCAAGTGACCCACCTGGTGGATGCAGGAAGGGCTGTGGATGTTGTGTACCTGGACTTCAGCTAGGCATTTGACACTGTCTCCCACGACTCCTGGAAAAGCTGGGAGCCCACGGCTTGAACAGGAGCACTCTTTGCTGGGTTAAGAACTGGCTGGATGGCTGGGCCCAGAGAGTGGTGGTGAACAGTGCTGCATCCAGCTGGTAGCCAGTCACCAGTGGTGTCCCTCAGGGGTCTGTGCTGGGGCCAGCTCTGTTCAATATTTTTATTGATGACATGGATGAGGGGATTGAGTCTTACATTAGTAAATTTGCAGATGACACTAAGCTGGGAGCGTGTGTCAATCTATTGGAAGGGAGAAGGGCTCTGCAGAGAGACTTGGAACGGTTGGATGGATTCACAGAGTCCAATAAGATGAAGTTTAATAAATCCAAGTGTTGAGTCCTGCGTTTTGGCCACAATAACCCCCTGCAGCATTATAAACTGGGGACAGTGTGGCTGGACAGTGCCCTGGCAGAAAAGGACCCAGGAGTACTGATCGACAGCCAGCTGAACATGAGCCAGCAGTGTGCCCTGGTGGCCAAGAAGGCCAGCAGCATCCTGGCCTGTATCAAGAACAGTGTGGCCAGCAGGAGCAGGGAGGTCATCCTTCCCCTATACTTGGTATTGGTGAGGCCACACCTTGAGTGCTGTGTCCAGTTCTGGGCCCTCAGTTTGGGAAGGACGTTGAGATGCTTGAGCGTGTCCAGAGGAGGCAATGAGGCTGGTGAGGGGCTTGGGACACAAGCCCTGTGAGGAACAGCTGAGGGAGCTGGGGGTGTTCAGCCTGGAGAAAAGGAGACTCAGGGGTGACCTCATCACTCTCTACAACTTCCTGAAAGGTGCTTGTAGCCAGGTGGGGTTTGGTCTCTTTGACAAGGCAGCAACTGACAGAACCAGAGGACACAGTCTCAAGCTGCGCCAAGGGAAATATAGGTTGGAAATTAGGAAAAAGTTATTTACAGAAAGAGTGATAAAGCATTGGAATGGTTTGTCCGGGGAGGTGGTGGAGTCACCATCTCTGGATGTGTTTAAAAAAAGATTGGATGTGGCACTCGGTGCCATGGTTTAGTTGAGGTGTTAGGGCTGGGTTGGACTTGATCTGGAAGGTCTCTTCCTACCTAGTGATTCTGTGATTACAGCAGCGGAATTCTGAAAAGTGTTTGTGGGAGAAAAATGCGGGAGCAAAAAGCCAACGTGTTTTTTATAATAGCGTGTTGCACCTGAAGCAGGAGAGAACCCTGTCAATGTTCTAGGAGTTCCTGTCAGTGAGTAGCATGGCGCAGTTTCAAACTGTGCTAAATCAGAAAACTGAGCAGTGTGCATCTGGCTGTTCCAGCCAGCTGCTCACCAAAACAACATAAACTAGTCATTCCTCATGATGGGCTGGTACATTTGTAAGCTGAGGCACTAAGAACTGAGTGCTCACTTAGCATCTCAAGTACCTCTCAGCATTTCAAAATGAATACATTAAAAAAAAAAGGAAAGGATAAACAGGAGACTAAATATCATAAGTACAATATAAAGTCATGAGACTTAAAAATTTACATTTGGAGTTTGATTATTATGTTTTGAGGCTGTTGGCCATTTGCTATTTTAAATAAGATTACTTGTAGAAGTATAAGTTAAGAAACTTCCTTTAAAGGAAAGTATTTGAAATTGCTCATGTGGTTGTGTGACTTCAGGGGCTAGTGGTAGAGTTAAAATACTAGCCAATTGAAAATCTTAGAGAGCTGGCAGTGTTCTTACTCTCACACCTGATATAACCATAAGAGATTTCAATTTTCATTTTATTTCAGTCTCAAATTTTGTGCTGGCTGAATTCTGAGAGTATTCTCAGGCTCATCTGCCCATTCCTCATCAATCCTCTCCACGTCCGTATCTCATGTTCACGTATAAATGGTTTGGCCTCTCTTTCAGCCCCATTTCTCACTACGTGCACATTTGTCCAAAGACACATGGCAGTTACGTGGTAGTTTGCTCATGTAAAACTACTCCAGCAACTTTGTGAGGGTTCTCCTTGACTGGTTTCTGCACCCCTTTTAAAGTGTGATTTTATATACCCGATGCAATTATTTTTCCCTGTTTGTTCCTCCTCCTGTATTTGGGATGAAGAAAAAGGGATTTCTGTTTTGCTTACTGCTTTCTCTATATGGTGAAAAATCAAGCAAACATAAATCAATATGTATTAGAACTAACCAAACACTGGGTAAAAAATGTAAATTCCTTATTTTGTTTCTCCGTGAGTTTTATTTTCTGTACTGTTGCCTAATCAGTTTCAAAGGTTTATTTTTTGATATGTCTTGATGAGAGACAGAAAAGATTTCTGTGTTTAGAAGTTATATATGTATTTGACCAATGTCAGGACAGTATTACATTCAACAGAATCCATTCAGGAATACTTGGGCTAGAAATTATTCTTTTAATCCATTAGTGAAAAATACATCCATGAAAAATTCCTGAGGATTATGCAAAGATATCCTTTAATCTGAGTATTTTTTCAGTATTTTCTGGTTTTTGCTATCCACTATGGGATTTGTAATGCATGAATCAGCAAAATACACTACCATGCGGCAGTAGTCATCTCTGTCTGTATGGAAAGTTCCAAACTTTTTTGTGTGAGTGATAAGACTGTGACACAAAATCTTCTAAAGATTTATCTGAGCAGTGTCTGTCCTCATGAAAACGGGGATTTAGATTAGATATTAGAAAAAATGTCTTCACTGACAGGGTAGTCAGGCATTGAAACAGGCTGCCCAGGGTAGCGGTGGAGTCACTGTTCCTGGAAGTGTTGAAAAAAAACCTACGGAGGTGGTGCTAGGGGATTTGATAAAGTGATGGACCTAGTGGTTGGACTTAATCAGCTTAGAGGTCTTTTCCAGCCTTCGAGATTGTGTGATTCCATGAAACATGACAACAGGAACAGATATGCACTATTGTTCGGAATATGCGTGAATCTTACATGACGCGGAAACTTTACTGTAGGAAAAGAGATCCATCGTTGTAAAACATGCTGCAAGTGCACTTTAGAGCAGATTAAAAATAACCTTATTGCCCTGCTAAATGGAAGAAGACAGGTTCAGCTAAATCTGCTGAAGTTGATAAGGCAATGATGAAAAAGAAATAGTTTCAGGTTACATGCAGTCAAGTGAAATACAGGAAAATGTGTATGGAGCAACCAGAAAATCAAGTCTTGTTTTTGGAGAATGAGGTAATATGAGTTAATCAGCTTTTTCTAGTATGTTCTACATATTCTATCACAATTGTGAAGAGTGGATTTGAACAAAACTGCAATACAGGTTTTCATGGTTTGCTTCATTAGTTAAATAATTCTTTGTATGTGCAAGAGTTTCCGAAACACATGTAACCCTGAAATCTGCTGTTCACTTGGAAGCAACAGGAAATCCAACCTACTCTGAGTATGATTAAATCAAAGAGGTTTCATCATCTTGCAGTGGAACTCAGAATGCTGGGTGTGCATAGACTGGAACTCGCAGCAGCCAGCATGCCCTTTACTGGGACATGCAAGCTTGGCTGGTAAAATAAAGATCAGTGTAGATAGTAAAATGTGAAAAAATAACTAACTGGGACATGCCTCTCAGGGCCACATATTGGAAATAACTATGCTGACACATCCTGTTTAGATGGCTAGACATGTGGAATTCACAACTGTTGATCTTAGTACTCCAAAACCAGCTATATGATGCTGATACTGGACACTTTCCATCATCATCTGATAATACAACATTTGCCAAAGAAACAGGAGATGGCAATCCTAAACATTTCCCATGTACTGGGATTTGAACCACAGTTGTGGAGGGCAATATGATCTACAGTATGACAGAGCACAGCAGTTGGGGATGGGCAACACTATTGATCTGTACGAGGCTGAAGATGGGAATTGTAGAAAAGTTTGGAAAAGAAAACCTAACTATCCAGTGCAATGGGTGGGATAAGGTGGTTCAGTGTAGCATTTCCAGGTGCTAGACTAGATTTTTGCCCTCTCTTCTACATTGCACCCCTGCTATGCTGCTCCAGAGCAGCAGCTGCTGCTGTGTGAGCAGCGAATCCCTGGTCTCCTCCTTCTTCTGTGTCTCCCTACCATCTCCCCTACTACACCCCCACACCACTGTCAGTCTGTGGCTGCAGTAGAGATCTCTCTACTGGAATGGACACAAATGTGCATTTGGCAGCCTATACTGCTGGAGGGGACACTCTGTCTGTGATGGGCAGTGGGCAAGAAAATACATTCTGTAGGTTGGTTTAAAGCCTTGGGTCAGCAGTTGGCCCATGCTGGGTTATGTCTGTCATAAAAGGTTATGTCTGTCATACATGAAATTCCAGTCCCTGTCATATTTCTGTATTTTATCTAGCTGCTATCCAGCAAAAAAAACCAGCAGGATTTCTATTGTCTCCTGTAATTTTGAAACCTGATGAAGAATGCTGCTGTTACCTCCTGGTCAGGTGCTCAGTCTGGTGCTTTTCTAGGTCTTCTGGGCATCTCTGAATAGTCACCTGGTTACCCTGCACCCATGAAGTCTCGGCATCTTTCAGTCTTGGACCAGTTGCTGATTTTGTTGTGTTGCAGAAGGTGAACCAGTTAGATACAAAAGTGCATTGTAACTCTCCCAGAAAAGTGTGTAGCTGCATCATTAGTCTGTGTAAGAAGCGTATGCATTTGCATCACCCCTGTTGGAATAGCAGGAGGTTTTCTGCCACAGGCAAGTATGGCAACTGAACGAGCAACTGCTGCAGTGCCCTGGAAGAAAATACAGCATGTGCTCCTTTTTGTAGCAGATCAGGTGCTTTAGATGGCATAGAGACAACAGATGCCTTTCCCCAGTGAGTCACTGAGCTTCCCTAAAGCCCCACATCTCCAGGGCTTTCAGCTGAGGTGAAGCATATTATGCTGCTCCCAGCGCAGTCAAGACCTTAAAGTCTTAGTCAAACCTGTAATTAATTAATACTTGTGTTAGACTTATATCACTAGATGAGCACCAAGTCTGTTGCTAATGATTTTAAATCTATGAAGCAACTTCCTAAAACCCTTTGAAATTGGCAATTATAATGTTCTGTCTTACATGGGAAAGCTTTGATCACTCCAGAGCAAGAAATAAATGCATGACTTAAACTGGAAAGATACAGTGACAGAACAGCAGCAAAGTGTGAAATACAGTGGTGTGGCAGAGAGCCAGAGGAAGATTTGCTGTTGCTCCTTCCAAAACTCAATTTGAAGTCATTTCAGTGTTTCTGTGTTGCACAAATGACTGTGGAAGTCCTAGGAGGTCTGCAGTTGCATTTGTTTACAGTCTGAAGATAAAACTTAATTGAAGAATTTTTGCTTTCATGTCTTGTTCATATTTTTTAATTCCTATGCAATTACAAGGCTACATTCTGACACAGCTCTAGAAGTGAACCTAATGAAAATCTGACTTGTTCTGTCACAGGTACTTACATGTGATTTTAAAAAAACGTGTTAAATATATCTGAAAGCCTGTTGTTTTCTGTTCAACAGTAGGAATGCTTTGCAGAGAAACTAAGTAGCTCCAGTCCAGAAGATTCATTTTTGCTGTGGTGTTTTCTGAGAGCAAAACATGGGAAGCTATCTTCTGTGCTTGACTAATGCTCATTGTGGGTTTAGCAATGCCATCCACCAAACTGTTTTCCTAACTGATTCAATTTTTAATGAGATCATTAAAATTAACCAGGTTCTTAGGTATAAAGCAGTCTGGTATTTGCTTGTAAACTTTTTACTCTTCCTCAAATAACTCGGTTATTAATGTGTACAAGAGAGAAAATAAGAACATTTTAAGAAAATAAAAATGCATTCTAAAAAGACTCTTCTTTAAAGGATGTATGGGGTCTTTTTAAGCTACTTTAGTGCTGTCACCTGCATGTAATAAGCACCTGTTGGAGGCATCTTCAGAAACATTTTTACTTATTTTGATTAATTGCATAATAAATTCTCCCTCGTGACTCTTTGATTAAGTGAAAAATACTACAAGTTGCTTCTTGAAAGAGCAAATACTATTGTAAGGGGTTTATATCATAATAAAATAAAGTTACATCCAAGTAAGATGAGGGGGGAAAGGTCTCTCTCTCTCTAATTATCCATAAGCTTTCCACTGGGGGATTAAATGTTAGCACTGTGCCTATTGGTGCAGTACTAGTACACTTCAGAAATTTTACAAACATTTGGGAAATTGATAATTGGTTATTGGAAATACAGCCATTTAAAATACACAATGTGTTTATTTCATTGCATGCACAGATGAATCCTTTAACTGGGCTTTCACATGTTGGATATTTATACAAAAATGAGATCTCAGGTTAAACTGACATGTGGAGCTGCTATATAGTCAGGAAATTGCTACCATTTATTATTCATGTATTGACAAAATTTATGTGCATCTGTCAGTGACTGGGCAGGAATATGACCCCTGCTCTAAGGAATTTAGAAATAAAATAACATACAGAAAGAGAAACTGGGAGGATAGAGAAAATGGGTGTTACTGCTAAGAAAAAGTCATATGTTAGTATAAAAAGCAGTTGAGTTGGTGAAGCAGCAATTTGTCATCTTTTCTAGCTGTTCCTAAGAGTACCAGTTTTTCAAAGAGGTGTTGAAGGGGTCTGTCTCAGTTCTACATCTGTAAGGTAGAGGTAGTAGTACTTTACTCAAAGGTGTTTTGTGTGAACAGGAGTATGTTCACATTTCTGAAGCTCTTTCAAGAGTAAAAAGGTTGGCTCAGAGTCACAGGTGAGAGGGCAGTGTCCCACTGTGAGGAGGTTGTGCAGGGACCCTCTGCAGCCCCTGAGGACCCAAGGCATGTGTGAAGGCAGCTCCGTTTGCACTTCCCTGGCGTCCCTGGTGCAGCCCCTTGTGTGCTGTGTCAGCCCCAGGCAACACTTTGAAGTGGAGAAGCATTCACCTGGAGACCTACTGTATCCTGATGGTTCATAGGAAGCTGAAAATCATGAGACCTTGGAACTGAACCTGGCAGTATCAACTCGAGCACATCATTTTACCTTATTTTCTTGTTTGCTTTCTGCAAAGCTGAGATGATATACCCATACTTTCTGACATCGGTTCAGGAACACAAGTACTGCATAGGTACGAGGTGCAGACACAGTGCAGTGTGCACACGGGCACGTGAGCAGCCAAGGTGTGCTGCTTTGGGTGAAAAGGGAGCCCTTTCAGCCTGTGCACAGCCTTCCTAATGGTATATGACTTCACTTAGGGGAGGCTGTGTGAACGTTTACACCTGAAAACATGAGTCAAAACAGCTGATCTGAACATTCATCTTGTGGCGAATTGTCTCTGATTATAATCCTAAATGGGGGTTCTCACCCCGTGTGACCCACTGCTATCTAGAAACTGTGGGCTGCAACAAGATCTCGTACCTCATAGTCCTTGAATGTTGGCATGGAGAAATGTGGGATATCAGGTAGGCATTCGCTGTGTAAAACAAAGCTCTAACATCTCGCAAAAGGAGCAATTATACCGAATGGGGATGCCACTGATGTTATTTTATCTATCTGTTGTAACTGAGTGTTCATATGTGTGGTAGTACAGTTGTAACATACTGAAAAGTTGTGTTTTCCTCATGTGTAGTAGTCAGTAAAGCTTGGGTCCATGTGTCATGTTTGATGATAAAAAAATAATTATATTCTTTATCCTGTGTCATTTTTCTTCACGTATCATTCTTCATGTCACAAGGGTAGCATGTGAGCACAGGTATAGGGGTGGTGGCTGTTGGCAGCTGTTTTCCATTAGCTGCCATTTCAGTTCCACAAGGTCTTGCAACACACATTTTCTAGGTGGTCCCTGGTGCTGAATAAATGGGTACAGCTTTTCACTCCTATGCCTTCCATACTGCCTCTTCATGGGCCACCCTGCATGCTTCTGTGTTTGCTGCCAGTGACCACACTGCAGTGTCCTGACACATTCCTGTCTGCAATTCTGACTTCAGGGAGGTAATGCTCTGTATCTATTTGTTATGGATAGAAGTCAACAACAGTTGACTTCTAAGTTGTTACCATAAGGCCGAGTACTGACATGGACAAAAGTTTTAAATTGCACAGGTGCAGTGGATAAAAACCTACATTTCTTTGTATTATCTCTTTAAAAATATAGAATATGTTAAAAAATGAATTGAAGGACCATTCCAGATTTCTGATGTCTTCTGGCAAATGATAACTTGTGAGGGCAAAAACAGTAAGAAAAGTGGTGGGTCCTATTAACAAGAGAAAGAGACTTAATGGTAGTTTCCAGAGTCTTTAGTCTTTTCCAGTTTGTAGAAATCCCAGAGAGATTGAGAGAGTAAATGAAAGAAAAGAACAGCAAAGAAAAAAATAAGAAAGGGAAAGGGAGAAACTGGAAGGAGGGAGTGAAGAAGGGAAGAAGAAAAGAAGGAGGAGCAGTGATGGGTTTGGGAAAGGAAGAGACACCACCCCCTGTCCACTTACACTTCTGCACTGCCTTTGGCCTTTGAGGGTGACCTTCAGCCCCTCCTCTCTTCTCTCTCCTCACAGGGAACCATATGCACTCCCATTCTCTCCTTCTCTTTGGCAGCCCCACATCTGGATGTGAATCAGATTCCCTTCAGAAAATCCTACTCTTCTAGAAGCATAAACAGTTCTTGTCTGTGGGTAGGAGGGAGTACTGCAAAGCAGATTCAGGGTAATTGTCACTCACTGCCTGTGGCAAGCATCCATATCTGAGATTGTCATATAAATTCTATTTGTGCAACTTACAGTCTCAGTGCAGCTCATGTTCTGTGGATTTTTTGGGAACATTACAAGTAAATTATTGAAGTAGTTGTTAAAGAGTGAGTGTTGACAGTGCTATTCAGGCTGTAATGACCACTGTAATCTAGAAATCTCCAAGGAGCTTTATTGTTTTCAAAGAGAAATGTGTCTTCTTAGGCTGAAAGGTAATTTCATTGGAATAATACATTTCATTTATAATGAATACATCCTAAACTAATGCTGCTTCCTTGAACATTATGGAAACCCAGGAGTTTTGAGAGTAAAACTCACTGCTGCTAAGGGTGGCACACTGCTGCTTCTATGGACAGAACATTGGTGTGTGTTACAGATTATACAGAGACTACTGGTTTTCACAAAATGTACAGACCTTTGGTAGTAACTCTTTGTGAAGAAACATTTGAAGAGGAGTTAAAAACCTTGGACTTGTAAGGACCATGTTGGGAAGAGTTTCAGCATGCAACGGGGAACTGACAGGCTGGCATGGCAGTAAGTTCTGCAAGTTTAAGTTTTTTTCAGGGAAACAATATTTAGAAATAAGTTTCAGTTGAATTTCACAATTATTTTAATTGGAGAAAACAGCTCTAAGTTCTTTTTGATGCAATAACTATAATGAGTACTATTTTAAGAAACCACCCAAGGCTCTAGTCATGAAAGAACGCGCTTGACTGGGTTGCATTCACTCTATAAAACAAAACTGATGTTCTACTTGCAGCTCTAAAGAGAAAATCTCTATTCTTTTTCCTCCCTGCCAGAATTCCATGATGGCTGTGATGAGTATCCTAGTTTTCCATGGAAAAAAATCAAAAGAGAAAGAAACTGTAATTACCTATGGAAAAACAAAATTAAGTAAAGAAAGAAATTGTCAGAAGAAAAGGCATGGTAGTGCAAATCTTGATCAAAAAAAGTTCTTTTGCTCAGTTCTGAAGTGTGTCCATAGCATTTTTGATGTACATCTACTAGGTGTTCCTATTTTCTGATGCACATGGTACAGCAAGTAAGTTTCTAAGAGCAGGGCAGTATTGTGGTGTTGTGGTTTAACCCCAGCCAGCACTAAGCCCGACACTGCCACTTGCTCACTCCCCCATCAGCAGGGTCATGGAGAGAATCAGAAGGATAAAAGTGAGAAAACTCACTCTCATGGGTTGAGATAAAGAGAGATTAATAAGGAAAGCAAAAGCCTCACTCACAAGCAAGGCTAAACAAGGAATTTTTCCCACCTTTCCCATGGGCAGGCAAATGTTCAGCCATCCCCAGGAGAGCAGGGCTCCATCACACATAATGGTAACTTGGGAAAACAAATGCTATCACTCCAAACATTCCTCCCTTCTTTCTTCTTCCCTCTACTTTGTATACTGAGCATGATGTCACAGGGTCTGGAACATCCCTTTGGTCAGCTGGGATCACCAGCTCTGACTGTGTCTCCTCTAAACCTCCCTTGTACCCCCAACTTCCTTACAAGCCTGGCAATACAAAAGGCCTTGTCTCTGTGCAAGCCCTGTCCAGCAACAGCACAAACACCTCTGTGTTATCAACCCTGTGTTCAGCACAAATCCAAAACACAGCCCCATACCGGCCACTGTGAAAAAAATTAGCTCTACCCCAGCCAAAACCAGGACATAGGGTAAGAACTAGTATCCAAGAGCTACTCCTGCATTTAAGTGACTTGCATCCTCAGAAAGAAGTTAGAATGAAGTTAACTGCTGCAAATGACCATATAACAAGCTAAATTTCAAGAGGATTGATTCCAATTACAGATGATCATCTGCTTTCTTTGATGTAGAAAAATAGCCAAAACATGGCCAAAAATGTGGCGTAGTCAGTGTTTGCAAGAGAATGACCTATTCAGCATACACCAATGTAGCCTCTCAAGAACAATAAACATAGAACTAGATATTAAGATACCAATAAAGTCAAAAAAGACCTTTTTCCTACAGTTATATTGTGTCATTGCCTTTCTTTTGAGTGCAAATATGGAGTTCATAAGAAACCATATACATTTTAGTGAACTAATAAAATTTGATCCCAATATAAAAGTACTAGTATATTGCCTGTATATGAGCAGTAAGCCCAATGTTTTGGCAATAAGCCAGGCACAGCTGGATAATTAAAATGCAACCCTTTCATCACTGCTTGATTTAGCAATTAGTTGACATCAAACTAGGAAACATGCGCTAGGCAGAGTACAGAATGTGATTTCTCCGTATTAATATTCTAAACTCTTTTATTGCATATCTATATAGTAGGCAGAATTAATACTGATAGAATTTCCTCTGTTTACTAAAAAAAAAAAAACCTAGTCATGGTTAAGTGTTATTTTGCAGGTGCATTCAGCATAGATAAATATTCCTTCACCCTTAATCTAATTATGACAAAATTAATAATGACAAGCCTTGAGAAAATAAGTGTGTGTGCAATTAATAAAAAAGTGGGTTAGATGTGAGGAACTTTGTTTTGTTGATGATGACAGGGCTCTGCCTATAAATCACCAGTACAGGAGGAGCATGCTGAGAAAAGACAAGCATAAAGATAAAGGTAAATTACAAAATCTAAATGAAACCCTGGGGACTAGGAAGATGATGTAAATCTAATCTGAAATGTGGGCTGAGGCACAAATGTATAGGTGAAACGTGAAGCTTCAATTTGATACAAGAAAAAGGAAATGTTTGAGAAATTATCTGTAAGTTGTATGTGACCTCAGAGAACAATTAATCCATCATTCAGTTAACTGCTGACAGCTTGCTTTCCCTGGGGAGTTAATTGGATGGCAACTACCTGCCCTTAGCTGTCATTTTTATAGGAGCTGATAAGCTTATTCCTACCACAATCAGGCTTTTTGTGCTCACCTGACACCCAGCATGCACACAAATAGGTGTCTGCCACTCTGGGACAGAGAGGGCCACCGAGAGAGGACCAGAGAAATCCATGTGGCCGCTAAGGAAGCTCTTGGTCAGCCCCCAAGATGGCCCCAGGGAGGGCATCCGAATGCTTTGACAGCTGAGCCATCCCTCAGCCACTGCCAGCACTGGTTCATCAGTGACACAGGAGCCTGCCCTAGCAGCGCATGAGGGATGGGCCCCTGCACCCGGCTGGTGAGTGTATGGGAATGGCTTATATAGAGCAATTAGAACATTAGAAGTCTGGAAATAGGTGCATATGAAGTAAAAGTTGGCAGGAAGGTTAAATGGACAGCTTAAACTTTCAAGCTGCAAAATAAAGCAAAATTAACGGGAAAAATTAGGCATGAAAGGAAGGAAAGAAGAAAGAGAATAAACTAGAAGACAGCAGAGTGAACTTTGAGTCCTATTCTGATTTAACAAAGAACTTCTTTCAGAAGACTTCTTGGTTTTTTTTGCCAAAAGCTCTGGGGTGTTTTTGTACTTTAAGCTTCACATACATGCTGTAGTTTTGATTCCATTTTTTCTGGAAAGAGAGATTAAACACTTGTGTCCCCTCTAGGAAAGGGGATTTTGTTTTGATCTTCAGCCCAGAAGTAAGTTTTGTCAATGAAGAAACAAAAATGGGCAGATACACACTCTCTGGTCTTCTGCATGTTGGCCTCAGAAGTGAATTGTTTCAGGTATTTGTAAAAAGCCAGAATCCTTTCATAATGCTACAATCACCTAAGAAAGCCAAGATACATTTACGTAAAATTTGGAATTTACAGTAGAAGACTAGACCATATTTAGGTTTTTTCTTTCTAATCTCAGCTGTAAGACGCATTTGATTAATGCTGCGATGGGTCCTTTCCCCTGTACTCCTCAGAGTACAAGAAAAGGGAGAGTTCATGCTGATCCATATATTCTAACCATTCAAGGACTAAAGATGCTCCTTTGGGATGAAGATTAGAACTTTTTTCTAAAGCAGACTTTGATACAGTTATCTATTTCTTGTTGGATTCAGTTACCTATGATAGGTGCCTCCTGTGAACTTTAAAAAGGCACTGCTTGCACAGGTTGTGTGTAGCCAGCACACCCCCAAGAGGTGTGCCTTACTTTTCTAAAGAGAGCCTTTACTTCCTGCTTCTTTCGTATGCCAGTCTCTTGGAGTGGGGGGTGGGTGGGGGGAAGTTTAATTTCTCATTTTCTTTTCCTATTTTGCTTTGGTATACTTACGCAGGAACCTGTGTTTTGCAAAGGGACAGAACTCTTCATCACAAATTACGTATAACTTCAACTAATCAACATTTGGAGCTTGGAAAATTTGCATTTCCTATAAATGAAACCATATACAACTTCTATAATGCTTTTTCACAGAAGAGCTATTTTTTTATGGAAAGGCTTAGTCTGATGGAAGACCCTTGAAGCTGATGGTAAAACTGAAGTTACAAGTTAATGATACGTAGTACCAGAGAATATTGTGTGAAGTATTGAATGTTGAATTGCAGAAAGATATGTGGATATATGAAATGAGTTTGTTATTAGTGATATGGTCTTTATGGACTGAAGAAAGGTCATCTTTTTCAGATGAGTATCAAGATACTCAATTTTTTTCCAGATTTATTTTTGGAGTGGGACTTAAGGTACATCTTCAAGATTACCGTTGAAGCCCCATATACTACATATATATGGATGCATGATAATTGATATCAGTTTAAGAATTCTAGAATTCTCTCACACATAGAATAAATGGTTAAACAATTTACTCACAATAACCAATGCCTCTTACCAAATTCCCTATTTTTCTTTACTAAGAAATGTGTTTAATTGTTTGGAAATCATTCTTATACCCTGTATCAGAATAAGCAGATAATTTAGAGCATAAGAGGTGCTTTGCTTTAAAGGAGACTAGGGTAAGAAAAAAATTGCTTTCAGTTCATTTGTGCAAAGTATGTTCAAGGTATTTGAATTGAAGACATTTTAGATAATGAACTTTTTGTGCTCTCAGGTCGTACCTGAACTTGATCTCATCAAAATCTGTAGCAACACTTTCTGTTTCTTTAACACAGCTACAGTTTCTTGTGGAGAGGCTTGGGTGTGTAAGGGAGATAAGAAGGAGCTTTACAATTAAAACTGTTACATGGTAGTTTGACTTAAAAGTATTCAGGACTTGTCAAAGAAACTAGCAATTAAATCTGAACTCTGTAAAGTTTCTATCCTTAAATATAAAAAAGAGATCTCTTCAGTTTGTAATTATCTTTATGGGCTCTAAAAAAATAGGCTCCAGATAAAGAAAAGCATTTTCTTTCATTAAAACCCATGAGTACTGTTAGACAGAAAGGTCATTACTATGAAAATATTGTTCAGCTTAAAACCTCAGTGTGATTCTGTTAGGAAAAACCCAATAAATATGTATTTCATTGTTTAAAACGTCTCCACTTGTGCATAGCAGAGTCGTAGGAAACGTTTTTTAGGAGCAGAAGCTGATCAAAAAGGTTTGGAAGCCAGCAGAGAGAGGGTTTTGGGGAGGGAAGACATGATGTCAGTTAGCCCTAGATGAATTCAGAGGGGTGGCAGACTGAAGATTAGATGAAAATAGACTCAGAAATATAAACTGAAGCATTTTGGACATACTGTGCATTCCTCAGTGCCTTTGGAGTTTGTTCAGGTAAGATTGTTCACTGCCCTTCATGCTGTAACATACCTTTGACCAGAAGGTTAGCCCAACAGGACCAGTCCAGATTTCCCATAAAGATATGGTTTTCTCCTTAAGAGATATGTAAAACCAGCAGGTTTTACAGGGAAAACTACTGCTGCCTTACAGGGAAACATTTTGAAAAGGATTCATGTCATTTAAGTGCAGAATATCCTACAGTAGGAGCATTTAATTTAAAAATTAAATGTTTAAATTTACATTTAAATATAATGTCTTTTTTAAAACTTAATTCCTAAAAATTATATTTTAACATAGTTACAGTAAATCCAGTATTTGGGGGGCCCTTTCCTGTTTCCTGGCCTCTCCTGTTTCAGAGTCCTTAAATGCATAATTGCAGTGATGTCTTATGGACCAAAACTGATTTCAGTGGTGTGTTTTAAACAGAAAAAAAAAAAAACAAAAAAAAACAAAAACCAAAAAGGGTCTGGGGAGAACAGAATGTTTGTAAGTCTACTTATGGCAAGGTCAGCCAAGCCAGACTGCCTTGAGGACACCTTATTGGTCAAATGAAGGTATTACATCTTCATTTTGGTTTATGTCTTACAGATATGCTGCTGTGACTTGCAGAGTAATTTTTTGACATAAAAAGTTCACTGTTGTGGCACAACAGAGTAGCATTTTTATTGTACATAAGATATTTCCAAATTGTTTAAATTTTGTAGCTACTTAGTCTAAGGTAGTTGGATAGTGATTGGTTATTTTAAAACATCGTTTTAAACAGTTACTCAAAATATTGTTTTTCCTTGCTGTTTAACTAATTTGCAGGTTTTTTACTGTAAACTGTATTTTAGGAGAAAAAAGTATATCTTCTTTGAAACTCTCATCACAATACTCATGTCACTGAAAGCTTGGCTGCCTGTTTTCTCTGCAGACTTATGTAAATTTTCAGGGACCTTGTGTGAATGGAAGGAGTCTGAATTTGTGTCCATGGTAATCTGTTCAATGTGTAGAGGAAGTTACAATGGCCTTAGCCCATGAAAAGGATCAGTTGTTTTCATGGAAAGCAGTCAAGACATGCTTTGAATTCAGATAGTCAACTTAATCAGAGCTGGACTTTGTTTTGTGAGGGTTTCTCTTTGAAAGAGCTGAATGCTGGTCACCTGCTACAATCAAAATACATCATTCATCTGTAAAGGGGCATAAAAATTTAACAGTTAGCTGAAGAATGGATACATCCCTGAAACAAAGGAAAAAAAGTCCTGCAGTAATTTAGAATCTCTTCGTGGGCATGTAGAAGCATGAAAATGCCCCAGCTCTCTGGGCTCATTACCTGCCTTCCGCCAGGGCAGCGGAGTTAATTCACACTGTGCTTCTTTAGGAATGGAACTCAGCAGTGCTTGTCCTCGCTGACTTCCTGGCTGTGGTGGAGTCCTGCCTGGGCTGTCAGCACTCCTGACAGGCAAAACAGAGGGGTTTGAGCAAATGTGGGAATTTGGAGTTGTATGTCAGCCATTAGAGGACATAACAAGGATTCAAGTCTAGTCCTCCACCTCAGACAAAATGGTTTTGTGTGGTACAGCTTACAGCCCTGGTAAGGGTAAAGTGATAGAAACTGTATTTTTCATTTGTCTTTACGAAAATAAATCATGCAACATTTGGGGGATTTTCCCTGCATTTAAATGAAATTACAGTACAAGTATTAGGGGAAGTATCATCAGGCAACCTGTGTTTATTTGGCTATTCAACAAAGATTTAATTTGAAAGATTGACTAATACTTGTCTCAGCTTCATCTGTTTCAGCTATTGAAAGTAAAAGATATCTCTGCTTCATATTTTAATTAATCTGCTGCAGAATATTTCCAGAGATTATTGGTAGTTTTGTATTAGGGATGGCTTGCTTTTGATGTGAAGAAGGATGACAAGGTTGAAAATAATAAGTACAGTAATGTAAGAAAATAAATATTTCAGTATCTATTATTCATGCAAGTTTTTTTTGCATTACCTGTCAAATGCTACTTGAATATTTTCCACGTTACCAATGTTAGCTAAATAAATTTCCCTTATTGTTGCATGAAGCTGCATTTAGAGAGCATTGTAACTACATTTCTTGGCCTTCCTTGAAAATAGCATTACCCAGCAGCTTTACAGTGGGAAGAAGCAGATCTTTCAGTGCAGATCTCTGAATTAAGACAGCAAAGACACCAGGAACTTACTCATAATCCAGTTTAAGAGCTGTAATTCACAGAATTATTTTCATAAGAGCTACTGTGCCCTGTGTGTGTCCACCAGTGGAGATGTTTGGACATTAAAACTGTAACAGGAAACATGGTCGCTGCTCAAGGTGTGAGAGAGAAGACCATTGATGGACAATCACAGTGTAAACAACAACATAATCTCATCCAGGCAGAGAAAAAACACTTAAGTACTGTAATGGCTGGCATTTTTACTGGAAATTTAAGTTTTCTTTCTCAATGGGAGCAGACAATAGCAGCAAGGATTTCCTTAAAAGTTGCAACAAAAGATAAGAGCATAGGCAGAGATATACTGGTAGGGAGTGTCTCAGATGTTTTTAAAGAGGAAATAGGCATCAATGGCCAGATCAGGCTATTCTCTTGGTTCTCCATGTCAAACACAATTGGATAAAGCAGAATTTCTGGAAACTATTCAGGGGAAAAAGGAATATTAACAGTAATAGTCACCTAAATAAAACTTTGTAGAGTAATTGGGTTGAACTGTACGGTGAGGAATCACAGAATTGGAGCATTGGAAAATGCTCTTGTCCACAACGTAAAGGGTGTACCCTGCAGTGTTGGTTAGGCCAAAATCTGCTCTACCTTATTCTTTTACTAGGGTAGTGAAAGACAGTATTGTCTAAAAGTAGCATTTGCTCTTTGAACAAAGATTGCAACACAAAAGTAAGCATCATGTGATCCCAGTTCTATAAAGTAGCTGCAGCTGATGGATCTGAGATTTTTCCTTTTATTCGGTGTATCACTTCACAGTCATGTTTTGCTTTCTTGATGGAATTTCAGAGACCTAAGGGGCACATTGCTAAAGAGCATCTAGGGGCATACTCCTGTGAATTGAAGCAAGGGAAGAGTCAGTCATATCACTTTCTCCAGCCATCTTCTCAAAGCTAACTTCATTGTTTGCCTGGATATAAAAGTAAATTGTCTATCACAGAACAGTAAGTGATATTTATTTTAAATTTAAATAGTAGTTGTATTTCATCTAGGCAAAATGCTGCCACTGTTTCAAACACCATGGATCATACATGTGTGGTATGCAAATAGTAAGAATACCTGTGTTGGGTGATCCCTGAATTCAGTATTGTGTGACAGAGGCTAGTGCAGATATTTCAGAAGAACGAGCATGAAATCATACGGTACGTAGAAGTTACATACTCCCCAATCTTTTCTCGTATTTCTTATCTATGCTGGGTACTTTTTGAAATGTATTGTGCTCAGACCAAGTATTCCCGATATCCTTACAGTTATTTCAGTCTTCATTTAGCTCTTATCCTGAGCAGTTTCTTGCAGTGATAATTGCCTAGAGAGATGTGAATAAAGTGAATCCTTTCACTGCTTTTCTTACTTTCAACCTCCTCATTAATGCCCCCAGGTGTTCTTGTTCTTCCAAAGAGATGGGAACAAAAGTTCCCAGTCTTCATCCTAACAACATTCATTATTCTTTATATTTGTTTTCTTTCTGAAACAAGCATTCTTAACTTTTTCTGTCTCCTTATCTAGAACTTTTCCATGGCCTCTTTCATCAATGTTCCCTCTCACCCATGTTACCATGCTTAATTGTTGTTAAGACGGCAAGTTCAGTACAGAATGCAGTTTTCCAGATGAAGCCACACTGATGATTTGTTTCAAGGGGCAATAATATTTTCTTTTCACCATTTCTCAAATATTTCCAAATTTATACTTGGACTCCAGCTATACATTGAATGAAGAACTTGATTTAGCTGTCCAGGGATGCCCTGGTCTATACTATCAGCTGATAAAGTTTTAGAATTAGAAACCCAACAAAGTAAAAGCAAGGGGTTTTTTTATTGCTTTATTTGAATTACTTTTTGCTGCTACTTCTGTCAAAGCTAATCATCATTTGGCATTGTTACATATTTTCCTTGCCTGTTACAGCTCTTTGAATTTCTTCAAACTGTAGTCTTACCCTATCTGACTGAAAAAAACCTCAGTGCATCACAACATTTTGCCATATCCTCTTGGATCTTATGACCGTTTCCCTTTCTGGAAAATTAGTAGACATTTTGAAGAAATGTTGCATTACTATTTAAACTGGAAATATTTTTATTTTGGGGAACTCTTTAAAAAGCTTGTGCATTTAAAGGTAGGTGTTATTGTACTGTTTTGCCACCCATGCTGTCCTGTGAATGTCAATTTGAATTATGGTGCCATCATCACTCTTTAATGACTCATCTGCTGTTCACTGGGTAACCTGTCTGCTGTGCATATTAGAAGAATGGCTTTGGCTTGTTTGTGTTCAAGAGGTACTTTTCAGATTTGCACCAGCGGTGTTACTCTAAGCTTTGTCCTGCCGGGCCATTTACCCATTTTAAATGTGGCCATTGATGTCATACTCGTTTGTTACATTGTGCTGATTGTTTCATCCTGCTCCCCCTTAGGAATTCAATTTGCTTTTCTTTGCTAGCCTTTATGACATAGCCACATATATACAAATTTATATATAAAATATATGTTTCTATTTTTATATATTATATATATGTCTAGAGTGTATCTGTTACTAGGGCTCAGACTTGTTCTTTTAGAGTCAGCTGCATGTTCCTCTCCCAGCAGTTTTGTTTTCCACAAGGCAGTCTCCAGTGCCTAGAAGTTTAAACCTTCCTTGCTCACTTCAAGAAGTGAGTTTTAGTACTCTGTTCATTTTATCCATTTGGGCCTGCAGCTTAAATTGAAGCATTTATAAGAAAACAGGCAGAGAGAGAGCTTCTTCTAAAGCTATAGGTAAACTTCCAGGCCGTTCCCTATTCATAGCTCTGCATTGCTAGGCGTGATATGTAAGTCAGGCTTCCTCCCTAGCACAATGGCAGAAGTGTCTAAATGGCCCTAGGACAAAGTGCCCTAATTATGTGCCCAAGGAGTGCTCACAGCAGACACTCTGAATCCAGCCTATTGAAGGTTTTCCCTACCATAAAACCTTCATATAAATATTCATAAGAGAGAGGGACACAGGCAGACATGCTTCACAAGCTGCTAATTAATGCCTTTACCCATGGTTCTATTGCTCTACACCTAAACCAAGGACAGGATGTGTTTATCAGGGGCTTTGAGGATTTGGGGAGCCTGCAGTGGGAATTCAGTGTTAAAATCCTTTTCTGGTACTAATTCTTCATCACTGAAGAGCCCAAACCTCTTAGTTGTGTTGGAAGTTGAGATCTGAACCAGCAAAGAGATTAGGCAGGTGAATTCCTAATGAGGGAATGACTTTATCTGTCCTGGTGTAAATTCACAAGCCTCTTTAGTGCATTGAAACCTAAGTACAAGATTCAAGCATGCTCATGCTGCTAACTTACTATACTTTTTTAGATAATGTTTTCCTGATTCTGATTGCTGTTAATTAATGGAGCAACTAATTAATTAATTAATTAATTTGCTATAAAAATAATTAAATCCTGGTACATTAGTAATTGCATGTTCTTCTAGTTAGGTACATTGTATTTAACTTCTTAACGTTTCAGTGTTTAGTTTGTGATACAAATTTGCCTATGAATCACAGTGACATTCCCAGGCTTCCAGATTTTCATTTCAAAGATTTAATTTCTCACTATTAGAAATTCACAGTCAATTTGCAGTTGGTTATTGAGTGTTGACAGCTGAGTGCCACAAGTATGAACTCTCAGTTGTATTGAACTAATGGGAGCCTAGGAGGAGTTCTGCAATAGGATTCTCAGTTCAAACTGTGTTACACACTCAGCGTAGGATTGCAAGTAACGAGAGGTCAGAACCTCCATTTTGTGGTTCAGTGCACAAATTAAGGCTTTTCATGGAGTACCACCACCACCTGAGACCTGTGAAAATGCTTTTTACTGCCTTAGCAAAAGATTGGATTACATGGGGAAATGGTTATTGCAGGAAGGTAAAATTTCATGTTTACAGTGATTTTTCAAGCCATGTTTCTAACATCTTATGGGGCTATTATTTCCACATTTGGAGTCAAATCTTGCTTAACTCAGTTTATGTCTCCTGACAGAACTGGCATTAGAACTGTAAGAATATGAACTAGCAAAATAATGTGTGTTTGTTTTTCTGAAATCACAAATCTACATTGTCTGCTATTACTGTTTGTAAAATGTGCATGAAGTAGACATTAGGAGGATGGGTAGGTGATGATTGTATGCCACTGTATAGTGGTTTTGTACTCTGTCTGCATTCACGTGAGCCCTATATTGCTTCTCAGTAAGATTTACCATCCCACTCCAAGATGAAGAGCATTTTGATTAAATACAAGTGAGCAAGATACATTGACTATATAGATTGTGCAAAATATCTGATCAAAACATCTCTCTAATTCCAAATATTATGAGTATCTGAATTCCAAAATTGTCTTTGATGTTCCAGTTTTGTAGGTGATTGGTACAGGACCAGGATTCCTGTTTCCTTCACAGTACTGTCTTGGGCATACATAAATCATGAGACAGACTTTGACCCTAAAACTATATCAAATGGTCACTACAGAGTAGATAACAAGTAACTGAAGAGAATTAAAAATGAAATCAAGAAAGCAAATGTGAAGAAAATAGTTTTTAAATTGGCCTGCCTGACCTTATTTTATTTGATATCCTCCCCCCGTTTTTTTTAAAATTAAATCTATATCACAAAATAAAAAAATCAAGTGTCAATATTGCTGTAGTTTGCTACAATAAACAATCACATCCAGGAGCAATCATCTATGTTGTTTTCCGCAATCTGTGAAAGTAAAAATATTGTTCTGTAGAGCAACACACCATATTTGTGTATGTTTGATGACGTAGGGGACAGATACTGAGCATTTGCTTTTTAAAACATGAGTAAAACATGCTGGTCAGCAAAAGTCTACTGTGAGCTCTCAGTGCCTGGATTGTATGAAAATACAGCAGTGGTGCGGCACTCCACCCGCATGGTGCAGGAGTTGGCAAAACACAGAGGAAAGCCCAGACCATCCTTTGGAGCTTCAAGTCATCCTCCTTTTTTTTGGTACTCTTTTATTTTATGTGACCTCCCAAAGTAATAATAGAAGCTAAAATAATGTCATTTAATCTGTCCATATTGACTCTTAAATTTTTGAAATGAACTTCTGAATAGCTGAGGTGTAATTATAAAATGATATCTCACCAAAAGCTTGGGACTGTGTGTCCTTGGTAGCTGTAAAATCTGGATGAGGATTGTGGGAACCTCAGCCCCACTCAACTGCACCAGACCCTCATCAGTCAGCCCCTTCCAACTACTGCCATCTCTGAGCAAAGCTCAAAGGTCTGGGGAAAATGCTGGTTGAGTGCACTTATTGTTTTTTTCTGATCTATGTGACATAACCTTCTATTTTTCCAGTAATTTCCTGGTTTAGGTTGTGCCATAGAGGTTAAATTCAATATTCATTTCAAATATGTTGTGGTGAAATTTCACTTAGAGATAGTACTTGGACTGTACTTAGAGTCAACAGGTATGGTTTGGCTTATTCAACAATGAGTTTCCAAAGGATTTTGTAATTTTATAAAGCAGGAGTCAGACTGAAAAGTGACACGTAGGCAAAAGACAGACACCCAAGTCCAAAGTTACCCAAGTCTTGAAAATGCTGAGAAATAAATGCCTGACTTTACAGATACTTCACTTCTTGCCTTGAAAGTCTCTTGAATGCTTAAAATTCTGCTTCAGAGTTTGCTAAAAATTTCTTAGTCTGGATAACAGGGAGCAGCCTGGAGTCTTCTTCATATCTAACACATATTTCTAATATAAAAAATTAATGATCTTTCAGGCATCCTTTTTAAAATTAAACATTATCAGAATAGGTTAAAAGACACATTTGTAGTGCTATGCTCCATGTAAGCTATTGCTGGCTCTAATTCTCCTTTTCACTGCATCCTACTGGCTTGAAAACTCCATGAATATCAGGAGACAGGTTCTTCTTCCTCTGACTGGGGAGAGGTGAATCTGTGGGGCAATTGCTCCTTAAAAGCACACAAAAGGCAAGTACCAGGCATCTACAGGGGCAGAGGGAAGGTACTGCTTTGTGCTTGTGGCAAGAGGAGCTGAGAACCTGGAGGGTAAAAGGCAGCATAGATTATTTATCAATTCAGTGTATTGTTAAATACACTATCATAAATGAATTTTAAAGTAATTGCTTTATTCTGATTATTTTCTCTGTGTTCTCCTTTATGCCATTATGTTAATAATTCTGCTGCAGTCTAGTAAAAATAGAAAATTATTAAAAAATCATAACACAAACCCATAATTACATGTCTTTGTTTTGACTTTGGTTGTGTTTTTAGTGTGCCAGTGTTTGTCACATATTTCTCTGTTGTCTCTATCAATCATGAGACACTGTTTTCCTTTACAAATGGTGTGTTTCTGTGATGAGTTGCAATAAAGAAATGGCTAAAGGAAAAGAGCAAACATGAGATTTAAAACATGATGTTATCATAAGGGAGAAGAATATGTGTATGTATTTATATACTCCTTTTTGACAAATCCTTATAGGTGGACATTTATGGAGACATACTGATGCACATATATAATATAATTGTTAGGATTTGTCAAAAAATGGTAGATTGTATATTGCTTTACATGTTTTTGTTTTATTTTCATTATGCTCATATATTTGTTATGAAATAGAGACAGATATTTTTAAAGATATGCAGTTGCTATTGGGTTTTCATGATGAGCTTTGGAATTTTTCAGTCTCAGTGTTGTGGTGTGTAGTTTCCTCAAGGGAGTAGAATGATATTGGTATTGTTTTATAAAAGGTATGTGCAATAATCCCTAGACTTACCTGAATACTTATAAGAAAATCATCCAGAGCAACCTCTCTCTTTCCCATGGTTATTGAAAAATAATTTCATTGAGACTGTAATATGACTGGAGGGATAATGGTTGAGTAGAATTTGCAATTCCAGCATCAGATAAGTGGGAAAGTAAAATATATAGTAATTAAAGACTTCCTCCTGTAAGGAATGTCTTTCTCTCAATACCCCCTCCACCAACATCTTCAAAGGATCCAGTCTAAAGCTGTTCATTCAGATCCCCAAGATGATTTTAACCATTGAAATATTTTGCAAAAGACGAAGTTTCTAACAGCTTGACTTCACAATTCCTACTGTGCTAAAAAAGCATTTATTTCAGTAAATGCTCCTTTGAGGTGGCTCGCATAAGGTTTACTCTCAAGAGTTTCAGATAAATATTGCCAAAGATTTTGAGCTTTACTGGCTGGTAGCTGCTAATATTAGTAGACAGAGAGGCACTGAAGAAACAGAGTAATTTTTAAAAAAACCACAACTTTCCAAAAGTCAGTTGAATGTGAACTCTGGGATTTTGGATATAGGAGTTAAATTTGTTTTATTTTTCATTGCACTTTTATCGCAATGTTTCTTGTTTGCTGGAAAGGGAATTGTGAATGTTTTTTACACTTAGGTGTGAAATATAAGAAGCAAAGCTCATATTCTTCATTCCTAATTATATTTATTACAGTACTTGACACATGATTGTGCTAAAAATTGAGATCATTTGAATTATTGGAATACCTAGAATGTTGAAGAGGATTTTGCAAATAAAATTCTGTTACCTTTACTATTCATGTTTAAATAAAGTTCAGTTGTTTTTATCTCTTCCTTACTTCTCTGGTACTGCTGTGAGAGAAATAAATTTTGACATCAAATGTCTATAGTTTCCCTGACTTGATTAATTTCTTGTTTGTTCGTGTCTGGTCTGGATTTACTTTTTGTTTGTATGATTCCCTGAATTTACATGTGTTGCATTAAAAGACTCTTTGGGTATGGAGAAACGTATCTCGGTAGCAATGGAGTTATAAAAGAGTATGTGTTAGGAATCACTCCTTGGTACCTGCTTTTTTTTTGTTATCAGTTCTAATTTCTGTCATAAACACCACCTTGCCTCAGTTCATACATGGAACAAAGGTGTAACAATTTTGGGGAATTACAGTCTTCCTAAGTCCCTCCTGGTTTTGGCTTTGGACACGTTTTTAGGTGCTTCAGCAGCAATCTAGTCCTGTAGTTTTACAAGGCTATCTCATTCTGCAGATCCTGAAATTATTGATAAATCTTTGTGTTTAGCCCAAGGGCTTCACTGGCACTTAATTTCACTCACCTGTGCCTGTTCAAAGATAAACACTGGTAAATATTATTCTCCCATCTAAAGTCTATCTTGTTACCTTGGCTTTAGTGAGCAGACACTTGAATACTATGTTGGTGACCAGAGAAGCCCTGAAGTTTGCTGTAGATAATGCTTCAGCTGTTGGGAAATGGCTGTGTGGGAGTCTGAACTCTGTCAGACCATTTGGGTGTACAAGATCCCAAGTGGAAGGAGGCAGCTAACATGTCCTACTGCTTTGTCTGTAGTCAGAGTGAGGATGGCAGCCCATAATTTAACCGTGTTGAATTATACCCGAGAGTATCCCTCCCAATTTCCATTGGCTGCTTAGGAATTTCAGGGCCACTCTAAAGCTCAGCATGTAAAATTCCAGAGGAGTGGAACCTAGATTGGTCAAACGGGAGTCCATGTTACCTTTGCATGCACGAATGCGTTGGAAAATTGTGATTAAATGTGATTTATAAACCTTAGCTGATGTCATAAATATTATATTTTTAGTTCATGGCATATTCACTGTAAAGTTGTGACAGGTGAAGTAAGCAGTGTGCCTATTAATACTCTGGTGCTTAATAATAGCTACTTTTAAATTGAAACAGTCAATCTTTTTCTTCTACTTTTTCATCTAATTTTTTTTAATTTAAACACAATTTGTGTTAGTAAATAAACACAACAATGGCCAAATTGTAAGAAGAGTTTTATTTAGGCCTTATATTTAGTGCAGGAAAAGTCTCACTTGTCAATGTATATTGGAATGAGCAGCCTACACTCAAGTGTGATGGAGGAGACTGACTGTTTTATATGTACCGAATCATGTACCAAAGCCTGAAATAAGCCTACACGCAAGAAACTGCGGGTAAAAAAAGATTTTTAAATTTCACTAAGGGTGGGAGAGTTCTCAGACAGGTCTTGACAGAAGACTTAGACACATTGACATTCAGGGAAAAAAAATAGATGAAATTGTAGAGGTGGGTTATTAAAGTATTTTTGTGTTAAGAATTTTACAGATGGCATTAGGGGGACCTTACTCAGGCAAATGTAGATCATTCTGTTAAAGGGATTTATAGTAAGCTACTGTCTTTTAAAACTTCAAGACTGTTACCAGGTTGTGCTCTGAATCTTTTCATTTCCTCTGTCAGTATAAATTAGAGTTATTTCAGTTGAAGCAATGAAGCTACACCATCATAAAATTGATGAAACATATAGAAGTAGATTCTGTGACCTTCCTGTCAATGAAAGAGGCTAAAATAAGTAAATTAAAATTGTGAAAGAAGCAATCCATTTATCATCAGATGTGATTTTGCAGTTTTACCTCTGTTTAATGTTCTCAGAAGCAGAACCTGCATAATGAAACTATATCCAATCTATTTAATTGTATTCTTTTCATATTTGACAAGCACCAAGCATCTCTTTTGTTAATTACATCTAGCTTCTTTTTAAAAATTCTATTATGCCATTTTTGCACTTTGTCTTCCTCTCTTTGACTTCTTTGCAGAAATTTTGTCTGTTGTCCCACTTCTTAGCCACTAGCCATGCACAGATTCTCTTTCAGGTACCCTGTATAAGCATTGCTATTACCATATCATTTAAGTTTGTTCTACAATTCCTAATTCTTTTCCAGTGAAGATATGTGTATCTTAACCTGCAAATAAGCTATTTGTCTGATAACCTGTCTTTGTTAATAACCAATGAGAGCTGACAAGGCAAGTGGATTAAAAGATGGCAAATATGCAATGAGAATTTCCTAGTATAATCCTCCCAATTTCATCAATAGACTTAGTGAGCCAAAAGTAGCGTCACTGTGTTTAAGAAGTGTTTGTGGATTTATGCTTCACAGATTTTTAAATCATTTCCAAACCTGTATAATCCTCTGACATTCATAGCTTCCCACTTCTGCAGTCAGTAATACCAGTTTGTATAGCAGAGCTCTCATGAGACACAATTTGCTTGAAACAAGAGCCTCTGTGTTTCTCAAAGAGAAGATTATTGCAGTTTTCAGTGACTGCTCATCCTTGCTGCTAATCCGAGAGTTCCAGTGAACTTCCTTGGCCTAAGAACCATGCATTGAATCTTTCCCATATAAATTGGAATTTTAGTACCAACAAAGCCTTTATCTCCATGGCTGTACTGCATTGCCATTATCCACTTATAGCAGATGAAAGCTTATGACTTTAGAATCTGTCCTCTTTGCTCTCAAGTTAGATTTTAGGAGGAGAATATTGGATGAACCATGTGTTTCCAGGACCAAATCATGTTTGTAATCTAAATGCATAGTTCATAATGTCTACCCATACTGTACATGCAGAACACCCGTGTCCTATTTGTAGATCTCACTAATGCTGACATTATTTAATATGTCCCAGTTCCCATAAATAAGTCATTCTGGTGGCAGAATCTTATAAATGCCAGCTCCACTGCAGGTGCAACTTACAAGTTCAGGCTGAGTGGAGGTAAAACCACAAGGAGGTTGTCTCTTGTCTTCTTGAGTCTGGCACCTGATGTCTTGACACTGCTGTGGCACAAAGGACATAAAGTGTAAAATTACAGCATCCTGGTATAAATGTCAGTCCCAGATTATGCCTGAGCTTATATCCTTTGTAGCAAAGCAGCATGTGGAGTGCAGCATCCCCACACTCTCGAGCACTGTCCTTAGAAAGCCCTTTTATACCAAGGCTTAGGAGAGGGGTCTCTGGTGGATACCTGGAGCTTGTTGCCTCAGCATCTGTGAGAGGAATTTCCCCAACAGAATTCGAAGGTTTAAGGTCCCATTTCCTCTTCGCCGGCTCTTTTTTCTGGCATAGAGTGTCAAATCAACAGGATCTCCCTCACAGATAATTCTTTCTGTTAATCATTAAAGCTAATATTTTTTCACCTTTAGATATGCATAAACATATTGAGGATTAGGTGTTTCATTCACAGCACTAAATCAAAAGAAACTCAGCTGAGGCTAGTAAGTACAAATGGAATATCAGACTCATGTCAGAAAGAAGAAAATCTGATTGTTTATACTTTTTAAACAGGAAAAAGTATCTGCAAGATCTTATTACTCCTAGCACTATGCTTTAAGCAGAGATCATGTTCTCTCTTTGCCCTTGTGACTGAACATGAGCCAGGATCAGTCACAAATCAGTCAGTCCTGCTACCCGTGAATAGCAGGGGACCATTTGCCACCATTATTTCTGATTTCATGGGCCTTGGGCACTGGGGCACATACTGCTTGGACAGAATATAAAAAGAAACGAGTCTTACAGCCTCAGACAGAAACATTTGACTTTGAAGGAGAGTAGTAAAAAGGGGGGGGGAAAGCATTTAATGGTATCTTGCAGGTCTCCTTGATAGGCATAGAAAGATAACCATAAAGCTGTTTAAAACATGATCCCAAAACCAAGCTTCCCTGTTCTGTGAATAAATCAACAATTTATGGAAACATGTTCAGTCGCTTCCTGGAAACAAAAAAGAATATTTAGTAATTTTTGCTTCATAAAGCAGAACCTCATCCAATAAAATTCAAACTATTTTAGGCACTGGCTGGAGACGTCAGTCAGTGTCACAGGAGTCATGCAGACTGTCAAGCTGATCAAGCTCAATCGGTATCATAGATTTACATATAAAAACACAAACTTGACATCAGTTTTGCCTTTTTTTTTTGTGAAGATGTTCTTCCCATCTTCATAAATTAAATGCAAGGAGTTTAAATGCAGTATTTAAACAGAAGTACCTGCTGTCATATATCATCAGCAAAAGGGATGTTGATTTGTTAACTTTAAATAAAATAAAACAAAAAAAATAAAATACTTTCTTTCCAGCTGGTCTCTACTCTGTTAGCTGTTTAACCTGACAGTTTACACAGCAATAGAATGCATGGTTGTGTTTCCCAGGGCAATCTAAACCAGCAGCTCAAAGGAGCAATTGCTGTGTGGCTCAACCTCACACTCACACAGCACTTTCCTCCACCACTCATGCTAGCTATGAATCTTAAGTCATTTCCCAGATGAAATTTGCTTTTCTTCCCCAATTTTGCCACATATTTAAAGTGCAAAGAGACAGGACCAAAACCACTGAGAATCCCTGCAGATGCAAGAAGGTTCATGGCTGTGAGTGTGCTGTGGAGAGGTTGTGGACACACAGCTGGCAAATAACAGAGGAAAGAATGTGTATCAACTCCTGACACCTCCTGGAATCTTTAAAAACTTTCTGTAAGATTTACTGGGTCTATAGGTATGTAATGCACCAAATAAAGTGAACCTTGCCCTTTTTTTCCCCCCTTATTCGTTGAAACTATCACTCTGTTCATCAGAACTCCCTTTGAAATCTAAAAAGTAGTGGGAAGCTCTCATGTCCAGGCTCTGCTTGGTTTGCACGTGACTGCTCAACGGATTTCAGGAAGTAACTGTTAGGAGGACAATGGATAAAGGAGGGAACTGGAGACACTAACTAACCGCTGTAAATCACAACTTACACAGCTTTCTTTTCCATAATTAATTGAAGGAGCAGGCACAATGCACATTGACTTGGAAATGTGGTCTAAAGACAACTTTGGCGCATGTAAATCCTTTTCTGCTGCCCTTATTTGCCCATGAGGTTTGATCTTAGTTAGGAGTGAAAGCTGTGAATTGTTACAAGGGATAGTTCGGTATTTCTTGGCAGGGAGGGAGAAGGAGAAGAGAAAAATATTACAGGACAATCACATCACATGGAGGAGGTAGAAGTCTGGTGAAGTTAACAATACATGGACTTCAGACAGGTAGCAGAAAGTCACTGTAAGGCACACAAACATGTAAACTTGCAAATAGCAATTATAATTTAACATCCTGTAACCAGTACTACATTTCTGCATGAAAGATAAAAAATTAATATTATGAAACTGTTTCATCAAATTATTTATTTCAGAGTATGAGCAGAATTCTGTGGCATTTTCTCAGGGAAGCAATCCATGTATGTGTTCAACAAGCTCGAGGGCAAATATTTCTTAGATAAGTTGTATTGAACTTCTCTAGAACAGTAATGAGGTTGGTTAATATTATGGCTATTAAAATGATGATCTCAAAAAACATGTGTCTGCAATTTACATGCTTTAGTAATTATTTTGGGGCACAGTCATCCATTTGCCGATATCACTGTGTTGCTAGAATTGCCCTAGTACTGGCATAAAAAGAATAACAGTGAAGGTTATTCAGTAGTCAACGAGCACTTATACAGTTAGATATTTCTCTCTAGAAAAAAAAAAACAGTTTAAAAGTAACTAATATCTAACCTTCTCTCTCCATCAAATTTATGGACATGCAAGTAATACTTTACTATAAGTATACCAATGATAGAACACAATGAAATTGTATTTTAGAATATCTTTAACATTTATCTTGTATCAGCAGTACAAAGTTACAGAAAACATGTGAAGTCATGACCACAATGAAGCAAAAGTTTAACTCTCATTGACACCCTGGTTATCTAGAATGGTTCTTTCAAAGGACATGACAAAACAGGATTTCTTCATGGGGGAGTTGTATTAATTTTAAAAGAAGAGGAATGGTTGTGAGAAGGAAAGAAGCAAGGAAAGATTGGAAATCTTCTGTTTGCTTTGCTTGTGTCCTTAATATGCTACAATCTTAATGATATTTTGATTCTGTTTAAACAGTATTTATAATTTGAGGTCCAAGATAAGGACAAAGTAAATTATTCATCATTAATTAAAACAGTGATCATCTTGTTGGAGGGGGGCATGTCATCAAGACTTCAAGGTCCTGTTTGCTTCTGGTTTTAATATTGTAAATTATGACTATTTTGCAGATTTGGTGTACGGATACTATAGACAACAGAGGAAATTGGTTGAAGAGATTGATTGGTCATATACAGGTGAGTAAAACAGTCTATTGAACAATTTATTTCACTTTGATATTTTTGTGTTCATTGTTACAATTTTAAGAGCCTCATGTGTCTGTATACCACTTACCATATGCCTAAATAATTGCTAAAGTGTAGGAAATGGAATCTGAAAAATACAAGAACTTTACAATAGGAGAATATTTTCATCTATTTAGATTAGTATTTTAATCTGCTTAGTAACAGATTACATCTATTACTTTTGGAAGGAGAAAGTCCTCATCCTTAAAACCTCAACCTGAGACTGACTTACTTGACGAAGGCTGTGCCAGTAAATTGTTAGGTGCTCATTCATCATCTCAACATTATTGTTCTAGCAAATCTGAAAAGTGGTCAGAAAGACTGAAACAAGGCCCAGCTCATTATGTGGGAAAAAACCTATCCATATACTGCATGTGAACTTCCACCCTGAGCTTGTAAGCACTTGAGCATCTTTTCCAAGTCTCATCCTGACTCTCCTAAAAACTCGGTCACTTTGTCTCTGCCATTTGCATGGGTAAGAAAGATATACCCTGAAATTCTTCGTGACCCTTGCCTCATTAAAGAAGAACAGTGGAAAATTCACAGTTACCTCTTACGTTCTTGTATATAAGTCAAGTGATTTCAGTAATACTAAAGAGGTAATTTTGTCCTAGGTGTCTTTTGCCCAGCATGTAGGAAGTGAGTTCTTACGGATGTGTGTAGGCTCTTACATTTTGAATTGCTTAAGTAACTGCTTCAAAAATGCCAAGGTATGAAAAATAAGGACTGTCAAATTTCAGTTTTTCAAAAATTTGACTCAAAATATGTTCCTTTAGTTAAGGAAAATTACACCATTCTTTTTATTTCTTTCACTCTCTTTGTCATTTTCAGGACAGTTTTTATCTTCTAGTGTAAAACATATTTAACAAGTTTTAAGCCTAGAGAGAATTGAAACAGGCTAGTCATAAACCCTTCAAGATGAGATTTATAATGAAAACTCCCACTTACACAGATTGTAGTGCAAAATTCAAGCATTGGATCAATCAATACAGTATTTCATGTTCAAAGTCAATCCATTTTTTAATATTGTAGTTAGAGGACTTCTGGGATAAACCTCCTGGATTCCTGGTGACCAGAGAGCAATCTTTAAAGGGTAGCAAATGGGGTTCCTTTAGGATGTCAGAGGATATGTTAGCTCTTCTCTAGGCTGCCCAGAGCTCCCATGCACTGTGCAGCTGCTGCAGCATCCACAGGTCACCCTTGATGGATATTTTGTGTGGAAAAATAGCACAGAATTGACATGTCAGCTGATCCATACCTGTTGTTTCTCTCCCTTAACCTGTGAGATGCCTGTGCATAGTCATCTCAATTCATATGCTTTGCTCTAGTGACTCCCCTGTTGTCAAAGCCTTTCTCCCCATCCAGACCCATACCGGAGCCCTGGCTAGCATCCTGCTGCTCCTGTAGCCACCTGCCCCAGCTGCGTCCTGCCCTGCTCCCGCTGCCTCACCGGGCCCTCTGCTGCACAAGCTCTCTGTGCCCCCAGCATTCTCAAACAGCTGGCTGCATGTGTGGTCAAAAATGGGTATTCAAAGCTCTTGGGGAAGGCTGCATGTAAATCAGGCACTCAGAGCTTAGGGCTAGTGACTATTTGCAAGCTGAGTATTATGGGGTGCTTTGCTGAAATACCAGGTAATTGGTTCATGGCATAAGGTGGAATACACAAACCCGGCTTTCACTAATAAAAAGCCTTCCCAAATGTGAAAAAAATTATGGATTTTAACTTTTGCTTTGGAGGCACAGAGGTCTACAGACTGAAACATTTGGGTTTTGATCCCCTTCATTTATAGTAACTTAAATTATTTTATTCCTGAGGCAAGCGATATCAGGTACTGTATGTATAAGCACTGTGCCTAGCACAGTGAGGCATAGACCAACATGCACACTTCTGAATGGATGAACTATGCTTTGCCAGTGCATTTTTTGTCTCAGACACCAGTTATATCCTACTGTCTTATAACCTGCTCACTGAAAGACTGAAAGTGAAAAATTTCAATAGAAGTGAAAAATTAGACTCAATGTGCCAGTGAAGCGTTTTGAATGAGCCTGGGGATCCTGAAACCACAGAGTCTAATCCACCATGGGTAAGAGAAATCCAACTGGCTTGGTAAATTAACCTGAGTTTGAGCAATGTAATTCTCTATATCAAATAAGAAATTTTAGATACATTAGCCACAGTGGGTCAATATACTCCTTTACTGGAATGGTGCTGTGAGATGAAAGTAAAATGGAACTAGAGAGTTTTACCTGCTAAAATCATCCAATTTCTGAAGGTGAAGTTTCATAATAAAGCAATTTCACACGATGGAAATTAATGTGAATCATCATCAGGTTTTGACTCTTGGATAAATGTATAATGAAGTCATAAATGCTACTGGAAACATTTTGTAATACTTCTAAGAGCTCTGTTTCGAGCCATGAACAAAACCTGCATTTACAAGCATTAATTTAATTGTGTCCTGACTTTGCATGTATTTCCATAAACAAATACAATGTTAAAGAACTGGAAGGTGCAATTTCTTGTTACAGATGCATCCAATGTTTTCTGGAATAAGGGGATGCTGAAGCTATCCTATTTGTAAAAATTACTTTATTTTAACAACCTTTGATTGTATTTTTCATTAAAGCAGTCCTAGAAATTTTTAAAAATATCATGAATATTTTCAAATGGTGTCATATGGCAGAAAGTGAATCCAGCCATTTTTTGTTGTAGCAAATCCCAGTGTACTGTCAAAATTCAATTTCCTTCAATCTGTTACATACTAATTGATAAGCAAAGGTCATTTAGACAATATTTAACTCTGCCCCTAAGTTTAGTCACTCACATATTACTTCGAAGCATAAAGCAAGTAATATGGGCTTCAGTTACTTTATGTCATAAAGGTGAAAGATTATTATTTTTTTGATGCTTTGCTTATCTGAATTGCTTTTGACAGAAGGAATGACATAATGCTGTTTTCTAGTTCTGATGTTTGGGGGCTTTTTTAGCATGGCTGATTGATAGTAGTCCATCAAAGGTCCAAGTCTAAAAGTTCACATGTAAAACTAGCAAGTGATACCACAAAAGATGTTTTTTATCCCTAGTGAAATGTCTTTCTGTTGGGTTTCACTCTTGGGATTTTGTTTCTTGCTCACTAGAAACAATTTATGTTCTTTAGGGGAAAAAAACCACAGCTGAAATTTGTCAAAAGCAAGAGATTCTAAACAGTCTTCCAGGAATTAGCAAAGCCAAGGGTTTCAAACATTTTAAAAGTCGAATGTTCTATGTAAATAAATACCACAGTCAGATCAATGTTCTGTGTCTCACTGTGCAGGAGTGTTATGTTCAGCCTGTGCTGCTGTTTATTATGTGATACACTGTTACACAATTGCCTTACAAATATGGGTATCTCTGATCTGGAGGAAGGGGTAATTTTGGTATAAACTGATTGGTTTCCAGGTATTCAAAGAACATTTTTATTATTTGCAAGCAGAATCTGAATAATATTTCCTTTTTCTCTGGGTAAAAGCATCATGAATCATAGAATCACAGTATAATTTAGGTTTGAAGGGGTCCTTGGAGATCATGTGATTCCAGCCTCAGCTCAAAGCGGAACAAACTTCAAAGCTGAAACAAGAAAAGAATTGAAAATATCCAAAGAAGGAGATGGTGCAGTTTGGTCAATGCATTCCATTGTTCTTTTGAAAACATTTTTTTCATTTACACAGCTTCAATATGTCTTATTGTAACTTGTGCCCATTGCTTCTCACCCTTTCCTTGTGCACTGCTCTGTAGATTGCCTTTACAGAGCAGTAGACTTCAGCTAAGTTCCCTCTCAGCTTAAGCTTCAGCAAACTCAGGTCCCTCAGCCTCTTCTCATACATGATGTACTCCAGCCCCCAGAGCATCTCAGTGGCCCTTCATTTGTAAATGTCCATCTCAGACTGGGTTCAGGAGGAAATCAAAACTGGACCCTGCGTTCTTGATGTCATCTTGCTGGTGTGCAGTAGAGGGAAAAAGTCACTTCCCTCATCCTGCTGGCTCCACTCTTGCTAAGGTAGCCCAGGACAGTGTTTGTCTTCCTGACTGCAAAGGCATGCTGCTGACACACACATAACTCATTCCATCAGGATTATCAATTAGGGTATTTCCAGATAATTTTTAATATCTGTTGTTTCTCTGTAGTAATGTATAGTGATGGTGCTCTGCTGGTGCTTGCATCAATACTTCCTTCAGTAACAATGCCTAAATGTAGTGATTTCTTTGTTTTGCTCCCCTGTTGAACTAATTGAACTAATCTTGTTAAACCTGGCATTGTTACCTTTTTGTGTCTGATTCAACAGCCTCCTGGAGATATTCCCATAGTTTATCATTCCCAGTAATGTTGCTACACAGACAAAGCTTCAATTGTTATTTCAAAGGCTGGGTTTGCCACCCAAGTCTTATAAATGTGCTGTGATTGCTTCAAATGTTCATGCCTATAGTTCAGCTCAGAAATTAAAATGGCCTTTGTTTTCAGTGGTACTGAGAAAATGCAGTTTTCTTTCTTGCCCAAACAAGAGCTAGTATTTTAATTTCAAATGTTCCCTTACATTTCAATACTGAGGAGATTTCATTTCAAAGTCAATTCTCATTAAGTTCATGGAAAAGTATGCTGTTGCTTATATCCATAACAATGCATGGGTGTATTTTGCTTTTCACTCAGCCTAAAAGGTGAGCAACGATCTACACTATCTCAGCTGTGGCTCAATAGAATGATTTTAACACTGGTAGCTAACTCTGCTTATTCTGTAAAATGTCTGCTGCTTCGGCTACCCACCAGCTCAGTCCAGATAAAGTGGAAAATTTGAGTCTTTCCCCTCATCCTCACCCTGTCCCTGTTCAGCAGCCATCTGCTGGGAGCATGGACAAGGTCGGGCATGCAGGTGCTGCTCCCTGCCCTGCAGCTAAGGTGAAGGAGGCTGTGCTGCTGAGTTTGTGAGCATGGGCATGCTGCATGCTCCCCGTGAGACAGCTCCAGGAGCAGGGCAGAGGGAGTCAGGAGGGAAGGGCAGGGTCTGGGCCATCACCTCCCAGGGTGCAGCATGGTAGATGAGCCATTTTGTGAGCCAAATCCTGACAGTCAGCCTGTGTGTGAGAGTGGGAGCACCAGCAGGAGCCTGCTGGAAGTGGGAATGAGGAGCTGCCTGCTGAACTGACTGCTTTAATGGACAGTTCTGCCAGACCAGACTGAAACGTCTCCAACAGAGCCCTGGCCAAGAGCTGATGAAACCTTCTGCTTTCAGTGGCTTGATAAAACCGTGTTTTGGGAAGATGATGCATGCCAAATTAAGTTCAATTTTTTCGCCTTGCAAAGTAACTACCATGGCAGTATAACTTCATGGGAAGATCTAGTCTTTTTGTGACCTCCTGCCAAATACATCATTTTGTGCTTTGTATTTGCCAGGTATAGTCATAACTGATGTGCTGTACCTGTTGTGGGTAATAAAGAAAAGCCTATGCTCTTGGGCTGTGTGGGTTCCTTCAATAAAGGGTGCAGCATAAGAAATGAAAATAACATACTTTCTTTTATTAACTCATAAAAATAGTTCTGCAGGGGTCTTTTCTTTTTTAGTAGACTTTATGTTTCAAAGGCTGTCATACCTTTTCTTGCATGACAGATCATGATATATTTATAACCCCTCAGATAACACAGCCACTCATGCTTCCAGTCTTTTGTCACTAAATTCACAGGATCACTAATTAAGAAGCCTATTACACTGTTAATGTTTTTGGAAAGCTATGATTCCACAGCAGAAATTACATAGTTATGCATCTGTTTGCATCAAAGGGACAAGGTGTCCTCAAGTGAAAAGCCACATGCTGGCACTTCTGGCCATCAAGAAGTTCCTTTTAAGATATCTCAGTGTACTGAATCAACAGCACAAAGCATGTTATTCAACACAAAGAAGATGTCTATTCAGTATATTTGTGGATTTTGAATTCATTTAAAATGATATGGTTCAGAAGTCTGTTTACAAGAAGCTTTCTTTTCAATGAAGAAAGCTGATCTTTGAGCAGTAGAAAACTATTAGCAGCAAAGTGGAATTTATTTAGCTTTTGTTCAGTAATATTTCCAGGATAAACTGAGTGGAAAACTTTTCAAGGGAGGAAATAAGAGAATTGGACCCCAAATTCATGAAATTTTCAAAGTTGGATGCTTGTAGGACAGGTGTGAAGAATGACATGTTGGTATTCATCACTGCTAAATTATAGAATTTTTATTTCAATTAATATTAAAGTGATCAATTGAACAAAATTTCCTGGTGAGAAACTCGGATAAGACTGTTCCTTCCTCCATTTCAGTCCTCTAATGCTATAAACAAAGAAAACCATTTTCGCAAAGTGCACAGCAACTTCTTCTGATCATCATCCAGATTTTTGAAATGCGAGGTTGGCTTCTGAAGTACATAAGTCTATGTGTGAGATATTTGCATAGTGTGGCACTGCTTTTATGCCAAGGTCTGTTCAGGGGTCAGAAAGATGTAGATACTTCTTATTAAGTAAATTCATTTGGAAATGAAAAGTTTCTTTGGAGTGCTGTCTTTGGGAGTATACCAAAGTCAAATGGAAAAAGCAAATTTTGAATATCTCACAGCAGACTCCAGCCTTTGGTTAAGACTCTTTGCACTTTAAAATCATCGTAAAAGTATCCTTATGCACATACTACTGAATGATTTCTCACTTATGAGTGCATTCAATCTATGCTGCAGTAGGAAGGTTATGTTCTTGGGGACAACCTGCTTACCAAATGCACAGATGATTACTTTGAGATCATCACCTCCATATCAAAATGATCTGTGGATTTGTGAGGTTTAGAGCCCAGCAAATAATTCTCACATTGCTTATGTTTACAGAAGCTCATATTTAATTATCTGCTCCATCCAATTTGTTTAGGACTTCCTTACTGACATTTTTACTCAAAGGCTATTCTGCTGGATTTATAACAGGTTTTGATTTTTTCCTGATGAATTCAAACCCCACTCATTTCAGTATGCACAGTTTGATAATACCTAATAAATAATTCTGTGCAATTTACTCACAAATTTGAAGCCATTTCTGATCTTGCTGTATCTCATTAATTCAATAGATATCAAACCCTTCTAGGTAGATTTCCTGTGTAATGTTCTTTAACCCACAAGCATTAAAGCAGTCCCCCAAAGGGCAGGGTTATACAAGTCTGCAAGAGAAGGAAGATAAAGGGTACAATGAAGGATCCTGGGCAGGAGGGTACCGTGGAATGTTATAACTTCTTTTCCCACAAAAAAAAAAAATTCCAAAACTTTTCAGTTTGAGAAACTAGGGAAACCCATCAGCATTTCTGTCTCGGAGTAATCAGCATTTGCTGCTAGATTTATCAGTTGAACTGTTCCCTCCATCATTCGAACGCCAGAATCACAGAATTTCAGTTCTGAGCACCTCTTCCAGCTGTGAAAAGTGCACCAGCCCTTTACTTTGAGAAGCCTGGTCTCTCTGCATACATATTTAGCTGGTTCCTGCTGTGCTTGAACAGTGCTTGCAACAAACTCTGTAGACAAGCTGTGGTGGCCTCTTTCTGCTCTCTTCCAAGAGCTTTCTTTATAAGAGAGTAAACTGTGGCTTGATCTGATATCGCCTGGCATTGATCCTGTTTTAGGAGCCACAGAAACAATTGGCTTGTCTTCTTTCATCCTTTATCACAGATGCTGCATTTGAAACCTAAGCTGTTTTCCCTCTGTCAGTGGCTCCTCTGTCAGTGCACTTTATCTGATGAAAACTGTGTTAACAAGAGACATTCTCAAAGGGTAGTTACAAAAATTAAGGTATTAAAAATGTAAAAGCAAAGAGAGGGATAATGTGTTGAATGAAAAAAGAAAGAATCATTTACATGCAAAGACTTGGAAATTCATTTCCCAACTTCTGATATTTCCCTGTCTGTGTAAGGAGCCAATTCAAGGCTTGAGTGCATGGCTATAGGTGATTGCAATTATTTTTACTGCGTTAGTGATATAAACAAGCCCAGAACAACAAATACCCAATTTTTTTTATTACCCTGCATGAGTAACTGAAAGGGAAAAACTGAAAATAATATTGTTGCTGGAGAATTTACAAATACTGAGATGATTAATAAATACTCCTGATACAAATACAATGATTAATAAATTCTCCTGTTTCAGAACAGAGTGAATTTCCGCCTGCTTGTACATGTTTTGACCACTTTGCATATACGCAGCACAATATGATCAATCTCTGTTATATTTTTTCCTGTTGTTTTTCACGAAAGCAAATATTTATGGCTGGAATTCTAGTCAGTGAAAAATTACAAGCTAGAAGGTTTTTTATTATTATTATTCATATGTAATTTCTTGAAAGCTAGCTTCACGGTGGGGCTGTGGTGTGTGTGAACAGTGGAACACTAGCACATTACCTGTTTAATCTGTACCTCACTTGCTTTCCAAGTATCCAGAACAGATGCAAAGTGGCCAGCACAAACAGGCGATAGACCATATGTAATATGCATTCTTAAGGAGCAGGAACATACTTTTAAAAGGCAAGCATTCATTTTTTTTCAGCTCTGAGTACTTTACACAGATTCAGTACATTATCATGGCTAATCTTTGCCGACATATTTACCCTCAGGACGAGATCTGTACACCTGCCAGTCCTAATGTGATGTGTATCTGATCAAAATGAGACCAGCACTTGTTCTCCTCCGTGTGAAAGCAACTGATGATAATCTGTTGCAGTGGCTTGATCACACAGCTGAAGTTCCCTTTGAAATAATTTGTTTTTTTCTTAGAGAAGCTGTGGAGCATGTGCTAAAAAGAGCTTTTCTGGATGACTTCCTGTGTTTCCTCGCTTCATCCCGTTCTCAAAAGAAACCTTCCTATCCTTTCAATTTTACACTTTCTGTCATATTGCTTTAGTTCTTCTCTTAGAGTGCAGCCACGACTTGTTTCCCTTTTGCATTACGAAATTCTCCTTTTTCCCACTATCAAATAATCATGTAGGGTTTTGTTGCCTACTTCTCCCTGACATTCTTAATAGCTCCATGAAGTAACTGTCAGTTTGCCACTTTACCTCCTGTGTTTCCAGGAAAAACCTTCCTCCTGAGTAACTAATGGAGAACGAGCTGGCTGAGTGTTTCCATGACTATCTTCAGTCTCTCCAAGCTGCCTTTTCCTAAATGTCAGAGCCACTCTCCAGCGTGGTTACCATGGTGCCTTCAGCTGGCATGCCTGCAAGGGTTCACAGAGCCAGCACACCCACTGCACGTTTTATAGGAACATACCAGGAGGGAAGGCTCTTACCTGCTGTGTCACGCTTAAATGGAACGTATCAAAAGGCACTTCTTGGTGCATATTCTGTGTAAGCTTGCCTCCAGTTTAGTAGCATAAAACCCGTTCAATCAATTAAGGATATTCTCTTTGTCCCTCCGTTTGTGAGGGCAGTGGTACCTCTATGGATGTGTTGCAAGGTACATACATAAACCTGCTGGTGAGTTGCCAGCTCAACAGGTCATAAATGTAAATGCTGCTGGAGGACAGTGAGATTTATACTATGCTGTATTCATTAACTATCTTCTATAAAAAGATTTTAAGGTTTGTTTTTCCTTATAATTTATTGTTCAATGTGAAATATTGTTACTAGCAAAAGAAACTTTTCATCAATATGGTTTTCTGATGTGAAAGTCAATACAGATAAATTATATCCTGCATCCAGCCATTGGAAAACACAATTTTTTTAATCCTCAGGTTTATAGCTAGCAATCTGTACATAGATTAGTAGCTGAAATAACAAAATCCATTTTAAAATGACAGCAGATTTTAAAGTTTACTTTGAAATTCCATGCAACTGAGTCATATTATTGTTTCTAAAATTTGACTTTGTTCCAAATAATAAGCTACTAATAAGTTTTGTTCCAGTCAGTCACTTGTTTCAGGTTAAGTTGGTCATATTCTCTTAAACAAACGGTTAGGTAGACTGCAAGCACATTTCAGGAGATTCAGTGATCATACAAAGAAGAGCTCTGAACTACAGTGTACTTTGATCTATCTCCTTGATAAATGTTTTATAGAAACAAAATATTCTTCTTCCAGTTGCTCAGCTTTAGTTGTTGTGAATGAAGTGGTGTTTTCCAGTGTGATTAGTTCCTTTAATTGAACATTCAGGGTTTTATTATTGGCACCGTGTATGAACTACCCAACTCCAACACTGCTGCTACAGACAATCATGCCATCTAACTCTTACATAAGATTAATTGAAATCTGTTTGAAAAGTAGGTGTAATATTTTGCTTTATAGTTTCACTGAAAGACTATCTCAGAAACCCATTTTTGACTTTTTGTAAGATCATAGAATCATTTACATTGGAAAAGACCCTTAGGATCATTGAGGGCAGCTGTTAACCTAACACTGCCAAGTCCTCCACTGAACCATGTCCCTTAAGCAACACATTTTTTAAATACATCCAGGGATGGTAACACAGCCACTTCCCTGAATAGCCTTTTCCAGTACTGGATAACCCTTATGATGAGGAATCTTTTTCTAATAGCCAATTTGAATATCCCCTGATGCAACTTGAGGCCATTTCATCTTGTCCTGTCGCTTGTTACCTTGGAGAAGAGACTGACCCCCACCTGGCTGCAGACTGCTTTCAAGGACTTGAAGAGTGATAAGTTCTACCTTCAGCCTCCTTTTCTCCAGAATAAACATACCCAGCTGCCTCACGCTCTTCTCATCAGACCTGTGGTCCAGACTGTTCAGGAGCTCTGTTCTCCTTCTCTGGATATGCTCCAGCACCTCAATGTTATTCTTGTAGTGAGGGGCCCAAAACTGGACACAGCTGTGGCCTCTCCAGTGCCAAGTACAGGGGCCACTCCCTCGCCTGGTCCTGGCTACACTATTTCTGATACAGGCCAGGATGCCATTGCCCTTCCTGGCCACCTGGGCACATGCTGGATCATGTTCAGACGGCTGAAAACCAGCTGTCAACCAGCACCCCCAGGTCCTTTTCCACTGGGCCACAGCCTGGAACATTGCATGGGGTTGTTGTGACCCAGGGGCAGGACTTGGCACTTTGTCTTGTTGAACCTCATCCAGCTGCTCTCGGCCCATTGATCCAGCCTGTCCAAATCCCTCTGCAGAGCCTTCCTGACCCTCAGCAGATCAGTAGTCTGGCCCAGTTTGGTGTCATCTGCAAACTGACTGAGGGTGCACTTGAGCCCTTCGTTCAGATGATTGGTTAAGATCCTAAATGGAGCTGGGCCCAGTACAGAGCCCTAGGGAGCCCCACTTGTGACTGGCTGCCAACTGGTTTTACTCCTTTCACCACCACTCTGTACTTGGCCATCCAGCCAGACTGATTTGGATTTCCAAGCTAGCTGTATTAGTGGACCATTGAGATAATCTGGTTCTTCTGGTAGAATTTATTGTTTTGTTTGTTTGTTCTTTGGGAGTTTTTTTCTATTGGCAAAATTTACCTGCATTGATATCCCTTTCCTGTTAGTTTTTCAAGTTAAACTACAATAATCTGGCCTCTTGTCCCCCTTTAATTGTTGCATTAGCTTTTTCTGCTTATTTGTGTTTAATCTAAAATTATTTTGTCTTCAACCAGCATCTCATGCAATTATCCTACATGAACTGTCCACAGGACTTTTTGCAGAGACATTAATACTTCATTATCTTTACTAGGAGTTGCATGGTTAGAGCTTCAGTACACACTTGCCTTTCCATCAGTTCACAGCCCTCTGAGACTGTCAGACATGGTCTGATTCTCCTCCTCCCCCATGTTTTTCCTATGTTCAGATTCTTATTAGTAACAAAAACTCCCACTACTGTCTAGAAGTACCACTTTACAAATTGAATTGTTTAATTTCATGCCATATTTAATGCTGTTTTTCTCAAGGTCAGCTGTTTTTCCCATTTGTTATACTGGACCTCCTTGTGATGGTGTGTTTTCACATGTCATGTCATCAGCAGTGAAATTAGCAAAACTGAGAATCTCCAGAGCTTCCTGCACACACACAGCCTAGTGCTTTCTATTTACTGCTGCTTACTTTTTTTCTTCTTTTCTCATAGCAAAAATACAGAGTTGTTAGTACTGGGTGATAACAGTAACAAGATAATATGGTAAAAATTTGGCATATTTGCTGATCTATTCAGCACAATCGAAAAATTACAGATTTTCTGGTTTTCCAGACATTTTCAGTTTCCCTCCCTTCCTTCCTTCCTTCCTTCCTTCCTTCCTTCCTTCCTTCCTTCCTTCCTTCCTTCTCT
>VWZV01013514.1:101670-228019 GCA_013397155.1 Irena cyanogastra | reverse complement strand
CCTTCCTTCCTTCCTTCCTTCCCTTTCTTTATTTCCTTTCTTTCTCCCACAATATCTCAATTTTGATATCACCTAAATAGTCATTTGTGTTGTCATTCGAATTCTACAGGCACATTCAGCCTCACTCTAACTCCACTGCCTTTATGATCATGAGTCAGTATAAGGAAGTTGGCTTATAAAATGTTTGATATCCTAGGTGACATATCACTTATGTTGTAAGTTTACTTCCTGTTCAAGCCTCACTACATTGCAATGATTTATAGTCTAAAAAGAAATGGTTATATGAATACTAAATATCCAGTTAGTAGCTTTATTATGCTATCACCCACAGATAACTCTCTGATAAATTCCTATGTAAATAACATTTAGATTATTGCTGAGTAGGTACACAATTTTTACAACTGCCACTAATTACCTATAGTTAGATTTCAAACTTTAGTGTTACTGCCTGAATGAAAGCCAACTGAAGTCAGTGAAAAAGATATCTCTAAACATAAAATTAAACTACATTTCAGCCCTACCTTATAGTTATGACCAATTTATGTCACATTAACAGTGGAGTATGTTTCTAAACAAAATTTTTATGTGTGGATCTTAGCAATGATGGAGCGGGTTAGAAAAATACTAAGAAATTGAGTGGACGTATTCTACTTTCAGTGTGTAAAAATTATCAAATGACTTTGAAAATTATCATAGCAAAACTAGAAGTATTTGGCAATTAGGTGAGGAATTACTTCATAACAACCAATGGCAATTAGCTGTTGCCATGCAGACCCCTCATTATTTTACATTCCAAAAGAAATTACAAGCTTATTAGCTTTATTCTGCAAAGTCAGTTGTCAGTGAAAATTGGCATTGATGTTAAATTGTCATGAGACTTGATATTTGGTACCTCTCTAGGATGAACAGCTAAGTTTGTACTTTCCAGAGCTATTGTGTTAGTCTATCGTAGTACAAGATTCAAAATAGTGCAAGCAAATACAGCGTTTTCTACACGATCAAAAATGATGTAGATTTTTACAAAGTCTGTGGTAATGTGAGAATAGAAAATAGTTTCATAAATCCTTTCAAGACATATGCAAGAAATCCCCCTAGATGTGACCTTCTTTGCTATTTTCACTAGCATCTCAGGTAACAGAAGGGAGGGCATTTTCAAATTCATGGAACACACCCTGCTGGAAGTTGCAAGAATTTTGGGTGACATAGTAAGAATTCAAAATGTACTTGAGAAATGTTCTGAAATTAATCAAATAGAATTTGTCAATAAAGTGATAACAGCAAGCACAAATTACTCCTACCAGGAAAGAAAATCAAACATGTAGATGCAAAATGGGCAGTGGCTGGTTTGGGTGTCTGTATGGCAGTTAGCCATAATTACATCTGAATTAACAATATGCTGTCATTGCAGAAAAGGCAGTCCCATTTTGAGGTGAATTAACAGAAATGATGTATAAGGCATGGGAGGCAATTATTCTGCTCTACTTGTCACTAGGAATATCTCAGCTGTACTTCTGTATTTATCCTTGGGCTGCACACATGTAGAAAAGACAGTGACAAATTGAGAGAAGGTGCAGAGAAGAACCAAAAAGAATGATTTGTGTCTAAGAAAGCCCAAAGTCCTTGGAAGATAACGGAAGGAAATACATTAGTGTAGAAAAGGGAGTTAGGATAGTATTTTTCAGATATTTAAAAGCTGTTCTCAATTCCACTGGACTGACAAGGTTGAATCAGTTCAATCTGCAGATGAAAAGGCTGAGGTGCAATAATAGGAAAATATAACTGTGAGAATAGCTCCATTTGGGTTGCTTAGGAAGGCTGTGGAATCCCTCTTATTGGAGTTCTTTCAAATAATGGGGAAGACGGGCATTAGTGAGAGATTATTAAATCTGATTATACTTGATCCTGTAATGAAGGAAAGGACTCAGATGACCTTTCAGTCTTGCACATCTATGATGCTCTGGGGCAGTGTGAGACCCAATTTAATCATCTTTCAAACAGCACCTCATGTCTACGTCATTGCCTAGACGAAGAGAATACTACCAACCATTCCTGAAATAACCCAGATTTCCAAACCTTCACAACTTTGTTAATCATTAAACATTTGTCTCAGAAAATCGTTTTCTATCCTGGGTGATTTCCTCAATTTCGACATTTTGAGGCTGTGGGAGGAAGGGCTGTAGGGAGCATTCCAGCCAAAATTATGGGGTTTTTTTATAAGGAGACACAGAAAAATGTGCAAGTTCTCTCTTCTGGGGAAAAAAAAAGGGACTTTTTCTCTGAAAGCCTGATATGTCCTTATTTTGGATCTGGATTCTGGAAGGATGAGGTAGCTTTTATTTTAACAACTTAGTTTCTATATAAGGCAAGTGTTTCTTGGGCAAGCTCTTGACACCATGCCCTGACATAAAATATTTGTTGAAATAATTTAATGTTATCTGTGTGATTTAGACTACTGTAATTATTTTGAATGGAATTGCAGTAGAATCCAGTAGGATAGAAACCTCTGTCTGAGAAAAGTAAATTCTTGAGTCACTCAGACTTGTTTCTGGGGCTTGTCTGATTTGCACCTACAATTCAAATTTAACATTGAAGATTTCTTGTAACTCTGAAGTTCATAACTTTTTGTGGGTTTTATCAATCATTTACTCTTCCAAAACTTTTGGATGCCTTTTTGAAATCCAAAATCATTTGCTTTTCTTTGGACATTTGTTGAAGACAATTTGAGATTAGAAGGATTTAATTTAATTTGATTTAATTTTCTATCTCTTGGACTACTGCAAGCCTGCAGTCAGAACACTGAAGGCAGGCAGTATTTTCTTTCTGGTGCCACTGAGCAGCTTGGATCATCTGGACTGTCAGCAGCTGGAATGCATTGACTTCACTGTCAGAGGAGCCCGAGGGTTGAGTAGTCTGCATTTGTACTGCTTTTATCCTGTTCTGCAATTGTGTGCCCTGTGGACTAGCAGGGCCCTATTTCACAGAGCCCACAAAGAGTTGAGTCACCTATTCACTCAGCTAGTAGTTTCTAGTGGCTGTTTTATATTTGTTCTAGTATTCACGTTTTGTCTTCATGAGAAATCAGCTTTTCCAGCCTGCTGTCTCAAACACCTCCAAAAGCTTCCTTCAGCAGTGTCACTGTGCATCACTGGTGCTCATGCATTTGCTGTTGGTGAATCACTTTCTTTTATATCACACTCTTTTGCTTTCTGCCTAGCTGAAACATTCCTTATAATATTCCCAGAGGTAACTGCACTGGGGTGTATAATGAATCCATTTCCCTCTGAGGATAATGTTAGGTTTCTTATTTGTATCATAATGATACTGCATAATGGAGCCAGAACTTATGCCTAGAGAAGGAACAAACAAAACCACCCCAACAACAGCAGATCTAGGAAAAACAATCGTAGTCACTTTTTTAAATGTCAGGCTTGCATCCACATATCCTTGCAAACTTTTTGTATATGTTCTTTAAAAACACAAACTACTTTCTGTTTTCTGAGCAGGACAGAGCACTGACACGGCATGGTAAATTTTTTGCATGTTTTTGTTGTAGACTGGTACATTATAGGAGTACATTTAAGCAGATGGTCTTTTAGTCTAAGATACATTTATATATGCATTTAGGACCTGATTCTAGCTATGCAGTCCTTTGAGGTTACTGGGAACTTAAGACACTGCAATTTACAGGCCTATGCACTTTGCTGATTAGAAGGCAGAGGTGCAGTCAGGGAAAAAATGTCTCTGTCACTTCCAAAACATGTTTCTTCTTCCCTCTGATGTATTTCTATAACCCCTGGAATGGCTGTTCTAATTGTCAGGAATCACTGGGGTATCTTCTGTCACCAGAGCTCCTCTGGTGTGTTTGAGGAGCAGGGCTGTCTGTCTCTGCATAAGGGCATCATGTTCATCAGGCTCAAGTATCACTTGTCCTCTTCTTTATTTTCAAATGAAGCATCCAGTGCTATTAATTAGTTAAAGTGAAATGAAATACACAAACAAGCAATACTTTTCCATTAGAAATGCCCCTCTGGAATACATTTGGTTTCCTTCTTACATATTTGTGCTCTCCATTTTGCACATTCCACATAAATTTGCAGCTTAGAGTCTACAAAGTTGCAGGCTCTTACATGAACTGAAACTAGTCTTATCTAACCTTGTACAGCTCGTTTCTTCTTCCCACAGTATGGTGCAATTTTCCTGAAAATTAGCACAGCTCACTGGAATTGAGGTTCAGGATGAAGCTTCCCCATCTCTCAGATTATATTATCTCTGAGTAAAAGTAAAAAACAAGACATAAAAAGAGAGATAAAACTTCAGACTGTTCCCTTGTCCTCCTTCCCCTGCCCTAAATGCTGAAACCACAAGGTGAAGTCAGGCTTCTTTTCAGCTTGAGAACAGAGGTCTTTTGCTGCCCAGAGGCCTCAGCAGCCCAGCCTTCTTGGAAAGGATGGACACTTCTCTCTTTTACTGGTTAGGCCTCTTCTCAATATCTTGGCGTAACTCTTGCAGGAAGAATAAACCCAAAAATTAAAGTCACTGCTTCCTCATCCAGTGCTGTAATCACTAGTGCAGATGCAGTGGAGTATGGTCTGTGGCCATCATTCCCATTGCCATTAAGAGAAAATTGATTGGATATTTTGGACTGACCTTTGAAAGGTGCCTTCAGTATAGCCAGTGAAGAGAAAAAGGCAATTAATAAATGGACACTGGCTCTCCCCCTCAAGTCCTTTTGCCTTCAGCTGTGTAGCGTATTTTACCAGCTGCATTAGGTACATTGCATTGTGGCTGTGCACTGCTGCAGAGAGATGGCCAGAAACTTCTGTCCATGTTACCCCTCAGTTTCTTCTTTTTCCTTGAGTAAAACAATGGCATATGGATGCTCATGAGAAAGCATCCTCTAAAAATAGACAATGTGATGTCAAATGACAAATGTGCTCCTTCAAACCAAGTAATCTGATTTTCTTGAAAATGACTGACCAGGTTTTGATTTTGCAATGAGCATCCTTTAAATGCTATGCAGGGCAGAAAACCTGCAGTTTAAAAGCCAACATCTTAAGCAGAAATGCAGCTTATGCAATCTCGAAATTACTAAATATTTCTCAGAATTTATTTATATACTCACTTTTTGTTTTTCCTCTTCTGCTTCAATGAAGGCTGTTTTTACATGCCACAGCTCATGTGGGAGGCTATGCAAGAATTTAGTAATAAAATATTATTGTCGTAGTCCCACAGGACATATTGTTTATAACATCACAGATGCAGTTTACATCTCAGATCAATAGAGCAATTTTTAAAAACCTCTTTTGAAAGCAGCAATTGGAGTATGATTATAGTTGTCCACAATAGTTATATCATACAGCAAATTAGGAAATATATGTCAGGACCCATTATGCTAATGGGAGTCTTGTAAGATTTTTAAACAATGTAAGTAGATGCCAGATTTGCAAACTGATGACCCTTTTTGATACAATACTCTCAGTAGGGAGGAGAGAACAAAAATATTGGTGACTTGAACATGGCTGTCAAGTTAATGCTTCACAGGAACTCACAGCACTAATCACCCTTCTTGAATGCAAGTTCTGCCTTTCTTTAGCTCTCTCATAAGTTATCCCTTAAGCATTCATTAGCCACTGCGGCTGAAAATTGGCAAATTTGTTTTCAGTGTCAGCTACCACCGTTTCAGTCCTGGCTACATACAAAAGAGACAACAGTATACTGCCAATGACACTGTGTTTCCTACAGTATTTGTAAAGAAACATTTTGTTTTCAAAACCAGTTGAAATGGAGTAAGTTCTTACATATTTGTGCTCCATAAAATGCCCACAGTGTACAGGGTGAGAACTGTAAAAATTATAATGCAGAGGATTGGAAATTCTCTCTCCTAAATGACTATTTAAGTAGCACATCTGGAGATGGACATCTGCCAAATTTTTAGCAATCAGCAGCAGCATCATTAACAAGGGACCCATTATGATATGTGTAATGGTAATATTTATTTTATGCAACTAAGAGTTTGTCCTAATATGAAATTAAATTATGTACCAAATTAAAGGTTAGATCAAGCTTTACAGTCTTTCAATGGGTTCTACTTATTATCAAAGAGGGAGTTGTCAGACCTAATCTGAAGGGGGGAGTTTATGCAGATATACAGCTGCAGCCAAGTCAAAGGACATGGGAATGCAGAGTGGGCAAGGGCAGGGAGTAAAGCTCCCTTAGTGCTCTGTGTCTGCAAGCTGAGGATTATTTGAACAGTGATCAAGTGTTCTCAGGAGACATGTTTTAATTAAATTCTGCTCAGCTAAGAAGTTGGACAAGGACACAATTGTCAACAAAAATCTCTCCTTGGTGAGACTGAATGCCAGCATCATGAGACCCTCAGTGTCCCTCAGTATTTCAGTTTGATGGAATAGCAGTAATATTACAGGTTGACAGTGCAGAAGCAAGAACAGTGCTCTTCTGGCTGTGCCTACTGATGTTGCTAATGGAATATGATTGTTACCATGGAATATGGTTTTCCAAGCTGTGGAGTAGTGTGCTCAACTCATCTCACAAATGAGAGGGACCCAGGATGGCCATGCAGAGTACTTGTAATACCTCAGAAGCTCTTAGCTCTGATAGAATTTGTGTAGTTCTGGTGAAGACATTTTTTTTCTGGCTTGATTTAACAAGTTTGTAATTTTTTTTTTTCTTTACAAGGCTCAGCATAATGGGAAAAGGGTAATACTGGAAAAGAGTAATACTGTCTGTCTCAGTCAGTGATTTGGATGATGGGGCAGAGTGGACCCTCAGCAAGATTGCTGATGAAATACAACTCTGAGGAACCTCATCAGACTAGAGAAGTGGGCTGACAGGAGCCTCATGAAGGTGAATACAGGAAAGTGCAAAGACCTCCACCTGGGAAGGAAGATCCTCAGGCATTAGCACATGCTAGGGGACAGCCAGCTGGAAAGCAGCTTTGTAGAAAAGGACCTGGGAGCCCTGGTGGTCATGAGTCAGCAATGTGTCCTTGCAGCACACACACACGCAAAAAAAAAAGGTTAATATTGACCTGGGCTGCACCAGGTAGAGTGATGCCAGCAGGAAAGGGGAGGTGATCCTTCCCCTGTACTCACCCTTCCCCAGCACTCCCTGGAGTACTGTTCTGGACTCCTCAGTACAGGAGTCATGGATGTATTGATGGTGCTCTGAGCAATGTGGTCTAGTGAAAGGTGCCCCAGTCCACAGCAGAGGGATTGGAACTAGATGATTCTGAGGTCCCTTCTAACCCAACCCGTTCTGTGATTCTATGATTAGAGAGAGTCCAGTGAAGACAACAGGCAGAATCTGAAACACAGGAGGTTCTCTTTAAACTTTGGGAAACACTTTTTTTTCCTGTGACAGGAACTGGGCACTGACTCAGGTTGTCCAGAGTTGTGGAATCTGCATGCCTGGAGATATTCAAAAGCCTGGTCTTAGGCAACTGGCTTTAAATGACCTAATTTGAGCAGGGGGGTTGTACAATGAGCCCCAGAGATCCATGCCACCCTCAATTGTTCCGTGGTTCTGTGGTTCCAAGTAAGAATCTCACACAAAAGGCAGATCATTACGAAACCAGAGAAGGAAGGAAATAAAAGAACATGGCAAGCTAAGAGCTGATAAGGGTGAGTGAGTCTCAATAAAAGTTTGCAATGGTAAATCTCCACAGAATAAGAGTTTCAAAGACAACAATGAGTCAAGGAACTATTTGTCAGAACTGCAATGTGACAGGATATTAGCAAAAGTACAGGCAATATAGAAAAAAAATGGATCTCCTGTGACTCACAGTCACAAACTGGCAGCATTTTCTGTGAAGTCAAAAACATCTGTTCTTTGCAGAAACAATTCCATGGAAACTCCACTCACTGAGTCTTCTAGATTTGATGTTATCCCACAGGGGAGGTAGGCTGTACTGGAAACAAAAGATTCTGAGTACTATTCCAAGATAGAGCTTGTTCTCATGAAGGGAAAAGTTGTTGTTGCCTACAGCAGAGAGAAATTATTTTCAAAGACTTCACAATTACATATGCAAGAATCTGTCTCTGCATTTTCTCAGAAACTTTCATTTACATAGTTTTTTTGCCTTGCGTTCCCACCCCCAAGCTCCCACCTTCTTCTAATGTAATACTTTATTCACTATTTCAGAATTGATGCAGAAGAATCATATAATTAACCTATAGGGTTTTTTTGATCAGTCCCTTAGACTGAAATCTCTGTGTAAATGTTGTGCAAGTTCTTCAAGAATGATATTAACCTTTTCATATCTTCAAAACTATACCAAGAGATGAAGATTCAGTACTTGGGCTTCTCTGTGTCTTGCCTGTGTGATATGCCTTAGCTAGAAACTCAGGTATTGTATCTTCTCTTTAATGATCATAACCTGTTGCCACTTTTCCCACCCCAATTGTAATCAATACCTACATTAGTCATCCACTGCTGCCCTAATTAGGGAGAAGTCAAACACAGGTCCTCAAAGAATTAGAGAGAGAGGAGAGGCTGATGTACTGTGGTGTAGAGTATACATGGTAAGCAAAAGAGAAATTCTTACAGAAAAATAACATTTCAAACCAGTAAGTGGTTGGTTTGTACTTTGCATAAACTAGGTGAGGTTTCTTCTCTAATTTTCCTGATTATTTTTCATGTGTCCTGGTTTTGGCTTAGATACAATTAATTTTCTGCTTCTTAGCTGCTACAGTGCTGTGTTTTGAATTTAGTATGAGGATGTTAATAGCACACTGATATTTTAGTTGTTGCAAGTACTTACCTTAAGTCAAGGGCTTCTCAGTTTCCCATGTTCTGCCTGTGAGGAGGTGCAAAGAAGCTGTAAGGGAGCACAGCTAGAACAGGTGACCCAAACTGGCCAAAGTGATATTCCCTACAGACCATCAGACTCTCTCTATCAACTCAGGGGAGCTGGCTGGGAGCCAGTTGCTGTTGGGGAATGGGGTCAGTGGGTGACGGCAAGTTTATTGTGTGTCACTTGTTTCTCTAGGGTTTTATTCGTCTCTCTCTTTCTCTCCTTTTTCCTTACTGTTAACATTGATATTAATAATACTACTGTTGTAATTTGCTGTAATTTCCAATTAAACTGTTCATATCTCAACCCATGAGTTTTACTCTTTTTCTGATTATCTTTCCCATCCCACTGGGATGTGGGGAGTGGGCAAACTTCTGCATGGTATTTAGTTGTTGGTTGGGGTTAAATTATAACAATGTGCAATCTGAGTGTCTTGTTTGAGAATATAGTAATTAGGCATCATAATTTGCTGCAAATTTAGATCAATAGAGGTTTTGTGACTTTAGTCACAAGAGGAAAATTTTTCACAATTATAACAGTCAGACATTGAAATAATCTCCCCAGGGGAGGGGTAGATCATTTGGACACTTGTACAATCATCCTAGACACCTGTAAAATTCAGCTGGAGGGTTCTGGGCCATCTTTTCTACACTGTGCTTTTGCTAGGAAAGGTTGAACAAGATAATCACTGAGGTCCCTTCAAACCTGGCATTCTATGGTTCTATGATTAAATAGTTATGGAGCTGTGTCAGAAAACTTTAAATGCACACAGTGCTATTTGTTGCCATATTGTATACACTAGCCATTGATCTGGAATAGCAACTATAAAACAATTTTTAGAAATTGATTAGATATAATAATTTTTAACAATTGCTTGCTCTAATTGGGGTTTGATTTGCTACAGAAACATGATCTATTTGTATGAACAGACTAATGATACACGAGATGTTTTGTGGGCATTAGTATGTTCTGTGACCAGAATAGCTGACTGTGCACATCGATCTGGTTGTGAGGCTGAGACCTAATTCCAATTAGAACCAAAACACCAGAGAAATACTACAGAAGAAATAGACTCTGATTTAGGTTTTATGTGTGCCAGTGGAAGCCACATGAGGAATTTTGCAGTAATTTCTCTCTAGACTCCTCAAGAGCACAGAGGTTTATTGTGTCCCATTGTAATAGTGCTGATGGTAGGGAAGGTATATCTTCTTAAACTTCACAATTCAAAGTTAGGCACCTACATTAGACACATAAACAGCAGAAGGGGGAGTAATTTTCTTCGGAATACACTAGTTAGCAGAAAGGTGCCTGCCTCAGCCCATTGTGCTCTTTCCCTGCTGAATGCTCCAGCTGCTGGGCTACAAAATCAGCCACCCCTCTCCTTATCTTCTTAAGGCCCAATGATGCTTGAATTTTTAGCCTCCCCATGTTGCAGCACTGGCAGAATGAGTGAAGATGGCTTGTTCTCCTTCCCTTTTAACTATCTCAGGCGTCATCATGGAAAATGCAAGATATAGATGGTGAATAATTTTCTTTTGGCTGAGGAGCATAATCACATTGTGCTAAATACACTGCCTGGTTGTGACTGCTGAGATATTGTATTAAAATGGACATTGCCTTGAATGTCCCTGAAGAGCAGGAGGCACAGCTGCAGGGCTTTGCTTTCCTCTTGGTGCTGTTGGCTATGTGCTCTGAGGGTCACCAGGCCCATACCAGCTGGGTCTGTGCCTTGAGAGATTGTGGCAAGGGATGATGATCCAAAATGGGCTTTGATTTTGGTTCCTCAGCTTAGTCAAATTGAGAGTGTCCTAGGGCACAAACAGTGATAGAATATTTAGGGGAGCTTTTGGTGAAAATTTGGTATCTATGAACTGTAATGTGGCTTGATCTCTTTACCTTGATTAACTGCAATCCAGTCAGGTGCACAATAGACATCTTGCTGGGGAGATTTTGTCCCAACAGCTTGCAGACCTGTTTCAGTTATGACTGTCCAACTCTTCTCAGACTGAATGGAAAGGATTCTCGTCTGAAAATTTTTAGTCTGGAGTAATTCAGTAAATGTGTGTTTTCAAAATATTTAAATTCAGGATAAGATGTTTCAGATAGTATAATTTTCTTCCTGAGTATAAAATTAATGCTTTCCAACAAGAGCAAGAATAAAAGGAGAAGCAGCAATAGATAAAATTTCATTATAATTTAATCTCACCCTACAAATCAAGAAGTGTTTGGATTCTTCAGTAGAGGAGATGACCTGGTACTGAAGTTACTTGTGTGCATTCAGTCCCCTCTGAGGATTCACTAACATCCTTTATGTGAGTGATAGCATAATTCTGTGCAGAGGAAAATTACTGCTCTGCACTGGGGAGACACTTGATGGTTAGATGGTGTTAGTGGGTCAGGAATACCATGTATGACTCTTGATCCTGCCAGAATAACTTCTTGATTAAAGTAGATAAACAGACCAAGACTCATTCCTTAAATTTGTTCCACTGTGATAAAGTATGCTAGATCTCTTCCTGCTCAAATGGTTTATTCAGTAAAAAGTAAAAATGCAGTATTAGCAGGTATAAAAAGTGTACCTTATATATTTGATCCCTAGGTAATAATGTGACAAAAATAAGAAACATGATCTTCTGGTCCTCTTCTACTTTCCTATGTGTATACATGTAAAAATATTTTCTTCATGGAGAAATGACAAGGAAAAATTATTATACCAATCTTCATGGAAGAAGATTGAATATTAGATTGTGTAGTTCTGTGTATCACCCATGGATTAAAAAAAATACTAAACTGTTTAAGAGTTTTGTGAATTTAAATTTAATATTGGTATGAAAACTTCCCCACTCTGAACTTTTGTCTTAGGTGGAGTAGGTAGGTGGCAGTTTATCTTTGTTTCTTAATACAAGCAGTGCAATGAATTCTTCATTTCAGAAAATATGAAGTAAAAAGCTGTGCTCCTAAAAGCAGCAAGACATTTTAGGTGTTTTGTCACAGTGAGGCTAAAGAAAGTACAAGAACTTGCTGGCTGATATATGTGAGACCACAACTGCCCAAAGATGCGTGAGTTGTGTGCCTCTCTCCAGTCGATGCTGCTTCCATCTTCTTTTCAAACATTTTCCATTGTAGGAGAGAATGTAAAAGTTGTGAAGGAAAATCCTGTCAATGGTAGCAAGTTCCAAATCTGAGATAGATTGCACCTACTGCTGAATAGCTTTTAGCTCTGCAGTCTTGAGAATAACTACTCAGCATTGAAAGTGACTTTGAGAGTTCTTAATACTGAAAGGTTTTAAAAGATGGTTAGGATTTCTTATACCTCTGCAAAGGGAAAACAGAGATCTGCTCAACTTGTTTATGCAAAAAGTACTTGAAAGAAATATCTGCTGTGTAATTTACATAATGCTGTTATCGCATCAAGCCTGGGTATAATATCTCTCAGTGGAAGAATTTAGAAAGAGTATTTTTGAGGATGTGATAATCTCAAAAAAGTCTTATCAGGTAATAGTATTATTTAAACTTAACATGGATTATCAGAGGAACAGTTACGTGCATCCACTGACGTTGCTATGGCAATTCTGAAAGTATCTGTACAAAGTTCTTGAACAAAATGTAAACATAATGGCAATGCTGAAATTATATTTAGTCCAAGTAAAATAATGCCATTAGCGAAGGAAGGTTTGTGTAATGTTAGGCGGGGGTTGATTTTTAAAGTTTTTTAAGGATTTTCTTTTATTTTGGGGAGGTAAGGGAAAAAGAATTAAAGTTTTTGGTTATTGTAGTAAAAAATCCTTGCCAAAAAGGCCATTTTATAAACTAGAATTGTCTTTCTAAAGCAGAATATAAAATATGATAAGCAATTGTGTAGATAAGCATGCATAAGCTGTGGCTCTGTGTAAGAAATCCATATAGCTCAATATAATACTGTATAACACATTTCTGCCCATCACCTCATTTTATCTTTACCATTATGCAAACAGAACATGTATTGAAATTCCCATAGAAGTGTGATATGAAATCCTGCTAAAATATGCTAAAAGTAATCCAGATTTCCTATGGTACTATGTTCTTCTGGAGATATTTAGGAGCTTCATTTTATAAAAATTGAAACTGTGAAAATGAGAACCTAGGGAGCAAAAACCAGAATTACTGGTATGTCCTTTTGGACATTAGGGTAATTTATCTGCAGGCAGCCTCTGGGACTCCCTGGTCAGTGATGCAATCCAATAGTCTTTTATACTTATATTTGTCTTGCTTTCATTTATATCTATCTAGGTCCTTGCTTTTTATGATCTTTATGTTACTCTTTACAGCTGAAATAACTGCCTTTTTGTTATTCAGGGTTCAATGCTGACCTTTTTGATGGCTATTTGTGGGACTTTTGCATTCACAGTTCCACTACTGTTGTTCAGTAGGGATGTTTTATATACTCACAGCCAATCTGATTCGAAGCCCAGAGAACCTGCTTTTGGATTATTTTTATAATTCAGCAGGCTTTGGATCAGAACTCATGACTGTGGCCTTTATGAAATGTATTATTCTTCTAGCTAGGCTTGTGCTGACCCAGGTTATTTTCCTAGGTGGTAGCAACGTAGTAATGCACGTTTGATAACAGGAAAAAGTGCCCCTATGCTATACCACAACAGGGCCTCTCAGGGAACTAAACAGACTGCCTGTTAGCCTTTAATGGTCCAAGAGGAAGGGAGAATAGAGGGAAGAAAGCCGGGAAAGAAAGAAAGAGGACAGGGGGGAGGTCATACCAGAATAGAAGAGAAAAGGAGGCTATATTGATTTTCTGAGTGAAAGCCAATATTGTTAGATCTGCTGAGCTGAGAAGGAGATTATGTACTCTATTCTAAAATTCATCATTGCGTTTTGCTTCTTTACAACAGTGTGCCTGGAGTGCCTGGTTCTGTCATGCAAAATAATTCTAAAATACAGTAGAGTCTACTTTGTAATAATGAGGAGAGAAAAGTGAAGACTAACATAGTGCCATAATGCAAGTCATTAGACTTAGATGATGATCTGTACTCCAGCAAAAATGAGGTTTCTTGCTGCTGGAGATGAGTTTCATTGTGTTCATCTCCTGGGACTGCATGAACTATCACTTGTCAGACAGGTGCTAAATGCTGTGCTTGAAGTAGGTTATAGCTTCCTCTTCCTTTTCTCCAGCTGAGAGTCCTTTAAAGTGCATTTTTTAGGCCTGTTCAAAATTGGTGCAACCTTGGTGTCTACACAATTTCTTTCATATGCAGCCATTCCATTTCTCATAAAGTGGTACTTGCATGATATGAGAAAGAGGGAGATAGCACCATAAGCTTTATTTATGCCCATGTTCACTAACACAAAGACAATAAACATCCACTTGTTCTATGTACAGTAGTCATATGTTTGGGAGTAAGCTTTTCTTTTAGGAAGTACAGGTGAACTGCTCATGGGGCTGCACCATGTTTAAAAAATGTTGCTTTTGTGTTGCAAATCAGGGGCTGTTTGAGGAGACAAAGCCTGTGGTTGTCCCATTTTATTCTTCCTTCCCTGCTAGCAGCATGTGAAACAGCTGAAAAACAGGTGGGGAATCCTCTTCTTGTAGAAGACCAAATACTGTCATATAGGAGACCAAATGTTGCCATGACACATTGACAGCTAATTAAAATGTGTGTATGTTATATGAAAACAAGCCATAGGCCATGTTTCTTGGTGCTTATTTCTTAGTCTAAAAGTGAGTCAGTTCCATGTATTCCAGTTCTGTTTTCAGCTCAGGTTATTTGTGATCTTGAAATGATCCTTGTCACTCAACAGTGTTGTATTTAGTTTCATGCTTTAAAGTATTACTGAAGGTAAAGGAAATAACTGCTACAATCTGAACTCCTTGGAACAAGGTTAGAAGTTATGAAGCCCAGTTAGGGCTTCATATATTGTCAAGAATTAAATAAAGCAGGAAGAAGAATTGTTACTTTTTACTGGACATTTTCTCATTTGGCACTGTACCAAACTTCCTTCCTTGATACGTAGTTGAAAAATATTGCTTAGATCATAACACTGTAGTAATTTTAAAAAATTATGTGGCAACTTTTAATTATATATAACTACATGATTCTCTAGCTGCAATTCTATGCTGATTCACCAGGAATGAGATGAGAATAATAAAAAAGAGATACCTTAAAAGGATTTTTCTCCCATAATCCTTCTCCTAGTCTGAACAGCTGTCCCGTTGAGTGCCCGGCAGATGGAGCATCTGTGATAATCTGTATTTCTCTACCACAGAAGTATTTGATTGTATATTTTCTAACTAGCCTGCAATGGCCAGGTCTTTTAGGCAATTAAAGAAGAGGAGTAGCAAACAGTTGCTATTATGAAAGAAAGCTGTCCAATGGCATTCATCTTCCTATGCATTTTGCTCAGTAATTCACTTAGTCTGACTATGAATCCTCAGACTGAGTCTCAGGAAGAAAAAATAACAGATAGCCACTGTATTTATAGGACTGATTAGTTTTCCACTGTATCTCAACAACTGTAGTTTATTCTGTCTGGGGATAAAGTGAAAAAAAAACAAAATATTTTTTTCTTACTTTTGACTACTTTATTGAGCGATGTCTCCGTGACTGTAGATATGAAGAAAGCATATAGTTTATGTTCAAAACACAAGCAAACCAAAATGGAAGAAAGACCCATAGTCTGAAGATAGCAAAATATTTCATCTGTATTTTCCTGACACATCTTCTATGACAGATTTTAATAAGAGGTAAGTGATCTAGGACATTTTAAATGAGGAGCAGGAAAGATTAACATGATAGGGTTCAGCTGACTGCAGGCTAGTGCTGTGCCATCTTTCAGGGTATTCTTACAGATAATCCATGTTTATGTGCATGTAGACACAATGCACAAGATACAATCTAGGTAAGCTGATATTTGGGTACAAAAGTGATAAATGAGGTGCTAAATGGAATAAGAGATTAGATTATTTGGCTTACATGAATGCATCTGTTTGAAAAGTAACTAGAATTTTCTGTTGATTCTGTTTGATTTATTTGAGATATTATACCCCACAGCAAGAAAATGAGTTGAATTAATTTCTTTGTCACTGTATGAGTGACAGAAAAAGTCCATGGGATAATATTATTTGACTTCTGCTCATTTAAAAGCAAGTTACTCTATCAGTGTTGAACTTTGAGGGTTTAAGTGCTATTAAATTTTTCTGGATCTACTCTGTGGGCTCTACTTTCTTTTGGCAAGAAATCCAGTGTTGGAAAACCTCCAAGCAATTGCATCACTGAGACAAGCATAATAAATGGCTAAGCCCAAACCTGGAAGCCAAAACTCCTTCTTTGTAGTTACCACACTGTCTGGGCAAGTAATTTCATCCATTAAATTCATGGATTTTTCAGTCTTAAGAATTTTTATAAACTTATGAGACTGATCCTGATCAGGTTGGGGCTTTTGGACAGAAAAAACCAAAACCCTTCACCATTACAGTGAAGATCAAGATAACACAGAAGCAGTGCCTTGTACTCAGCAATATATGAAACTTAAGTCATCCATTTTTTGATGACCATAATGTTTCCCTAGAATGCAAAGTGTTATGTTACAGCCTTTGGAATATGAGTTGTGGTAAGAATCCCAAGACCCATATTGGCAGAACTTCTCTCTTTGGGCCACTAGTGCACTCATCCAGATTGAGAATTAAAATCATTCTTCCTTCCTGGAGAATTACAGAATGCGTTGTGCAACTTTTGGTATAATGATTCTATATTTTAGAGTTCAGAGCAGTATTGATTTGACATCTTAATTTAAACTTTGTCCCAGTGTAAGTGCGCATGTCTTTGTGTGGCCTTATTTCTGGTTTTTCATATCTTAGATAAAACATGTTTGCTAAAAATGAATAATTGAAATCACTTAACACTTCAAAGTGATAAGTCAGTAACATTTTTTGATAAGGCAAATCCATTATTAACAGTCCACACAGAGGGGTTATCTTTAATCTCCTATGTGTGTCCAATCTATATTTATAGAAATAATTTTAACATCATGAAAGCAAATGCTGATAAAAAATGGAGAGGAAGAAATTAAGTAGAGGTAAAGAATCTATCTCTCTTTTCTGCTGTCTTTCATCTATAAAATAAATCCTAGAATTCACATCCATTTCATTAAAGGTCTTCCCTGAGCCTTCTTTTCTCCATGTTAAACAGCCCCAGGTCCCTCAGCTGCTCCTTGTAAGATTTGGACTCCAGACCCTTCACCTGCTCTGTTGCCCTTCTCTGGACGCACTCCAGCACCTCTCTTTCTTTCTTTCAGTGAGAGCTGAAGTGGAATCCACAAGGAGAACTGGGTGCTCACTGTAGGAGTGGAATCATAGGGACTGAGGTTGAGGAGCAGAGTTAGATATGAACATTTCCTAGAAAGAAAGGCTAGGAAAATTTTCTTTGGACATTTTGCCCTGGACAAGAGTGGTAAAGGTTATGGTATAGGCAGGCCTCAATTTAACCTACTTTGGTTTTATTTCCATTCTTTGTGAATTGCCAGTTACTTTTTCAGGTCTGACACCTCAGACAAACATTTGTGCACTATTGAAGATATATTGTGCATATTTTTGTTCTCCTCAGATTTCCAAAGCACAGTTTGGGAGAATTCATTTTCAAAGCTCAGTTTCAACAATATTCTTCAAAATGGCTGGCACAGCTTTGATTTATGATTTCCATCATAACACCTATAGTAAAACAATCTGCTCTTGTTTAAAAACATTCAGTTCTTTCACTTTTACTTTGGTTTTCAGCAAGTTATATAAACTGCAGCAGTTCCACCACCTGCTGCCTACACCAGATGAATTTATGTTAACATTTTAGTTCAGATCAGGAGTGGACTTTTGAAGCAAATCTCCTGTCTGCACCCTACTTACTAAGCTTTGGTTTGCAAGCTAGAGTTGTCCCACAGTGTGTGGGGGGTGTGGGTTCATCGTAGCTGGTACCAAACAGGAATTGTGTTGCAGGAGAGAGTACCTTATACCCTTCAGTAGCCATTGGGAATTCAGCTCATGGGACCAAACAGGGCTAGACTGAGGTAAAAACCTTCTGAAAAACATCTGGTATGGACATCTGGTCCTCAACCTCAAATGCTTCCCCTCTATAAAGCTGCTCATATGGTTCAGCACTAGTTGCTATTTTACACACCCAATAGCTGCTCCAGCATTTGCAGAATTCATGCATAAACGAGTATTTTGCTGCTCAAATGGAATTTGGGTCATCATTACCAGACTCCAGTTCTCCATTCCTTCTCAGACTCCATTCCTTAGGGGATTCCCCTTTTTCCTGCCTCAGATCAGACCCTGCCATTGATTTCCTGTACATTTTATTCCATAGTTTTTTATCAATGCTACAGCTACACACTGTCTTCTGGGATGAGCAAAGATGGCAAATTTTATCACAAGATGCATGTTAGGACATGATTACACACTGACCCACAAGTAATGACTACTGAGTTTTAGAACTTAAGTTCTACATACAAAACCACAAAATACAAAGCTATGGAAGTTGGAAGGAGATTATAGTTTCTCTGGTTTTAATTTACTTGTTTTTACTGAACACAATCGTAGACAGTAGAGAATTTAGAGACAAGATAAAAAATGCAATAATGTCTTTCATCAAAAGAAGCATAGAAGAAATTTTCCAAAAGCACCATAGTGGGAAAAAGAAAAGAATAATGGTTTTAGTCAGTTCTAATGTCAATGATGGGAAGAGCAGAATAACAGAAATGGATGTTGGAAAAAAAAAAAAGATGGTGTTCTGAAGGAGAGACTGCAGGTGAGCTGCGGGACTGGGTATGTCAGTGGAAAGAGAATGGAGATTTCTATTGCCTTGGGCAACTGCAGGAGTCTGGAGAAGTGTTTGGCTTTGGCAAAAGGAGCAAAAGAAGTAGAGCATGGAGTAGGGAGTGCAGCCTAACTCCAAGGGATGGCTGTGGGCAGCCGTCTCAACCCAAACTGGCAGAAACGTGGACGTCCTTTAAAGAGTTTCCTGCAGCTTTGAAAATCACTGAGCTGTCTGAAATCAGACCTGGAAACAGGAGCCTGTTTGCAATGATGCACAGGACAAGCAGAGAGTTATTTGTGTCCTTTCTGACCCTGTTTGGAGGCTTTTCTGTGTAATAGTTAACTATTCTAATTTGTTTGGTTTTTGTTTTTTTTTTTAATTTCTCTCTTGATGTTAAAGGCCTTCAATATTTGTTAGAAAATTCACAATAGAAGACCCGAGCAGATTAATATCCAAGTATTGGTTAACTTGAGCTGAGAATTTCTTAAGGGACACTTTTGAGAGATGAAATATTAGCAACTCCTTTCTTGTGAAAGTGCATTACAAATCAGGATATTGCATTATTTTTCTGGGTGATAAATTATAACTGACAACTAAAGGACAAGTCTGACTTGAGGAGAAGCTGAAAGCCTACCCAGTGTGCCAATGGAACCAGAGCTTGCTTGGTACAGGGCTCCAGTTCCCCCCATGCCCCTGTAGGATGCTGACATTCGTAAGCCTGTGGCTTGAGCTCCCTTTAGGTTGTTTGACTGTTGTGCCTGCCAGTTTCTTCTGTTGCTATTTGCAGGCAGTAAATGTGTTTGCATACCATCTGCAATAATTCTGATGCAGCAAGGTGATACTGGTAACTGGCTTGACTTGTTCAATAATTTAGTTCAGGTTTCTTTCTAGCTGGCTATCCAGGTGAGCATCTTGTATTACTGCCTATTGTCATGGTTACAGGACTAGCTGCATATCTTCTTCCCCCTGTGAGTTTTCTGAGTGCAACAGGAGAGCTGTCCTTGCCTGGAGTACAAGATAGCAAATCTTCACTGACAGACTTGGATGTGGCACACTGGCCTGTAAATGAGCACTGGTTTATTTCAGCATATCTAGTAGAATTCAAAAGTATGCACTGCATACCCTAATGTTAGTTCTTAACTGCTAGTAAGTGGGAAGTAATTACATTTCCTTAAATCTATATTGTTAACTCTTGGTTTTAATTAGCATTTTGAAATATTCACAGAATTCCCTGTCAGGAAAAAATATCTATATGTTTTCAAATGCATTGACATACACAAAATATTGTTCCATTTATATTAGTACATTATATAAACAAAAGATTGTCAGAGCTGATGCTACTGCATCATACTGGTTGGTGGAGTACTTGCACATTCCTTGAAAATAACCAAGTCTTTGGTGAAGGACATGCTGTCTGTGTCCCTGTTCTGTGTCTGGGCTGGCCCCAGTGAAGTGGCACTCAGCCCCTGTGCCCTGGAGAAGGCCCTTGCTGCAGCACAGGAGCTCCTCTCTGCCAGGCAGCTGCAGAGGAGGCAGATGGCTGGAGTGAGAGTGCACAGCCCTCCACAGGCATAGCTGGGCCATGCAGCCAGGCTCTCAGATGGAGCATCACTCATCTTTTTTCCCCTTTTCCAGGGTAAAATCAGTTTAACTTTTCCCCTCTGTGTATGAAATTCTTAAAATATCGTACTGCTTCTTTATTTGTAAAAACCTTACTGGATAGATGACTTCACTGGGCAAAAGGAACATTAACGTTGGTATGATTAAAAGTTTTTTGGATAAGAATTTTCCAGCAAATTTTACAGTTTTTTGCATGCGGATTCCATTAATCTAAAAGTTTTTTTTTTGTTGTTGTTTCATGTGCATTGTTCATGAGGGTTTTGTTGTTGTTTTATGCTTTCCTTAGAGATTCATAAGAATGTGTGTGTTGATGTCTAGAGTGCTCAGAGTGTGACTTAACTGCTGAAGGTAGGAATCAGTGGTAGGTGTGCTAAATACTGCTACAGATAAAGTCTAAAAGAAGGGCAGGTATTCTGATCTCAGAATGTTAAAACTCTGTTTTAACATTACCACAATAAAAAATGTATGGATGCCAGTTTGCATTTAAATGTATTTACCCCACATGTTTGATTTCTAGGAACTTTGAACCAAAAGAACTGGAGCAAGAAATATTCTGCCTGTAATGGTGCCAAACAATCGCCTATTAACATAGATGAAGACCTTACCCAAGTTAATGTGAATCTGAAGAAACTTAAATTCCATGGATGGGAAAAGGAAACTTTGGAAGATACTTTCATTCGCAACACTGGCAAAACAGGTAAAAAAGTCAGATTTCGTGTTTGGAGTTAAGAGGTCTGAAAAGTGATATAGGACAACCAACCAACCAAGGACTTTTAATGTATCATTTTCATTTCACTTACCTGGTGCATTCTGAATTTATCTATTAAATAAATAAACAAAACAACCATGATGACAGTAGCTAAAAGAAACAGAAATCACACAAACAAAATTTACGTGCGTGGACAGATACAGCCAAAGCAATCACATCATGACTATCATCCCATCATGGGCACATCATTAAATCTAAACAGTAAGTTGGCATTTGCTGTGAAATATGGTAATTATTACTCTATATCTAGAGTTTGTAATGGGTAGGCAAAAATTATTTTTTAAAAATATGAATAAATTACCTACTCATCTGAAAGTACTTCATGGATGAGTTGAAATTACAAAAAACTTAGGTTGGGATTTATCTCGCCTACACATAGACACATATAATGTAGAAACTTTCATCTGAATTACTCAGATAGATGCCTCCTAACAGTCAAAGAAGAGACATGTGTGCTTTTGTGTTCTGATTTGTTTTACCAAGCTTAGAAATGCATTTTAGAAAGAAGTGATTTATACCTAGAAGTGCCTGTTTTTCACAGCCATGAAAAAAGCTTATGGTGTCATCTAAATTGTCAGACAAATCTTTTTACAACCACTTATAAATCCAGGAACACAGTAACTAAAAGCTGCTTGTTAGAAGTACTGTTCCTTGTTTTGGGCATAAATGTGGAGGAAGGTATCTCTTAACAGCTGTCTTTGACCTTCCACCGGTTCCAGTGGGACCCCTAGATCAGCCTTTTTGGTTTAGTTTAGTTTGGTTTAGTTCAGTTCAGTTTAGCATCATTGTTGCTAATTTCTGTTCTTTCTGTCATGTATTTCCTACATACCACTGCACAAATCACTTACCTCCCTCCTGTGCCACTAGCTGAGATAAATATTGCTATGTCTTTTCAAAATGCCCCTGAGAAAATGTTCTTTAAAGTCCTTAAAAGTGAACTGAGCTCTTTCTCAGCTACAGGAATCTGAATATTATGAGAGGAACTGCTAAGCTTGTTTAAATGGTCTTCAAAGTTTTGAGGAAAGGAATGTAGTGAAAATGAACTCCATTAGTGCTGTTTTATCGAGAGGTCGAGCAGTTCACAGTGACTGGAGGTGGGAAAGACAAAATGTGGGGCTTCGGTCTATCCCATCCTGCTCATTCTCTCCAGAAGACAAATGCTCTGTCCCATCAATAGTTTGTGTACAGCTATGTCCAGCTGAAGACCTGTCATTGCTTTTTCCCATGGGAGACAATTCCACAGCTAACAAGTCTTACGTCAGGACAGTCCTCCTAGGAGCTGGCTAAAATATTATTTTGTCATGTTGCCTCATGATTTGTATATAGAATTGCAGTAAAAATGGGGGGCAGGTGTGTATTTTCCCTTTTGCTAGAAACACAGACCCTTTCAGGAAGGTAGGTACTTCAGGAATTTATTTTGTTAGACAGCCAGCTGGTGGCTAGACCAGCTTTCTGAGCTTTTTTGTGTAGTTCTGTGTTCAGTTTCAGATAACAGGAAACCAAGTGCACTTCATTAAATTACTATTTTATGAATTACAGCATGAAATGAAACATATTCTCCATGCTAATAGTGAATTACCACACTTGTTACTTAGTTTCAGTAACCAATTTCCTGTCCAATTGCTTATGAAATACAGAGAAATAAGCATATCGTATTTAACCTCTAGCACCTAAAACTGAAATATGAGGGTTATAGATGCCTTGGCTGGATTTTGTGTTGACACTCCTTTTTTTCCTCTCTTTCTCAATTTTTTCAGTGGAAATTAACCTGACAAGTGATTATTATGTGAGTGGAGGTGGGTTAGACACCATATTCAAAGCAAGCAAGATCACTTTTCACTGGGGAAAATGCAATGCATCATCAGATGGATCAGAACATAGTCTAGAAGGACAAAAATTTCCTCTTGAGGTAAAGTATAAAATTGATTTCGATGATTTCAACAATTTGACATTCTGCAACATTACTACTCTACAAAATTCCTTTGTTTCTCTCTTAATTCTATTTGTAGATATAATAATTTGCTTAAATCCAAATTAAGAATAAATGATGCATTTTAGAAGGGCAGTGTGGTGTGTTAGTGGCATGTTGAGAATGTCTAAACTGCTTTTTTCCCCATCTTCTAAAATAGTATTAGATGTCAGTTCTGCTAATCTGACAAAGCTCCCATTAATGTTAAACTCCTATGAATTTGGCCCATCATATTCCACATCAGTTCATTGTTTAAAGTGTAAATGGACTTTCCGAAGTCAGGGCTTTGCTGAGAGCCCATGGGAGCTGCTGGGCCTTAGAGATACAAAGTGTGGCCCGTGTTGCTGGGCTGGGAAGAGCTGGCAGTGGCGTGCCAAGAGCCGTGTGAGCAGGTCCTGGGCGCAGCCACACTCGTAGGCGGCCAGGCCAGCGTCCCCCTGCCTGGTTTGGCAGAATGGGTTGCAGCAGCATGCGGGGGGGATGGAGGAGAGGAGCAGCGCTTCCTGGGATTCACAAAGGCCAAACTCTCTTCCCTCAACATGGCATTGTGTCATCTTCCAGTTAAAAAGAGGCAGTTGTGGCAGGCAGCTGTGCTGTTCCTCATTCTAAGCATTTTTAACTTCGATGTGAAAGCAAAGCAATAGTGCCAGCGCTGGCCTCCACTTGGGGAAGAGTGGTAAGCCAGGAGCAGTCCCTGGACAGTGTGAATTATTTTACCTCACTAGCCACATAAAAATTCTCAATCACACTCCATCTGTCCTGACAAGGCACCACAGAGAATACTCTCTCCCATCATCATCTCATAGAAAGCTGGTTGGAGTAGGTCACTCCCCCATAGATGTTGGTCACCCAGCACTGCAGGAGATTTCCCAGCTGCATCTGGAGAAAGAGAGAAAGGGGTGCAACAAAACCAATGCTCATGACAGCAGTCAGATGTGGGCTCAAAGTGCCTGGTAATCTTACATCACCAATGCTCTTTTACGCTTACTGCAAGGCAGATGCGGTAGGGACATCCTGACATGTTATTCATGTTTTATCACTGATGTACAGATTCACTTCAACAAGTACTCTAGGTCAGGTGTCCAGTTATCTCAGCGTACTGTATTATCCATGGAAAGCATTGTGCTCCTTGAGAGGGTAATTCCTGCATCCTTAATAGTTTTCCAGGAGAGGTTGTTTTTACATAGCTAATTATTGAGGAATTCCATTCTGCATCCTCAGATAACACAAATGAGATAGGTAAAAAATCCCTACATTGGTTTAAAATTTTTTGTTTGGATGTTTTTTTTCTTCAAAATGGGAATATAAATAATTGTATTGTTAAATTTTTACAATTTTCTATATATAACATTTGAATATATTTTTAATTGCAGATGCAAATCTACTGCTATGATGCAGATCAGTTTACAGACTTTGAAGAGGCAGTTAAAGGAAGTGGAAAGTTAAGAGCTTTATCAATTTTGTTTGAGGTAAACAAAATATATCTTTGTGTCATTTAATAAGCCTTGAAACATAGCAGATGTTCAAACTGAATTTAACTGGTTCCAATGTGTGATCACTGAGTTAAAAAAATTCATGTATCTTTCTAATTTATTCTTGCAGAAAAGCAAATGGGCAAAATAAGTTTGTTTGGCTTTAAGTCATGTATAATTTTGATGGTAAAACTGTAACTGTAACTTTCAATCTTTTTTTCGTGAAGCCTGTACTGTTAAAATATGCAATTTCTTTTTAACAGATTGGACTAGAAGATAATCCAGATTATAATGCAATCATTAATGGAGTAGATAGTGTTAGTCGTTTTGGTAAGTTTGCCTCCATTTTTTATTGATTACTGATTAACTAAATTCCACTTCAGTGTGATTATGAAACCTTTGAGACATGGAGGAGCAGGGTTCTCTATTGTTCAGTCATGTCTATTTTGTTAGAAATTACAGAAGTTATCTGGACAGATGAGAAATGGACACTCACCCACCACATTAAATCTAACATAAGCAAGTGCCAGACTCTGCTCCTGAGAAAGGGTAGTTCTGGTTATATATACAAACCAGGGAGTGAGAGTCTGAAGAGCACCCCTTTGGAAAAGGGTTTGGGGTTTGGTTTATTGGGAAGTTGAATCTGAGTCAGCAGTGCCCAGGCAGCCAGGAGGGCCAGCCCTGTCCTGGGGTGCATCAGGCACAGCATCACCAGCTGGGCAAGGGAGGGGATTGTCCCATTCTGCTCTGCTCTGGGACAGCCTCACCTCGACTGCTGGGGGCAGTTTGGGGTGCCACAATGTAAGAAGAACATCAGCCTATTAGCATGCATCCAGAGAAGGGCAACCAAGATTGTGAAAGGTCTTGAAGACAAGGAGTGGCTGAGGTCACTTTGTTCAGCTTGGAGAAGGGTGCCTCATCACAGTCAACAACTTCTTTAAGTGGGGTGACAGGGAAGCATTTGCTGATCTCTGTGGTGACCAGTGATAGGACAGGAGGAAATGGGATGAAGCTGTGTCAGAAGTTCAGGCTGGGCATTAGAAAAGGCCCTTCACTGAGATGGTGATCAATGACAGCCTGGGAACAGGTAGGTGGTCATGGCACCAGGCATCTGGATGATGCTCTTAGTGATATTGTTTAGTTTTAGGTAGTCCTGTGAGGAGCAAGGGGTTGGACTTGATGATCCTCACACGTTTCTTCCAACTTGAGATATTTTATGTTTCTCTGATTAATTTTCCCCAAGAATATTTGTAACAACATACATGTAAATGAATGAATATAACTATCATGAGAAATTTGTAACTGCTTAAATGGTAAATTCAGATAAATCTGATTTATTATTTAAGTCTTCTTAATTATACGTGTCAGGATTTTTATATTTGGTTGGAAGCCAAGGAAAGACTGTTGTAACTATCCAAGAAGGGTCTTACAAGAGTGGAACTGTCAGTGTTCAGTAGACTCAAAGGAGAGAAATTTTTTTCAGTAGCTCCTGTGTAAATCCAAAATAGTCCAAATATATTTGTTAATCAGGACACAACTTCATGCACAGCAATCTGGGCTATGTTTCTAACTGGGTTTCATGGTGTCTTTGCAGAAGAATAAATATGAATGAGCACTGTCTTGAACAGGAATATATATTCTTACATCATGTCCATGACTTTAAGGAAACCTTGTCTCAGTTTTCCTTTGTGTAATGGTGCTTGAATGTAAAAAGCTGTTTTAAAAGACTTCAAAGATGTGACATTGAAATCAAGATTTTCTTTTTTTCCTCTGGAAAACAAACACCATTCAACAAATTTAAAAGGGAACACCTTTCATAAGTTGGAAAGACGTAAGGGGTGAAAATATAAAGTAGTTAAGATTCATTACTTTTGTGTGTCATCTTCTGTGAAACAAAAAGAACTAATAATACAGCAAGACAAATGCTGTCCTACAGCCTTGGAAGGAGCTCTAAAACTATCATGAGCAAGATTCAAGATACAGCCACTACATGGCACTTCAACAATGCTTAGAATACAATTTTCCTGAATAAAATGCAGATGAGCTCAGGAAATTCAGGTCATAACCAAATCAAGTTTCTTCTGAATAAAAGCACACAATCTCTCCTTGTCTATGTCCTTGTCAGTCATATCTCTCTTGTGCTTATTTGAATCACAATTGCTGAGTTCTCAAGCTCTGCAGAGGAGCACTCCTGTTCCTTCTAGACAAACTTTCTGGTTTTCATCATTCTTTGTAGGTATTTGATTTTGAGAATCTAGGCTGTGAGTCTCATTAAAGAGTATACTAAAATCCAAAGTTGTAAAATGTGTGGCAGGATTCTTGTTATGAGTGAGAATTTTCATGTCCCCAGCCATCTATATAAAATGGACTTCATTTTTACTGAGGGACAAATGTGTTAACTAGACACATACCAGATAGCAATGATCACTTCTGTCTGAAGGCTGGTTAGCATTTTGGCAGGAGAAACTGAAGGATGTGCTTTGCTCAGCACTGCTAAATGTTCCCTTTTCATGTTACATGAATGAGAGAGAGGGGACGAGTCAGCTCTTAAACCTTAACTCAGTAGAGAAGTCACTACAGAGAAGAAAAGCATCAATCCCTTGTAGTCAACTGTTAATGCAATTTGCTGCTCTCACCAAATTTGTAAGGAATTTTGAAGACAAAGGTCAGAAATCTGTACAGAGCTGAAGAAGTAACATACCGCTAAAAGCATAAGTTAATTCACAGTCTAAAAATGCATTAGATATTCAGAAGTAAATGCTTACCAATTAGGGAGGAACTTGAAGTGAGTAACTTTTTTACAAGGTGTAAAAAGCAGCATTATTTTGGACGCAGCAGATAATTGTCATGGACTGAAAAGTCTGCCTTGCTTAAGTTGTTGCCATTTATGCCAATTGCTGTTGCTGAACCCTACTGCCATACCAGCAGACACTTAGATGTCTTTGGATGGACTTCCAGCAATCCCTCCTGCTTACTCCCAACTGACAAGGTACCCGGTAAACTGCTGACCTGACATATTCTCCTGGAGGAGGTCTTTGCATCGTTTGCTGATTTGTGTAAAGCTGTTGCAGTTTTTCACTATATTATCACCATTTAAAAAAGAATCCTGATCTACAGAAATTCTGCTTCTGCAATCGTGACTAATATTAACCCTCAGGTCTAACATGGCAACAGTTCCCCAGGCAGTGATTTTCTGCAAAAAACTCAACACCTTGATTAAACTTGGAGGAGAGTTTGAAGCCACGTCATGAAACCTAAAACAAAGATTTAACAAACTTTTTTCTTTGAAATTCAAGAGTGAGACAAAGGTTTGGCACCTTGCACGTAAGCTTACGGTGAGAAAATTCTTGTGAACCAATATACTAAAATTACTCTATTTGTTACTGGAGTAACTTACTACACCTTCCCAAGTAAATAAAGTTGAGTTTGAGCTATACTTTTTCAAACTAAATAGAAGACTTCATGATTTATGTGTATACTAGTCTCTCTGAAGATTAAGTTTTGAAAAGCCTCTAACTTAGCCTGTTACTGTAATTACAGTTCTTTTGGAGAGTGTGATTTATATTTATTAATTGTTTCTGTAGTATTTTAACCATCTGACTCTATTTTTCTGCTTTTTTTTTTTTTCAGGAAAACAGGCCGCCTTAGAACCATTTATTTTGCTGAATCTCTTGCCAAATGCAACAGACAGATATTACACTTATAATGGGTCTCTATCAGCTCCTCCGTGCTCTGAAACAGTTGAATGGATTGTGTTTAAAGATACCATAAGTATTTCTGAAAACCAGGTAATTTGTTTAATGTAGTAAAACCAAACAATTATACATAATACCAAAGAGAAATTGCCATGTATGTGGTAGAAGCTCATGGCATTCATTGCCAGCATAACAACAAAGCTTTTCTTTTATCTAGTTAGAAGTTTTTCATGCAGCTGTTAAATTAGAAAGCATCTATATTAATTGTGTTATCTTTTACCTTTTTGTAGTTTAGTACTAGAATCTGAGCAACTTCTTGTCTTAAAATAGGGTAAGAACATATTCCAGCCTGTCTAGACTTTGAGTTCAGATAAAAGGGAGTACAAAACACTTTTGGATATTCCCCCAGCCACCTGGTGATGCTGAGCAGAGCATGGCTCCAACAGCAGAGTGGTTGAAAAATACTTGTGGAGTAAAACATTAGATATAATGGTAGAACAGAAGTTCAGTGTCATGCAGGATAACTCAACTATGAGACTTTATCCAACATCTTTTCCCCAGAGTTTTTGCCTATTAGCAGAATCTGGTCAATTTTTATGGCTTCTAACTTGTTTTTCATCTTCTAGTTAGCTGTATTCTGTGAAGTGCTTACGATGCAGCAGTCTGGCTATGTTATGCTGATGGACTACTTGCAAAACAACTTTAGAGAACAGCAATATAAGTTCTTTGGGCAAGTGTTTTCCTCTTACACTGGACAAGAAGAAATTCATGAAGCAGGTACTTACTGAATAGTCATTCCTCTCTTCACAATTTAAAAGACAATTTTCAGTATAAGATTCATCCAAGTATGCAGTTACTCATTTTAAATCGTGTAGAAAGTAGCACACTGTGTTATTAGTCATAAATCTATCACCTCAGAGAAAAAAAAAAAAAGCAATCATAAAACATGTCAGGTTAAATGGAGTGGAAAATTAAATGCTTGTCTTGACCAAGCATTCAGTGAAGATCCCGTCAGTTCAAACTTCCTTACACTGCCCTTTTAATGTATTTCAGACTTCAACAAAGCTGCCTTTTCAGAGACTGGAAGAGTATTTTGTTTTACAATTCTACTTGGTTCTTTATCATGTAGTGTGGATGCTTTTTCAACAGAGACTGGAGTGATGTCACCAAATTAATTTCATGTCGTTTGCTTAGAAAGTGATGGATGGAGAGAATTCCAGAAGCCAGATTCTGTTCTCAGTCTTACCTAAAACTTCAGGGAGGTTTAACAAGGTTTGGTTATGTGACCAAAATAGTACATTATGTAGTGGCAAACAAGATTTGACACTAAATATAGAAGTCAATGATTCCTATGCTAACAAGCACAGAAGAATATATAGGAAACTTCTAAACTGGAAGCACTATGTTGCTACTTGGATAGGAATACCTGTAGATTCCTTAACTCAGTTTCACTGAACTGTGTTTAATTAGGCATAAAGAGATGACTTAAGCACAGGCTATAGTGTTCTCCAGATTGGAAGTGTGGTTTCATACATGTACTTTTACATATTTATATGATCACACATGTATATAGACGCACACAAATGCAACTATAGGATTTGTTTAATTTAAAACATTAGAGGAGAGTTTTTATTTTTGCCTCCATTTTAAGGCAAATAAAATTTAAAAAACAAGCTTAAATGTTCAGATGTAAGAGCTGTAACAAGAATGCCAAAGTCTCTAAGAGTCAATAGGCTTATTTGTGTTTAATATTGCATAGTAGTCAACAGAAAAAAACTAATCTTTTTAATCCCTTTAGAGGATGTATGAGAAATGCCAAGACTGATTATTACTCAGGTGGATAAATGAAAAATTATTTTGTGTTGTGAAACCTAGAATCCCAATTTTCTCCTGTTGTGTTCAGTGTAAATTCTCATTAGGCAGTAGGATTAAGTGCTTGATTTATTGCTGTAATTAGTACATGGCATTTCTTAAGTAGAACTAAGTTTTCTTAGAAAAGCTAGAAGAATCTTTCTATCACATTATAAAGTAATTTCAGGAATTTTCCAAATAGTTTCAGGAATTTTGTCACAGTGACATCCCCACCATTTTTTGGTGTACAAGCAGAGTCCTATTAAGGGCATGGGAGATGCTTCATTCCCCAAACCTGCCTAGTGATATAAGCAATTTCCCTATGTGATATGTATGTAGTAATTTAAGAGGATTAAAATAGCTAATCCTTACAGCCATACTTGAGGATTCACCTAAAAAAAAAGTGGTTTGAAATTGTAATACTTAATCTCCATACCAGCCTCAGCTGTTTACAGGAATAAACAATAAAAATCATTGTTTATTCCTGTAAACTTGAGAACCATGAGTGGTGCCTGCTGGGCACATTAGGTGACTTTCCATCCGCTCCACCCTTCTGGTAAGGCCCTGGAAATAAGGGCTGAAATCTAACTCTTATTTATCTTCCTGGATTTAGTAAGGTATAAAAAACAATGGGTTCTTAAAATTCAAGACAATATATATTGATAAAAAGTATTATTGGTTAGCCTGTTTTCCCATGAGAAATACAACCACGTAAAGTTCAGTGGCTGTCTCAGTTAAATTCTCTTGTGAGACATGGGGTCAGGACTCGTGCATTTACCCTTTCATGTTCCTCAGTCCACACGACTTCATTGTGAATTCTCAGATTCCCAGACACTTCCACTGGCACAGTGTGTGGGGTGCAGGTGCCCAGGCATTGGCAGTGGTGGGTGCAGGGGGTCCTCTGCAAGGAGAGCCCGGGGCTGCTCCAAGGCAGACACAGACAGTTCCAGCTGGCTCCAAGGCACCCATCTCAGGGCACTGGGAGCCATGGTGGCAGCACCTCTGGGAAAATGACACTGCACAGCAGTGAGGAGTGAGGGAAACGTGAGCAACAGCTCTGTCACACCCAGGTGAGAGAAGGAAGAAGGGGAGGAGGTGCTCCAGTAGCGAGCAGAGATCCCCTGCAGCCCATGGTGAAGATTATGGTGAGGCAGCCTGTCCTGTGGCAGATTGTGGAGACTCCATGCAGGAGCAGGCTCCTGGCTGTGGCCTGTGGAGGGGAGCCCATGCAGGGGCAGATTATCTGTCAGGTCTCTGACCCTAGGCAGGACCCACAGTGTAGCAGTCTGTTCCCAAAAGACAGTCCAGAGCTGGAAAAATTCATGAAAGACTCTATCCTGTGGATGGGACCCCCATGCAGCAGAGGAACAGCATGAGGAAGGAGTGGCAGAGGCAAAGTGTTGTAAGCTGACCACAATTCCCATTCCATATTCCCCTGCCACTGGGAGTGAAGTCGAGCCTGGGAAGAAGCAGAGGGTGGGGAGGTTTAGTGGTTTGGTTTTTGTTTCTCACTATCCTACTCTATTTTTATTGGTGATAAATTTCCCCAAATCTAATCTGTTTTGCCCATGATGGTGGCTGGCAAGCAATCTCTGTCTTTATCTTGACCCATCAGCTTTTTCATCTTATTCTCTTCCCCGGCCCTGCTGAGGAGGGGGAGTGGGCAAATGTCTGAGTGGGCATCTGGGGGCCAGCCAAGGTCAACCCAGCACACATCTCTTGTGCTGCTCCACCTCTATTACGGAGAGACTGTACATCTGGCATATAAAAAAACTGCTTTTTGCCACACACTGCAGGGATCTACAAAGCCCCTGAACATCTGAATGCAAGTGAAGTGATTTCATGGCTTCAACAATTGAAAAGTTGAATTGAAAAGATAATCTCAAACATAGATTTAACTAAAAGTAGAAAAACGCAACAAAGGTGGGGGGGAAAGCCAAATTTGGGCAGCTTATAAAGGTCTTCTGGTCAAAAACATAGCCCAGGCAGTTTTTGGCAATGATTTGGCTGATGTACCCCAGTGGTTCCCCTTGATGCAATTAAGTTTAGATGAAAATTTCCTAAGTTACCTGGGTCGCATTTTATTACACAGAAGAATAAGCAAAAATAAATGCATTACCACAACATGATGTGATATGCAAAGCCAAAATCTAAGTATTCACCTGGAGAAAGCAGAGACTTGGATTCAAGTTTAGCAGGGGTTTGAGTAGGCCTCTGACTTTCTGTGAATTATGTTGAAATTTTTTTCTGTGAATTTGTGGCTTCAGGCTAGTAACAGACTCAAAAACTCCCTTTCCTGCAGTCTCTTTGCTCAGATTTTCTAAAAGCTGGTATCACAGCAGAAATACTTGATTAGGTAAGTTGTCATGTGGTCTCCTTTCTAGTCTCTGGAGAAGGAAAATGGGAAAAGGCAGGGTAAAGTACTTCTGTGTTACTGACTGGCAGGAAAGAGAAGGGATCAGCAGGATGATTTATGAAGTGACATCAGAAGAAGGGCAAGACAAAAAACATTTTGGGAAGAAATGGAGGTGAAGTAGTATGGAGATGATTGTCATGTAGTAATATTGTCAGTCATTGGTGAGATGAACATCAGAAGGAGGAGAACAAAAAGGAAGACTTTTTTCTTGGGAAAAAATAGAAGAACTATCTGGAAAAAGAAAAAAGAAAACAAAGAAATAACATTGGAAGCACCAGCCTTGTACCTTTAAAAGTTTTATAATACTGCTCTCTGAGTCTGAATACAGACAGAGACTTCAAATTCACTCATAAGCAAAAAGATGAAGGAGGGAAAAGGACTGTAGAGAAGAATTTGGAATACAGAGAAGCTTCGTGTTTATATTATAAAAAAGTGTTTTGACAAGAATTTTAAACACCTTTGAAAAGAAATAGCTGAGGAGTCTTTAGATTCATTGAAAAATGTTAGATTCATTGAAAAAATCTGTTTAAATCATCTGTCTTAATGCTCAGAATTTAGAATTAGTGATTTCTCCTTGCCATCTGGTGGAAATGGGGAGGAATGACAGATTTTAGGAACGGAACGGAATGGAATGTACACAACATGAGATTTTTTTTCATTTGCTCTTCCTTTGCATCAATTAAGCTAATTAAGTGTAATTAATAAAATGGTGTATCAGTTATATAGCGCAGTAGTTTCAAAACCCAGCAACAGAACTCACCTAAATTACACAGACTAACTCTGCCTCTATTAGCTTACGCACATACACACACAAAACTTAGCAAAGCCTTGCTGCTTGTTTTCCATTGACTGCCTCTGACGGAAGCTGCTCAGAACTTCCCACCTTCCCTGGGGACCGGGAGAAAGGGTTTTGACAAATTTTTGACGGGGCTTGAGTGCCCCCTTGCGTTCACGTGCCAAAAGGCAAAGCTGAAGGATTTCTCTCAAAATGCAGCATTGTCCCCTAAAGCGTTGGGGCATCTTGGTGTTTGCTTCATTTTAGAGAACGCCAAAGGATCTACACTTGTTTTCTTAGTAAGCAGAATAGGGGTTTTTTGCTTGGTTTTTCTAGGTACTCATATATTGCTCTAAGCACATTATGAGATGTAAAAAATGTTTCCTCATTTATTCGGGTTAAGGAATGACTGTGTAATTGCTTGAGCAAAAGTCAAGCTAAAAATATAATAATAAGCCTTAAAATATAATAACTTGAAATTATTACTGCTAATGTAATACTTAGCTTCTTCTTACTTGCCTTTTCTCTCTTTTTTAAGTACTATAAAAAGATTCAAACAGCCTTAAGGAAAAATTCAGGTGATTGTTTTTAATGGTTAAAGGTAAACCTATCTCATGTAGGTTAGTCTATTATAGCTTGTGTGTGAGTATGCAGCTCTTCTAGTGCTACTTTGATAGAGCCATAAAGATAGAATTGTTGAGATTTTTTGATTCCCAGGACTGATATAATAATCTTTGTTTTATAATTTATATTTTATTTCTTAGGAACTGGATACTAATATTTCACAAAATATGGTATAAGAGGCAGGGAGAAAAGACTCAGTCCTCAACTTTACTTGCTTTTGGAAATCTGGTGTTAAAATACTGATTCTGTTTACAATGGCATGGCATTTCAAATATTTTAGCAGAAAGCTAAAATTGAGGTACACAAAAAGACTTTCATTAGTTTTCTCAGAAGGTATCTCAAGATTTTAATAGAGTTACTTGTAACATTTAATAAATATCATATTATTTCCTCTTTTCTTTCCTCCAGTTTGCAGCTCAGAACCTGAAAATGTTCAATCTGATCCAAAGAATTATACTAGTCTTCTTGTTACATGGGAAAGACCTCGTGTTGTATACGACACCACAATTGAGAGATTTGCTGTCTTTTATCAACAGCTGGATGGAGAAGACCAGACTAAGCACGAGTTTCTGACAGATGGGTATCAGGACTTGGTAACTGTAAACTCTTTAAGTTTCATTAGAAGGGATGATGGTGTAACAACTCACTGTTAATTATTGTAACGGATTAAACTGTAGCTGGGAGCTGATTGTAGAGAAATTATCTCATTTTTTGGCTGTAAAGCCACAAAGGCAGTTTAAAACAAAAGCAAAAGCTTCTCTTGTCTAGAACAAGGAAAAACTCTACAGATTGCTGCTTTGATTTGCCTGTACTTGCCATGAGCGTGTCAATCACAGAGCTCCCTAGCAATAAACCCCAACTGTCAATTAATAATAACCTGTACCTCATTGCTCATGGATGTGAAAGAATGACCTACACAAGCAACCAGTGAGATTCAATTCAATTATACTGCTATGTTACTGATTACAGCTTCATGGTATTTTATTAATGAGATCTGTTCCTCTAACCCTCTTTAAAGACTCATCAGACATGTTACCTAAACTTGTGTTTAATGCTAAACAGTTTGGTGTCTGCCATGTAAAAAGTCACAAGTGTTTTTTTCTTTTAATTTGAAAACTATTTGTGACAATAAAATATAAAGAACACACATTATAATGCTAGAAGAAAGGAGCTTTATGGTTCATAAGAAAAATGTGTTATAAAAAACTAACACTTTCAAATACTTGATACTTATTTGCAAGTAAATGATTAAATGTGTTTTTTCTTTTAGGGGGCTATTCTAAACAATCTACTGCCCAACACAAGTTATGTTCTTCAGATAGTGGCTGTTTGCTCTAATGGTCTGTATGGAAAATACAGTGACCAAGTCATTGTTGATATGCCTTTAGAGGACCCAGGTAAGTGGTCTTTTGAGTTTAGTGGTCCCTTTTAGCTGAAAAACCTGTATTTGAAGATGTAGTTTGTTTGCAAACCAGTTCAAATGCATTACTTCCAAATTATGCCAAAATGAAATTTCAAAATCGCTGCAGTTAACCTTCAGCATGTCCCTTGCTAATGATATTTTTCATGAATAATTCCTATAAAAATTGCATGTTAATTTTTTTAATTCTAAGAGTATTCTGAAAAGCACCCACTTGATTTCAAATCTCACAAGTGCGTCTTTTAGATACGTAGGGAAATAAAACCGTGTTTGGTATTATTTCTCTATGGTTCAAGCATCTTCTCAAAATTAATCCACACAGCCAAAGTATTAAGGAATCAAGCAATACAACCCCAATATATGATTTATAAGTCTATATTAATGATTTTGAAATTTGATTTCTTATGAATGCTTGGAGTTTCATTTCAAAAGACTTGTGATGATGGAATTCCCTTGCTTCTTAATGCTGCCTCGCAAAAAATCAAAAGGCCTAACAAACAAATCTTAATGATTTTACAGCCAGATTTACTTCTCCTGCCTGCTGGTAAATATGAAATAACTTGAAACTATAGCATGAAGCTTGATCTTGTCCTTAATAATTCCTTAAATTTGGTGTAAGTTTTAGCATCAGATTCAGTTCTTATGGAAGTGAGTGAGAGCTGTGTTTTTAATTAAGAACACTGTAAGTAATCATAGAAAAAATCAAATGCTTTTTGATCATGTTAAGAGCTATTTTTTAATCTAAGGGTCTGGATTTTGTTGTTTGTTTATGTATTCTGTAAATTCAGTTTTATACTTATGTATGTGTGTTTAGCTACAGCAAGATCATTAGTGATGTAGTGGTGAACTTGGGAAAACAGGCCAGTTTTTCATTTCAAGGGAGTCACATTCATTTACAGTGAGAGAGAATGTGATTCTAAACAATCTCTACCACATGAATTCTAGACTAGTAAAGTAATAGGCTTGTAATAATGTGGGTTTGTCTGTAGAAGGAGGACACAGCATCGGGTATAGTGCATATGTTTTTAATAAAGATTTAACTTGTCTTTCAAATGCAATGTGTTAAGAATAATGTCTTTTGGGGTTGTAGGTTAATATCTACCAGAATTTTCCTATTCCTCTAGTTTACTACAAAGTCCACAACAAGGTTCTGACATGTACTGTCATGTACTTCTGTCTACCTTTTATCCATCTCTTGGATAGTATATTCTTCCACTTACTTTCCAGAATTTGCTGGGTTTGTGTTTGAAGAGTTTTCTCAGATGAGAGTTCACCTACATACCCCACATCTGCTTCTACATGGAATGACAAATAAGCAGCATAGTGTTCCCATCCTTCAATGACAGTTCAGCAAATCAAGTCGGTACAGTGCTGCCATCACAGCTGTAAAACCTCTGAAAATATACATTGCAAAACAAAGTCGAGTGTAGGTGATATCCGGAGGGTACTCCACCCTCCTCCTGCTGTATCCCTGCTGTAAGGGTGAGTCGCGTACCACCCCGCTGCGTTCCAAAATCCCTTTGGGAGGAGGCGTGGGTGCAGAGGCAGGGAGCACTGGGGCTGGGCAGGAGCACCTGTGGCACGAGCAGATGCTGCTGGGGAGCAGCCCCACAGGAGGATGGTGAGGCTTTGGGCAGCCCGTGGCTGGCCAGCAGTGCAGGTCCCAGCACCCAGCACAGCATCCCTGCTGCACTTCTGCTGAAGTCGTGCAAAACAGGGGCTTTGCATTCACTCCGGTAGAAGGAAGAGTGAGAGAAATACATACTGGAAAATTAACTTCACCTTCCAGTATCAGCAGAAAGTTCTCTGAGATTTGTATGCTCAGACAAAAGATTTTAGTACCTTAAATGTTATATTTCAGACTGTGTTATATTTGTTACAATTAATGTTATGTATCAGACTGAAAGTTTTGTACTCTCAAGCCTTTTTACACAGGTAAATCATTAATTTCTACTTTGATATTTTAAATTTTATACAATATAAATAAAAAGAGAGCAAAGCTTTTAAATAAAAATTAAATACTGAAATTAATATTTGCCTATTAAAAAAAAAAACCAAAACCAAAAGATTCATTGACAGGCTTCATACCTGAAATGGATCAATTTGATTTCCTTCTTTTATTTTGGCATTTCCACAGTGGTACCTCTGAAAGCATTGAATAAAGAAAATTCAGGGAAAAATTCCTCTCGTGTAATTAGTATGATTTCTAAGAGTGTACCTTGCTCTATAAATAAGTTGCTTACATGCTGTGTCAACTCTGAATACAGTTTTAAAATATTAAAAAATCTTCCATTAATTCCTAACATTAATTTGCATAATTAATTTTTACTAATTATTTACACCTGAATTAACTGTTGCAAATATTTCAAATATTTTCATATTTAATTGTAATACACCTAATTTTAGAAAACATGTATATGGGAATGTAGATATCTAATATGAAAGATTTCTTCAGAGCAGCTTGCTGATTACAACTATAACATCAAATTGGTTTTGTGATCTGCTTTATAGATCTTGAGGCAAAAGGGGATTTCTTGGAGCTCCTGCTTGAGAATTTATGAAAGAAAAGTTATCTTCACCATGAAGACATGAGATAAAGTTGACACACATAAAGCATAAATTAAATCTTTAATTTTCAAGAACTACTCTGAGTAATCCAATTTCATTACGATGAAATTCACTGCAGTCACCTCCAGATCAATTAGTCTTCCTGTTAAGAGTTAAAGCAAGGCATGAGTCATGCAGAGCCATTAGATGGGCCCTTTCCCAGGAAGAATTCTATCCTTGGAGTGGCCACTTCTAATGAGATCTGGTATTCCAAAAGCTCAAGACTGCTGTTTTAGACTTTCCTTTTTGAGATACTTGCAAGAGAGTGTTTCTCATGCCTTCTCCCCACCCAGTCTGGTGCCTCCCAGAGTGAGGACTCTGCAGACTCTGGTGATCAAGGCATCATATAGCCAACTCAGGACAAGATCCAAGGCTCTTGTTCTCAGCAATGTTTTGTAAGATAAAGGACCTCTTTGGGCCATGGTCTCTGCTTCAGTTTGTGGAAGCCTCAGGAGCTGTAATGTGATGACATTGGGCGAGTCCCCATAGTGGAGACCTCTGCTTTCTGGGTTTTTCCTGAACTTGTCTGAGTTGCAGCCCTTCACCTTGTAATGCAATGTGTGTGCAGGTTAAAATTTTTTCCAGTTAGTCTCCACTTAGTAAAAGCCAACAAATGCACTACTTGATGTAGCTACAAAATTTCCATTGAAAATTTAGGGAATTGTGTACAGCATATTTTCATCAGCTTTGATAAAAATCCAACCTTTATTTACAAATTTTTCATTTGTTATTGGAATTGGATTTTGAATAACTATGTAAATGTGTGCTTTTACTCTCTAGATAACACTTGTATAGAACTGAAGGTTGTGCAGTAGTTTGTTGTGTAGCTAATACTGGTGGCGCTTAGAAGCTTTTGCTGACACAGGAAAGGAAAAATAAGAATATGAATCCCCACTCCTGTTGCTTTGTGTAGACTTCACTTGGTGTTTGTCAAAAAAAACCCCACCATGCTGGGATATAGCTCTCAAATGCTGTCTCCTGCCTGGCAGCTCATGCTGTCAGCAATGCTTTGTGAGGGTCTAACTATGCAACTTCTCTGTAACTCATCTTTGTGATTCTTGTCCTAAAAAGCACTAAGCATATATTAAATGCCTGATTTAGGGGATGCTTTTTTCTAATTTTGTACTGATAAAAGTAGAAATCTGAAAACTAATTTAATCAAAAGAAATAGGCTTTACTTTTGTTCTTGCTGTGCCATTTATTACATAAGTCAGTACAGAAATGAAAAGAGTTTATGTTGTGCACGTTATTCTATGATTATAAATCACGTTGTTTAAAGAGATTTTTTTAATATTTCCATTGAAAAAATGTAGGGAAATAATTACCTTTCCTGTATTTGTTCTGCTGTTTCTTCATCTGTCGTTAAAATGGACTATGAAAAGAACTCTACAGAATTATAACTCTAACTAATTATTTAATTATTTTATTTTAAAATGTATACTATAGAATAATTAATATGTGGTTCCAGAAAAAATAAACAAGCTTGTTCATCAACCTATATCAATGGGTTGTTTTTTGGAGGGTGTGGCTGTTCACCTTGGATGGGGGAGGTTATTATATTTCTGTGATCTCTTGTCAAATCAAAACCTCAGCAGCAGGATTAACAGAACTTCTGTAAGTGTGTGTCTCTAATACTTTTGCCAAATAAATTTTCTATGACCATCTAAATTTAAATATTCTTTATAAAATTCCTGGAGATTTCCTGTGTGTATGTATCTATACCTTTATTAACAAAGTGTATATATATATATATGTGTGTGTGTGTGTATGTGTATAAAGGTTCTTTATGTGTGTATATATATATGTATGTATGTTAATACCTCTCCCTTGAGAAAACAGCAAGAAACTGTAGTTTCCTGCTGGTGGAATGTGGGAGCATGTGCCCTACTGTATACTCTAGCACAATCAGTACAGTTTGTTTTTCTGACTGAGTCTGAGTACAGTTCAACTCAAGAATAGTGACCACAAAAAGAATGGCTAGAATTCCTCTGTACTAAAAACATATTTCAGAATACTTGTTGTCTGTTGAATACCTAGTACATGGTGTGGGTCTATTATGGGAAGGCATTCAGACTAATGTCAGTATTTGATTTGTATCATTGAGAAGCCAGGGAATATCATTATCTCGTCCACCCCTTCCTCCCCTCTGCTTCCCTCCCCACCCTGTCCCAGAGCCTCCTAGCCCTCAGGAGTCAAAGGTAAGATAATTTTTTATCTATCTAGCTAAAGAAAGGTCAATTCCGTATTTGGTAATTTATAGGTGCTTGTTACTGAAGGACAATTTATGAAAATTTTGTGCAGCATTGCTTAGTCAAAATTTGTTTGCATGCTATAACCTACAAATAATACTGTATGAGCTTATTAGTCTGATAAACTTCATCTAGTGTATGTTGCATATGGCACATCTCAATTTGTTTTGAAAGGTAGATATGGATAGATCAAAGAGAATACAAATTAAGTCATAGATCCCCCATCTGACTTTGCAAAAAAGAGAAATATAGAGCTGGCATCTTCATCCTAATGTATTGAACAAACTACATTTGGGAATTGTGGAGGAAATGCAGACCTGGAGTTGTGTGTGATGGTATTGTTAGAATTGCTCTCCAGACTAAGAGATTGATGTGCACTAGGTGAAAATGCCAGCCCTCAGAATATGTGCTGGCTCTTGTGTGCAGACAGAGTGCTAGAGCATGGCTTAGGAGAAAGCCTTAGAAAGACTTGGAATGGATATGGGTCTTTTTGTGGAGCAAAGGAGCAATAAGGTGCATTAGTGCTCTGGAAGGGGTGTTAGATTTCCTCTTCCTTCCTGTTGAAGACCTGAGCCAGTTCCTACCAGAGAGGTGGATGTTTTTTTCAACCTGCTTTGAAGCCTCCCTTGCTGACCACCATCAGAAGTATAACATTGTATTTGGCCAAAAAGAGAGAAAGAAGGCAAGAGAGACTACCTCTACATTTGGAGAGATGGATTTCCAGCTGGGTTATAAGAAATTAATTTCTTCAGCCTGTTTCAACTGGTTTTGAAAATTGGGAATGCCTCAAAACCCCCTAGAGTAGTTCTTCACAGAGTGTGCAGTACCTGTTTATTCGAGACTTTTTCTGGGATGTGATACAACTGGATTCATGTCTTTATGTTACATCAAGTAGGATGGGAGTTTGAAAAAGGCTGTAAGCACTGGGAAGGGTGGGTCTCTTTGGTCTGCCTTGCTGAAAGCATGCAGCCTATGATGGTATTGCTGTTGCTCCAGTACCGAAGTCCAAGCCTGGGTACACAAATAAGGAATTTTCTACATGAAAATTGTAGAACAGATTATTTTACAAGAATATCTTCAGAGCTTTCAGATTTAATGTAGAGAAATAGTTGATCCCCAGACTTACTGTTTTTCTCTCTTCTGTATTTCTGCATTAAACTGTATTTCTCATTGAAAATGTTCTTGTAAACTTGGCTTCCCCAGCCAATATGTGATTCCTCTGAAAGTGCAAATGGTGTCAAAATAGAGCCAGACAAAGCTGTTGTGGCTGAATGAATGTGTCCTGTCTAGATGAGTGAGCATTGCTACCCTTAGTCCTTGATCCCGGGGGTTGGCCACTTCTCCAAACACAATCCTACAAAAAATCTTGGACATGATCTCAGTAACCATATTAATTAGGCAATTGAGTCCTTGCAGAATTCAGAGTTCTGTCTAATTAAAATTGTGGATGATATGGTGTGTATTTTTGTTTTATAGAAGCTGACCTCATTCCTGAACTGAGTGAAGCTGAAGAATATGAGGTATAGCATTCATTTGTTTTTTAAGAGAGTATTTAAAATAAATACATTTCAATTAGATTGAAATTATATTATTTGAAAATTTCAAAACTATGTCACCAACTGAGTGCATTATCTGCATTTATGTATACATATATATGTATGTGCATACATAGCCTTTGAGCTGTATTTCTCTCTAGATAACTCTGGAGATACCTCAGTATTTCTCTGGGGCTGGAGGAACATGGTGAAGTAAAGGATATCACGGAATATTCCTAAATATTTTTAAAATGGGGCATCAGTTTGCAATCACCCCTCTGTGAAGTCTGATAGAATTGTTCATTTAGCAGAATCAAAGCTGCCATCCAGTGTTAGGCTTTTTAGTTAAAGAGGTTTGATTTGCCCTTGCTTATAATGGTGTTATCATAGTAAATTAAAGTAAGGGAGGATGATAGTTGTGCTGAAGAGTGAGATTCAAGTGTGTTTGCTATCAGTGTGCTATTGATTTAACTGTTATTCAAAAATTCTTGGAGGGTCATTTGCTTCTTGAACTCAAGTTAAACTTTAAAGTATAGCTCTATTTTACAAATTCTTTGATGATCTTATGATAGCCTTTGAAGGCTTCATATTCAGTAACTAGGTCTCTGGTGTTACAGCAAGGAGAAATTTAAAATTGCCATGATTAAATTTTAACAGTCTCTAATACCAATTTTGCAACATAGACAGTTACTTCAGTAAGACATGTATCAAGTAATATCAAGTAATCCCTCAGAATTTTTAATTTATAGTTTCAGTCTATGACCACAATATTCTCACTGCATGGCAAGTCCTTTTACTTAAAGAGCACAGCCTGTGCTTACCTATCTATTTACCCTCCCTTGCATTTGTGGACACTGAGTAACCAGGAATATAGTCATTTCTCTGTTGTTCTAAGCTATGTATCTAGATTATTATATTGCATCTGTGTAGGTGCCAGTGAACATCAACTAATTTTTATTTGAACCAAGAAAGTTTAAAAGTGCATACATTGCCTTGCAGAAAGTAGATCTTTAGAAACAAGGGCCTGTCCAGTCCAGCCCAGGTTTGAAAGGAATCAGTCTTGGTGCTACTGTCCCTACATTTTAGGTATTTAGTCCTTAGAATGAAATCCAAACCTGAGAGTGACATCTGAGGTACCTTATGTTGTGTGAGTGCATGAGGGGTTCCTGGTTCAATGAGGGACTGCAGTGTGAAGCCCAGCTCTAGCCTAGTGGGTACAGCCCTTGCTCTGGTGAGACTGGGTAAAAGCTGTCAACTCCTTTTTGCTGAGTGTCTCAGTCAAAAACATACTCAGCAGCTCTTTATCTTGGGCACATTCTTTCAAAGGCTGTTGATTTTTCACGTTACTCTCCCTGCTGTGCCCTGTTCAGTGCAGGAATGGGAGATGTACTCAACATAAATTACAGTGGAAACTGAGGAGTTATTAGATTGATAACTGTGCCTATCTCCTGTCTACTGGGTGTTTTCTCTCAGCATTATGCTTTTGAATAAAAAAAAATGGCATTTCCACCACATCACCAAGCCAGATCTTTAATTTTTAAAAAAATAAGCCAACAAAAAAACCCCCCCACTATTTTGCAAGAGGCTTCATGTTGCTCTGTCTCCTAGGGCTATGTGTGCCTGCCAAATCAGGTCCCTTCAGAAACTGGAAGTATACCTCAATCTAGATTGCAGAGTTGGGCTGGGACAGGTTCATTTCTGGTGCAACTCTAGATGGCGACACAGCACAGAACTGCAGGGACTGCTGTGTCTAAGTAAAAAAAAAAAATGCTTGCTGAGTGAGTTAGGTGCTTCAATGTTATGTTTTTTGATTTGGTGCTGGGAAGGCTGTGGAGGGGATGAAAATATTTGACCTTAGATCCTCAAGCACTGCCTAAATCCTGATGGCATTCAGGCACTTTTTTGCTGGTTTTTTTTTTTTCTTTTGGATATGTCCTTAAAAGGCAAAACTCTAACACAGATTTTGCGCAAAGTATTGTTATTTATCATCATTCATATTCAGAAGACAAAGGGTTGTAACAGGACTAGGGGATATGAGTCACAACACTTGTGAAACTCTGACAGTCATGCTGAGGATCATGAAATCTTCCAGAAAACTCGTGACAATTCAGCAGAATTGAGGTCATAAATATATTTAACAATTTCTGTTGTTATTATTACAGTTTAATTACCATCAGGATATTAGTGCAAACCTCTAAGGCATTCTGATAGCAAAACCTTTTTTTCATTGGTGTGTATACAGTATAAGCTATATATTGCACATACAATTGCATTTTATTAGGAAAGAGTTAGAGCCTTTTTAATAAAGTAAATAAATACTGTGAGCCATTTTTGCGTCTCAAACACAATAAGTAATGCATTGTTAAAGAAGTAGTTGGGGCAGAGCATTTTTCTGGTTTTATTACAAGTAAGTAATATTTTTTCAGATTAAAGAGGACACCTGTTCTTGCATTTAATACTTTAGTTTAAGACCAACAGTCTTCTCAAGTGTTGTTTTGCTTTACCCCTCTTGATTTATTGATCTAGGAAAATGTTTATTACAGTTTTAGTTTTCATTCCTGTTCAGAATCTATAAACATTTTTAATTGTCTTCGGCTATGATATTTTTTTTGAAGGATGAAGTTGATGAAAAGGAAGCAGAGGTGGATGAAGAAACAGTGGTTCCTAGCACTGACAGTACAATGAACCAATTGAGGAGAGATTTTCAGGTGATTACATCCAGCTACAGTCAAGAAAAAATGGGAACAAAACCCAGTGAAGCCAAAACAAATAGATACTTAACAAGAGAAGAATTGCATGGTAAGGATAATGTTTTCAAAGCGGTTTATTATGCTACTTCTCCACCTATTGGTGAAATTTCTGAAGAGGAAGATCCTTTTTTGGAATCCCAAACAATTACTGGAATTCCTCCTCAACTCACTGGCTCCACCAAAGGCAGAGAAGAAGAGTTTATATATCTTTCTTCAGGCACCGAGCCAACAAGAATAACCACCACTGGCCAGAGTGACGAAGATTTCTTATTGTCTCCTTTTAAACCTCATCAGGAATCTGATGACTTTTGGAGTTCAGTTCCTACCACTTCTTCATCACAGCCGGTTACAGAGGAGACCTCCCAAGAAGATGTCCTTCCTTCAGGAAGTCCAGATATAAGTGTGCATGATGTTCTTTCCCAAGGTTCCATTAAATATGTTTCAGAAGTTGTAGCACCCTCAAGCTCTGATGAGCCTCCAAAGCATACTTCTTCCCCTGATGGAAATTTATGGTTTCGTAATGCTACAGATCCAGCAACTCCATCTGTTGATATGTCACCTAGCGGGCAATTGTCTCAGACCAGTTACACGGATGCTTATGTAGAGGGATTAAAGCCAACTACAGTGCCCTATTCAAGCAGCCCAGTGGTTTTACAAGACGCTTCAGATGCGGATTTAGAATTGCCACATTATTCTACCTTTGCTTTCTCCTCTGCTGAATTATCACCTCACTCTATCTCTTCAAGCTCTGGAGAATATGGTTCTGCTTCTGCTGCCAGTGAGGTACTCTCTCAGACAACTCAGCCAGTCTATAATGGTGAGATACCTCTTCAACCTTCCTACAGTAGTGACGTGTTTCCTCTAGTCACCCCTTTATTGTTTGACTCTCAGATGCTCGACACTACCCCTGCTACATCAGATAGTGATGTGACCTTGCATGCTACACCTGTATTTCCCAGTGTTGATGTGTCATTCGAACCCACCCTGTCTTCCTATGATGATGTACCTTTGCTTACATTTTCCTCTGCTTCCTCCAGTAGTAAAATGTTTCACCGTTTGTATACAGTTTCTCAAATGTTTCCACAAAGTGCTGCTCCAGCTGTTGCAAGCGATAAGGTGTCCCTGCATGCTTCTTTGACGTTGGCAGAGGGTGATCCATTAATACAGCCAAGCCTTGCTCAATTTGCTGATGTGGTGTCACATCAGACCACTTATGCTGCTTTGGAGACACTGATGTTTGGTCATAATAGAACTCACATACTTTCTCAAGTTGAACCATCCAGCAGTGATTTAAATATGCATGTACTATCTACAATGTCTGAACTTCCTTATGCTTTGTCTGGTAATGTGGGCTCCCTCCAAAGCTTTACTGTTTCCTATGACTCTGCAGAATTTGTGCATGATTCTGTTGACATATTTCATCGAGATCCTTTATTTAGCAGCTATAACAATGTACTGGTGCATAAACCTTCTTCTGTAATACCACAAGCTGATACTTTGCTGCAGCCTACGCGCTCTCTGTCTAGTGACACGGATTGGTCTGAAGCATACTCTGGTAGTGAGTCCCTTTTGCCTGATACAGATACTTTGACAGTACTTAACGTTTCTTCCTCTGATTTTGTTGATGAGATTCCATATGAATCATCTGGGTTTAGTGATGTTGATAAGATGCTTCAAAAAGGTGATGTTATATATGGAGATGAGAGAGAACTGAAAATTTCCTCCTCTTTAAGTGAAATGGCTTCCAGTGCTGAAAGTAAAGTGATACATGAACTTTCTACATCTGTTTCTGATAATGTTGTAATTGAGCAGAATGTGTCTCTGCAAGAAAGCCCACTTCCTGTTTCTAGCACAAAGGGAATCCTTCCAGTCTCTTTTGCTTTTCCTACTACTAAGATATTTGATCATGGTATTAGTAAACTTACAGAAAAGGACCTTTCTGTTCAGCCTTTGCATGTTACAACTCCAGCCTTTGATGACACTTTGCTTAAACCTATGCTTAGTGCAAGCTCAGATCAAACTCTCTCTGTCCCTGCTTATAGCAAAATGTTATCCTCGACTCAGCTGTACTTTTATGCGACCTCAGCTACATTAAATAATGAAGCATTACTGCAGTCCTCCTTCCAATCTTCTGGCGATGGCACTCTGCTTAACACAGCTGCAGTTGTGCCCAGTGATCCCATATTGGCTGAAAGCTCAAGGGTTCAAAAAGATAGTTCTACATTTGACCAAATATTGCATCAAATGGCACCAGGTTCTGCTACAACTGAAAGCAAGCTGCATTCTACATCTGCACCTTCTGTTGCTGATATGATGTCAAACACTTTTAGTAAGCCCACAGCATCACTTCAAGGTTTATCTTTTTCTTATGCAAGTGAGAAATACATTTCATCCAATTTATTTAACAGTGAAGATGTTCAGAAGGTTATGCCTTCATTGTACAGTAGCGATGTTTCATTCCAGCTGACCAGTTTAGAAAATACAAATGCTGTTCCATCCCAGGCAGCAACTGCTGTAAAAACTCCCTTCCTAACAGGTGACATATCATCACATGTAGCTGCTCCTACAGACAGCCCTATCTCTTCAAGTGTTTTTGAAAGAAGTGAGGCTGACAGTGTCTCTTCAAGTTCCACACTTGGTTTTGATCCTGTTCATACGCCTGCAATTGTTTCTGGTTCCGATGTGTCCATTCATCACACTCTTCCTTTACCAAATACACTTATTTCAGTTACGGCTGTTCCTTCCAAAAGTGAGATCCCTGTAACTTTGAATAGGTTCCTGGTTCCTTCTAGAGAATCCTCTGGGTTGTCCCCCAGTATCGTGTCCAGTACCGATTTGTGGTCTTCTGTAGTTGAGGATGACTACGATGAATATGATGATGGCTTCCCTGTAAGTAACTGCATCTCATGCACTTCCCATAGAGAAGATCAGGATATGGTAGTAGAGGATGAAAATACAAAGGTAAATAATAACAAGGATCAGAGTAACCTAATTATAAGTTCACATTCTGAGAAATTTGAAGAAGAGAAGTTTTCTACTGCTGCATCTGACAGTCAGATAAACCGTGCCATGGACAGACGTAATTATACATCCATACCGACTTTGACAGCGAATGTGATACCTGAGAAGCACAACAACCTGAAAATTTTGGAGAACCACATTCAGACTTCTAGTGTCCAATTGCAAAACACATCAGAATCTAAGTCTTGGGCTGTTTTGACAAGTGATGAAGAAAGTGGTTCTGGTCAAGGTACCTCAGATAGCCTTAATGATAATGAAACTTCAACAGATTTCAGTTTTCCTGACCATAATGAGAGAGACACTGAAGGGGCAATTGAAGCAGGTAACTCAGAATTAACTCCTGGATCATCACAGTCATCAGCCTCATCTGTTACTAGTGATCACTCATCAGTGTTCAACATCTCTGAGGCAGGTTAGTTATGGATAAGTCTAATGAATACCATGGGAAGCGGTGAGGGGATGCTTTTGTGCCATAGAGAATGAGAAGGTTTATCTACAGATGATAAAGGGAGAGCATAACAGTGCCAATGGGTGTGATTAAGGAAGCATTGGGGAACAGGGGTTCATACTGAGCTGGCTATCTTGTCAATGCTACTTCTGGCTACTTAAAACTGCACCTGAAATATTCTTCAGTAAGATGATTGATGCTTTTGGATAGATGCATGCTGTCAGCAGAAGTTGAGTCATGCAAAATCTGAAACCAGAATTGTTTCAGTGCTAATTGTTGCTTTTAGTTTTAAAGGTTTGAGAGGGACTTAGGTTCTTTGTACAAAGACAAGTGCTGCCCTTATGGAAATACCACAAGAGGAAACCTTACCTCTGCCAGAGGAAACATACCTCTGATAGTCTCTTTTAAGTGCTCTTACAGCAGCACTTTTTTTGTGTGTTTTCTAAGAGGTTGAACAAGGAAGAAGATGCTGGTTTTATTCTGATGCATCTGAACTCATAAAAACTTTAATTTTTATTCTGTGTATGCCACTTCCAGATTTCAGTGAGATGCAGAATTTTTATGCCAGATTTTCATATTCCCAAAGTAAAGCCAGATTTTCCTCTAGATGTTTGTATTTAATGCTGTTTGCTTATTTATTCCTCTTAGATTCAGCTAGGGTGTTTGCAACCCATGATTCCAAGTCAAAAGTCAAAACTCATAACACATTTCTTTTGTATTTAAAAATGCACTGTGGAAAATCTGAAGTATTCAGACACATAATTTTCATTCCTTCTTGTGCTAGAGAATTGAAAATCAAAGAATCAAGTCAAAAATAATCTATGATCTTTGGAAAAAAAAAACAAACAACAAACAAGGTTGAATTGGTATTTGAGAAAATAAATTGAACTTCTGTTATGTACTTGAATCATCTGTAGAGGGCAGTATCATTCAACTAAACCCATTAATTGGCATTCACAAAGCATGGGGAGGTTTCGGCCCTGTCCTACAAATAAATACACAGTTGAATTACATGAGGTTGTATTTCTCATGAGCAACAGAATACTAATATGAAAAGGTGGTAAATTGACACTCAATATAGTTGGGCCTAGAAGAATGTGAAAAATAAAAAATTAAAATTAAAAGAGAATAAAAAACATTTAAATTAGTAAGAATCCTAACAAGGTAGGTGTTAAAAAACTGAATCAATAAGTGAATTAGTTCACTGCTAAGTAGTTACCACTTTGTGTAAAATGCATAACATTCCTTCAAAAATAAGCAAAAATAGCATTAATATTTCAAGACCTATGTTATTGGTATGAATGAGTGTTTTTAGTAAGATACTAAAATTTACATAATGGGTGTCATTTGAATTTTTACCAATAGTAACTCAAAAAGGATTATACAGTACTGGAGAAGGAGGAGTATAGCAGACTTAGTTTGTCTTCTAGATATCATTGAAAGACACTCTACAGTATCATTTCATGTTCATTACTTTTTTCCAACACATGATGCCAAATAAGGGCTTTTAATAAGCTGAACATTCAATTTCAGCATGTCTGACATGGTGTCCTGTAAATCAAAGACATATTTGCTTAATTAAATTATAACTAAATGCAGCAAACACAAGAATTAATCTCTCACCTGAGAACTTACTTATACATTGCAGTGGATTTTGCAGAAATTGGTGAAATGTCTTTTTGTTGTGACCATTACAGAAAAGAATTGTCATTTAAACTTTTCCCAGTCTTGTAGTTGTTGATGCATATCTATGCTTGTTCTGAACTAGGATTTTCTCCATAAGACTTCTATGACTACCCAAACTTTTCAACTTATGTTGAAAAACTAAGACAAATTAGTAGAAATATGCAAAAGATCCAAACACATCAGTTATTAGAAATAAAAGAAATCTGCTGTAGCTGAGACTACCTTTTCAGCTGCCATCATTGGAGTGATAGTCACCCCCTGTTACAGGAGAAGCCTGCACTCCATTCCCCATAGGAGGAGTCCTAATAGAATATGGTCATGGAGTTTGAAGGAACCCTATCAGCACAGAGACAGGATTGGATTTTATGCTGTGAATTAGTCCAGAGTTGGATAAGCAAGTTTCAAAGGGATCCTATTGTGCTTTCTCATGCATACACATAATTTTTCTCTGGAATAGGAAGTACCAATTTTAACCTACTCAACAGACATTTGGAGATTTTTCAGAAGCAGCTTTGTGCCTTCAATTACTTTGCCCATTGAGCTGCAGAATTTAAAGAGAAGTGATTGATATGGGTGTTAAATAGTATTTTGAATTAAAACCAAGAAGACATCTGCAAAATGAGAGCCTAGACCTTTTTGTACATAAAGTCCCGAAAGCCTCTAAATTCAAGAAAATGGAAGAAAATAGAGCTGCCTGGAAATCTGTGTACTGTGTGAAGCTATTTGTTTTTAGACATCCTATTTAGAGCATGTAATTTGCTGTCCTTTTTTTTTCTAGATTCAGCTCCATTTCTACCTCCCTTTGTGTAAAAGCTTTTCATCCATGTAGAATTGGTCTCTTGAAATCCCAATGGAGTGCAGATGTTTTCTGTACAGCAAAATTCTGCTCTTACACAAAAAATTCATTGAATTAGGACTGTTTGCAAAATCAGAAAACATTCTAGGGGTTTAATTCTAAAAAGCTCAAAAGTGCTTATTTCTGCATTTTAACTCATTGAGATATGACCAAAGCTAAAAATAAAGTATTGGTGCTGTCCACCATTGTGTTTCCTTCTTTAATAAAATGATCAAATATATTGGTTTAATCTTCATGCAGATTCCCATGTCCAAATATTTCTGTCATTCAACAGTATATGGCTCACAGAAATATGAAACCGAAGCAATATCTAAATAATAATTTGATCACCTGTAAAGAAGGAGGTGGGAAAGTTAATTGTGGCTCCAGTATAGTTGAGAGAGGCAATTGGATTCAAAGGAAGCAAGATGTATCCATAAGGCAGTTTCCAGAATGGGCAGTGGATAAAAATACAGAAAGTTGAACTGCAATACAGCAAGCATATAAAGACTTTTGCAAGATAATTTTTGTATTAACCTATTAGCCAGAGAAGTGATTTGCATTATATGACTGACAGTTTAATATCAATTCCAATGCACATTCCACTATTATGTATTCGGATTTCTTAACTCATTTGGCTTTCAGCTAATAAAACAGATTAAAATAAAAAACTTTCTTCTGAATTTTAACAACAGTCTGCTATTCTTACAAATAGAAGTCTCCACTGCTGGAAGGCTGAGTCACATAAGCTTGACCACTTTGCTTTACCCTCTATCTGCTTATCTTCTGTAAGCTGGTTTGCAAATGTATAAATTTTCTGCGGTACATAGTAAAAAATAGAGGTAAGTGATATTAAGTAGGCTCATTATAAGACACATTCACCTGTGCTGTGCATTTCTCAGAATTTAAACATGGACTGTTTCAATTTTCTCTGACTGCAGAGGCAAGTAATATTAGCCATGAGTCTCGTATTGGTCTAGCTGAGAGTCTGGAATCAGAGAAGAAGACAGTTATACCACTTGTGGTCGTATCAGCCCTGACTTTTATCTGTCTAGTGATTCTTGTGGGTATTCTCATTTACTGGAGGTAAGTTGTTTTTTGGTTGATCTTTTTTTCAGTTCTAAAGAGGTATGATTTGAAAATTTTGATCGGCATTATTGAGCTGGTTTTCAGGAGGGAGACTGGATCTTGTCTCTTACCTTGTCTTCCTATTGCTCACTGTGATAAAGATGACAAAATAACGTGGTTTCTGTCCAAAATACTCAAATGCTTTTTTTTTTTTTCAGAAGGTTTAACCACTGCAAATAGTTTATTCCCATATTGATAGACCTTAGTAAACAATAACTCATGATTGATGTTTAGAAACCAAGTGACTTAACAGAGCACTGGGAAAAGCAAGAGGGAAAGAAAAATAAATACCATGGCATGGGGCTTTTTACTGTGTTTCCAATCCTTTACCCATTAAAAAAGGTAGTTATCAATTTAGAATGAGAATCTGTTGTTCTCAACAGGACTATGTAAATAAGCAATTCATATGGCACTGTAGGAGTGTGCTGACACTGTGGAAGACAGAAAGGTTTAACAATGCTATAATGGTGTAAATGAAGATCACTTGCTGAGTAGCTCTTAGGATGTTCTGTGATTAAAAAGTCATTCTGCTTTGTGATTCTGAGGAACTAAAATTAGCCCCCAGTCTTTCAAAGCTTTAGTGGATAACTACTGATGTGTTTCATGTGCACATGTGCACAGGTTTCCTCATGGACATATTTCTCTGTGACTTGATAAATTGATAAGCCAGTAAAAAAAAATAGGATAAAGGGAATTGATGGTTATTAGAAGTCATTATAACGTAATCAGTAAGAGCAAAGAACTGTATCCACACTGTGAAATAAAACAGACCAGCTAGCATGGCACAGATCTCTTCCATACAGCTGAAATTACTTCCCTCAGAGAGGATAAAAAGAGTGGTTGCATTCACATTGCTTACTGGGGATGGCCTCTGCCCTGTGCTAACCCCAAACTGTGTCAAGCATTGTGTGAAATACTGCAAGTTGGCTTGAACGAAAAATGTACCAGGAACTTTGTCAGCCACATGGCAGTATGTGGCCATGCTCAAGGCTTTGGCACTCTTCCACTGGTTCTAGTTAAAGTCAATCTTCCTAGGGACATGTCTGCTTAAGCTCTCAAAACCCTTGCACAGCCCTAAGACTTTCTCAGGTCTTAGGATTGTCAGGGAGGAAATGCTGTGGTGGGCCAGAAGGGGGAAATAAGTTGCAAAAACTTCTACTTCAGTGATTGCCAGGAACCTGATCCTGCTTCCACTGTGCTAACATGTAAACTAGCAGCCAGAAACAGGACCTTGCTCTTACAGAGACTGTACAAAGAATTGGGAAGACAGGCTCAAACATCTTCTTTCGGATGCCTCCAGAGTTTGTTTCTTCTTCCTTTGTCTCAAGTAATCCTGCGTAATCAAAAATACAAAAAAAAAAAAGTGGAGAACCAATAACTTAGGCCCTTTCCAAACTACTGACTACTATAATCTCTAGGCTTTGATGTCACGATATGCTTACTGACTTTTCTTCTACTCTCCTGACACTGATTTTCTGTTGGCCTATCAGGGTGTGTCCCACATGGGGACAGAACTCATTCCATCCCTGAACAGTCTAGGCTGGAGAAATTGAGTTCAAGCATCCTTTGTTCCAGGCAAGTGTGCTAGTGAGTCAGGCAGCCTTTGCCATGATTAAAGACACTTGATCAATGAACCTTGAGAAAGATTTCTTCTGCTTTTCAAAGTAGTAGTTAATTGCCATAATAATTGCAAAACTCATTTCTTAGTTTCTGCTTAGTCGGATAACCCTATTCTCCACCCCAGGATTTCCAGCTAACCACTTGCATTCTGAGAATCTTTTCCTGTCATTCATGTTATGCAACATGATTGTTCATATGCAACTTCCAAAGGGTTTCATCCCTGATGCTGAACAGCATTTGAAATCTCTTCTGTTTGCCAAAGAAGGCCATGCATTTAAAGACCCAGATTTTACAATGCAGTTCTAGTAATCCTACACATTACAAGCTTGTCTTTGTCAAATAACATTGTGTTCATTTTGTATTCTTACTCTGGGAATGAACAATTCTGTAAAACAGGTCTTTCAAAATAAAACAAAAATCCCATTAGCAGTAATATCTTCTTGCCTTGAATCTAATCTTTTCTGTATTTCTTGTGTACTACAAAATAAAATATGGAGCTCTTTTATTGTTAATCCTCAAAATTCTCTTGGCATTATCATAACACCAGTAACTATTTCTTGTTTCAGGGGAATGCAACAAAAAGACTATGCATCGTAGATAGGACTTTACAGCCCTCTTTCAAAGTTGCCAAAACAGTCACCTCTTTTTAAAGACTGGAAAAAAATCAGAATATTAACTTCATTGCTATGTAGATTTCATTAAGCCTGGAAAATAATAGTAGCAGCTCTGTATAATTTTTCTAATAGATTTAGTTTGTTTTGAAATAATTACTCTTAGATGTTAATGTTTCTTTTTATATCGCACCTTTTTTTCCCTAATTTGGGCCAATTATTTTCACTTATTAAAGTTCATAAAAACGTTCAGGTTTACAAGAAGTCATTCTATATTTCTTTTGCCGTGGTAGTCCAGAAAAACCGTCGGGCTATGTCAGCTGGTCATTTGAGTGAATTGTGCTTTGGGTTGTTTCCACTCTTAGCTTCTTATTTGAATAGTCAAAAGGTGTGTTATTTCATTGAAAACCAAATAACTACCAAGAACAACAAGTTCCAGTCTCTTAAGGTTAAAGAAAGGCAAATTTATTTATTTCTTCACTTTAATGACTTGTATCAGAAAAATAATTCTGTACCATCTGTTGTTTGGGTTTTGGTTTTGAGGGTTTTTTTAAATGAAATTGTTAATCAGCACATGAGGAAATTCCTCAATCTCTTCACTATCTCATTAGGCACAATTTCAGTCTTTTTTTGATAAATATTTATTTCTCTGTCAGGGATTGAAATTTCTAATGGCAATATTGTCTAAAGATTGAATAATTACCAGTAGGAAAGTACACAATTTTTAACTACTCTGGTTTTGTGTATCTTTCTTAATTCAAGCAATTTTTAAGCAATGTCATTTTCCTTTCATTCCTTCAGCGTGGTTAAGATTACAGTGGAATAAACAAGGAGATTCTTTGTCCTGTTCAGTGGCTTTGCTGTCCAGATAGACTTTTTTTAATGGCTTAGGAGAGAATTTTCAGCCCAAATCTAGAGTCTACCCATTTCTTTCAGTATTTGTCTACTTTCTGAGTTCTTGCGGCAGAGATGCATCAGGAATACCTGAATGTACTCTGTCTCTTCTTTTCTTGATTAATTCATTATTACTATTTTGTGTAATTATTCATGTTTATGCAGATGGGCTTTTATAATTTTTATTGTAAGAAGAGCTTGGAGAATAGTAACATGGTAGCAGTTATCAGTGGGACTTGTGTCATTCAAATTTCTTTTTCAACAAACATATGTGAATTGTAGTAAAAGACCAGCTCTAATGACATGAACCAAAAACTGCTAATGCACTTCCAGGTCCATTTGCATCTATAGACATACTGATGAGTATCAGCTGCCTGTCATGCAGCCTGTTAGACATTTCATGATGCAACACGGCAGAAATTACCAACCCGATGATGGACAACACCCTGAGTAGTTATTTGAATTTTAAATTTCCTCTACCACCCTATATAATTTGAACCATACCTGTCAGAGAACATTCATTTTCTTAGCCATGGTTTGAACTAATGCCTTGAGTCCTGTGATAAGTTTATGGGAACAGAGTTGAGAACTCTCTCTGAGGATTCTTAAATTTGTACATGCAGAAATACTTAAACCAGATTTAAATATACAGAGGTCACACACATCTGTCCATAAAGGAAAAACTTCTCAACAGTGTGCCATGTCATAAATAAAAGTCTTAATAAAATCTGACAGTTAAAATTGCAGTTGACAAACACATAAAAATTAATTGCAGCTATTTAAAAACTGAATAATTGGCATCCATTGAGGATCCACTTATAGATCCTTTGGCATCACCAGATCTTTAAATGATCTGTACATTTTAAAAATATCTAGTAACTTTTTGAGAATACCTACTGGCAGATGATCTTGTGAAGCCATAAGACACTGAAGTTTTCAGAGAAAGAAGTAGTGCCTCTAAGGCCATTCTGCATGAGCAGCAGAAGCACAAACACATCCTCTCAGAGGTGCCTCTGACTCTGAGAGCTCAGCTCCCTTCCCGAGTGCCCGGGGAGGAGCACTGCACACACCAGTCCCATGTGCACAGGGTGCCGTGCTCCCTGCCAGCCGCGGCGACAATCCCAGCCGAGCTCCGAGCACGCCCTGCCCCAGGGCAGAAGCTAGCACACATTCTCAGCCAAGGTCCTGGGGTCCAAATGCTCGAAAATCTATGTCCCCCACAGTCTGAGGCTTAGTCTTGTAGTCTCAAGTAGTTCCCAATGAAGTGTTCATTGAGATCTAGTATCCCTCCTGTCAGACCAAAGTGCTGCTGCTGCTGCTGCTGTACAGATCCAGACGCTGTAATTAATTCAGTGGTTTAGCACTGCCCCCATATATAGTGTGTGTTTGAACAAGTGCAGTGTCTAAATTACAAATTACAGTTTTAAGTTGGAGATCTAAGTGCTGTAATGAAAGGTGTAAATTAAATAATCAGGTTATTGAGTGATGGGACCTTTGTCTGGAAGTTTGAAATAGTCATCACTTTTTTCATTAACAACAAGTGATAATTAACAAGATGAGTATTAACATTAGGTTTAGTCATGAAGGCTTTCAGTGCTGATGCAGAAGCAGATGGAGTGCCTATTTATGAGTCTTATTACAGGTTAAGTCAACTGCTATGAATTTGTCTCCTGAATGTGCTAAGGGTGTAATTTATTTTCAGTCACAATTAATTTTTAAAGATTAAAAATACATTGGCTAAGTGAGGGATAATGAATGTATAGCATAATATGAGGACATTTTAAGTACAGCTTTAGATGTGAAAGTCATTATACTAATTAAATTCTTTATGGCTCAATCTTTTCTCAAGCAAATAGGTGACAACGTTAGTCCATAAACCTTACATATGATGATTGTTCACAAGCAGTAGACATTTGGGTGGAGGACAATTTTTGGGTTTGAAGCTTTAGCATCAGACTGCTTGGCATGTTTGGTTGGTGCAGTTTTTAATAAACACAATACAGCATTTGCTGTGCCCAGCAGACAGGGCCAGACTTTCCAAAGTGTTTAATGATTTGAAGACTTGGAGACTTGTTTGTGTCTCACAGATATTTCACATACAGTTCTGATACTAACTCTCAAGTTTTATGCTAGCATTGAGACAGCCTCTCTCACCTCAGCAGCCACTAACTCTGATGCTGGAGACTCTAAAATTTAGAAGGGTGTTCTCAGGTTCCTCCTGAATGTGTTCTTGGTCTGCATCTGAAATTGCCATTTCTAAGTAAGACCACATACATAACAGATAGTATTGCTCCAACTATCTCATGCAAAGCCAAAGCTTCTCTGTGACCATCACAAATACGCTTTTAGAGAATTCTAGCTGGACTTCAGATTTCATTGTCGTGAATTACCAGAACTATTTTGCATGCCTCAGTTTTCCCTTTTAGGTAGCTGTCTGCTTTTTCTTGTGTTTTAAGAGAATCTGTATTTTCACTGGTAGAAAATTCACAACACATTCTGAGAATATGGACATATTTCCCAGAGGCTTAATTCAAATAAGCCTACCAAAGTCTTTATTATCTATATTAATGGTTCTGGAAAGAATGACAACAGCCACATATTCCCTATTTATTTCTAAAAGTATCTTCAAAATTTATTTCTGTTTATAACAATTATATGAGTGTTTTTATGACTGCAGTGATACAGGAATGGTACAGACTTTAAAATAATAGTAATTACACAAAGTAACAAACAATCACACAATAGCTGCAGCCAACAGCTTTGAAGAAGCAGAATTTTGTATTTATAAAAGGAGATTAGTGTTTTCATGATGCATATATTTCTTTTTAAATTTAATGATAAGTGAATAATATTTCAGAGAGATTAAGTGACCCAAAGTTAATATTGTTATTAGCATGTCTAATCATATGGAGATGTTTTAATTAAAGAGGCTTTGCAGTGCTTACAGCAGCAGTTGATTATTCATTCCTTTGAACAGCTTGAATTCTTAACAGATGTTATTCCTATTATCTCCACATCTGGATTACAGCACAGATACAAATAACATTGTGGGTCATAGTTAAGGTTGGTTCCACTTGTATTCATGCTTCAATGTTTTTGCAACAGAGCTGGCATGTCCTGGAGTTAGAAATTCCCCTGTTTCTGTCTGCCAACTTTGGGAAATCCTCCTTGGTTAAGGTGTCCCTCAGTGTTGTGATTATGAACAGTTGTTTAGCCGAGTCACAGTAGTTCTAGAGCCACTGTTTTGGCTGTCACAGAGCATGTTGTCTTTTATTGCATTTCCATGTCTGCAGTAGCATCTATCAATGAATTACCAGAACTGATCTCAAACACTGCTCCATCTTCAGGCTAGTATCATCACATGAAAGGGAACAGTAATTATTTAAGTGAATTTGGATAAGTAAGGAAGACAGTGATGTTTTTTGTACTTGGAGTTATGCAGCATCTACAGTAGCTCCTGATGCAGAGTTTCTCTTTCAGCTGTCACTATGTCTGATATGTGCTCTATCTTCTGCCTCTGGTATAGGTAAAGATGCATGAACTATGTATTATGCTGAGGTAATGTAGTATCTTCATGTTGTATGTATAATATGGTGATGTGCTGGGGGAATATTTATATTGTAGCAGTAGTATTTGACACTCCATGAAAACTGGTTTTCAAAACCATGATTTTTCTTTTTAACTCAATAATGCCAGAATTCCAAACCATCTCAGATAATGTTTTGGTAGGGTTTTGTTGGTTTCTTTTTTTCTTTCTTTATTTTTTTCCCAATATTTTTGTGTATTTATTCCTCTCTAGGAAATGTTTCCAGACTGCTCATTTTTATTTAGAAGATAATACATCACCTCGAGTGATTTCTGCTCCCCCAGCTCCAATCTTCCCAGTCTCAGGTATTTCTGGCAACTGTTCTGTGGATTGGTGTTACCTGTTGGAAGATGCTGCTTTGTATGTGTCAATATGAATTCTTCATATACTATAACATCTGTAAACCAGAGATTTGTAACCTCTTGTACAAATCTGTGTAAACAGGTACACTTGATATTGGCAGACTTGTGTTAGTAGTAGTCTCTTCTGTAGGTAACACAGAAGAGAAATATCTTCAGTTTACAGAGCTGACTCAAGGATGCTCTGTGCTTTGTAGCCATTTTAAGTGTAGCCTCCCTGAGTGGCTGCTCACATGTCATCTGAGCTACACTAAATAGCTCTGGAGGATTACACCAGCAACATATTCTGTTATATTTCTGCCTTTAATTGGATGTGTCACCTGTGTACAGAACATGTCCTATTCTTTTTACCAGCAGGATGAGGATGTGCCTCATCTGTCTGCATTTCACTTGCAATTACAGTGTGTTCTTATACTTACGTATTTTACTAGCATAATTACTATGGTAAAGTTATGTCAACCTCTCATTAAAATCATACAGAAGTTCAGAATATTATTAGCATCTTCTGTTTCTATATCCACCACATTTATTTGGAGAAACTGTTTCCTTTCTTTTCTCAAAGAGTATTACAGGAGCCCATGCAGCCTTCCAGCTTTTTCAGTCTGTGTAGAATGAAACAGATTAATTTCATTCATCTATTTAAACCCAAAATAGATTAATTCTGAAGCAGATCCTAAGCCACATTCTCACCTATGAGACAAGGTTATCTTGTTCCACAAGTAATGTTTTTGCAAACTGTGCTATTGTACAAGGAGATGGATTTTCATGGAATGACTAAAGGAAGAAAATCAGCCCTTATGTGAATAACTAGTAAACACAATTAAATAAATGCCCAACACTGGGCTTCCATTGTAACTGAATTGTAGACATCTTCAAATGCATCTTGTATGAATTGGCACTATTAGGAGATGCATAGCCTATTACTAAATGGTTAAAAAGCAGATTTCAGAAAACATTATTATATATGAATGTCAAGCAGCAATCATAGAAAATCTCTGCTTTAACTCTCTGTCACTAACTATATTGCACTACAACTGTATAATTTTCTTACAATTTTTCCTGACCAGCTCACCTCGAGGAGGGGGAAGTGTTTTCCATTGTTATAATTGCACTTGCAGTTATTCTGAGTGCCTAAAATTCATGTTTTGAAACTGGAGGTTTTCTTTCTGAAATGGTGATAAATATCAAAGAGAAATTATTTTTCTAAGTACTGAAGATACACATACTATTTTATGGAAAAAGCTGCAAGCTGACAAAATAGTTTTATTTTGCACGCAACAGATGTCAAGTGAACAGTTATTGTGTTTTCTGTTGCACAAATGTTTCAACAGTGTAATTTTACAATTGCATCTAATTACAATATACTACTAGAAAAGAGTGTAAGGCAGAAAGAGTGTTTTTGCAACTGCTAAGTTTAATTCTTAGGCTGTGACCAAAAGCACACTCCACAGATCTCATTATATATTAAGTTTTCTTTCCATAGAATTATATCTTAAGTTTTCCTTCCTTTCATTGGCAGAGATAGGAGATCTGCAGTTATTCACAGAAAATGCCATGGCTCTTCATAGCACAATACAAGGATGCATTTAAGTAGTAATGAATTACAGGGTAGGATTCAGATGCACTATCAAACTCTAAGTAGTTTGAAGTGATACTTTCCATCCAGATATAAAATACATTCCTGAGTTCAGAAGTGATTGAATTGGGAGGTTTGCATGGGCAAGGAAACAAAACTTAAGATTTATTTCTCCATTAGTGTACTCACTTTTTGGGTCATTTACCTTCCCTTCTGGTTTTGTGTTTGCATACCATTAGGATAAACACTTCATGCCAGGTTTCATCTCCAGTGTGAAGATTGTGTTACACATTTGTTCAGCTTCTCTTAGGCTTGACTGGATAAATTCACTTTTTATATTCAGATCCAGTCATCTAAGTGGGAGACCAGATGGATCTTAGTACAAATCAACAAATTCTTGGTAACTGAAAGCTAAAATTATTAGGTGGGCTAAATGCTGAACATCTGTTGATGTGAATAACAGGTCTTTGTTCAATGTTTCTGACATTTTGCTCACATATGAAATTACAGATTGTGAAATAAACATATTTTTAAACCATGAAAGGCTTTTTTAAAAAACTCAACGAAATTATTCTTCAGAACTAAAACTAAGTGAAATAATGTCATCCTTTAGCAGATAATTAGCAAACAGATGACTTTGTTTACACAGCATATTTGCAGTAAAGAGAAGATTAAAAATCCCAAAGGTTTTTGATGTTATTCCTAATGCATATTCTATACAAGTGGTTTTTTGTATTTGTCTAAAGTAAAATGGAGATGTTACATTAATCATATTTATTCCTCGAGAGTGTAGATGTTTCCTTTGTGGGTAGCCAAAAAGTCTTAAACATAAATCTTTCATTTAAAACTTGAAGTATGAAGCCTGATGTGAAGAACTGTGGTCAGTACTGCCATGATCAGACATAAGATTATTATCAATAGGTAATCATGGAATCACAAGGAGAGCTGGGAGAAAATTCTATGTGGAAGATAGTCACTAAGACAGTAAAAGATGAAAATTAATTGCTCTTTCTTTTGGATGACAATGCAAACATGCAACTATCAGTTAATAGGGAAATACTGGCATAATGCTGCTTTAATTTAGTAGGCTTGGGACTATGTGGCTCCAAGTTCCAGTGCAACACTCATCATCGTGGAGCACTCAGACAACTCTGGCTGATCATTCCTACTTTATCAGTATTATTCAGAGCTCTGCTCTCTCCCTTTGAATATCCTGCAGCAAAGAGCTAATCCTCCCATATCTCCTTGATTTCACAGGGAATTGTGTGCATTCTTCTATTTACAGAGAAACTCAGCATCTTGCAGAATCAGCACCTTGATTTGGGGGTCTTACAGACAGAGCAAGACCTAGGAAGGCATTTTCCATTATCTTCTTTCCAAATAATAATTTAGAAATGTACAAGTGTTAGGTACTATTTTAGAAATGTTAATGGCATCAAAGGATGTTGTATTTTTTTGGGAGTTGTATATCTAAAGTTCATGCCAAGAATTTTATTTCAGGATGTTTTGTGGATTGCCTACATATAACTTCATTATATGTCACTGGCTTTTTATTCTACATAAATATATTTTTTGTCTTTTCCCACCCCTAAGATGATGTTGGAGCAATTCCAATAAAGCATTTTCCCAAACATGTTGCAGATTTACATGCAAGTAATGGTTTTTCTGAAGAATTTGAGGTATGGCTCTATGATGTCATCTTTTTATTAGCACGTACAAATAATGTTAAGTTTAAATGCCTGCAAACAAAAATTGGGGCATTACATTCTGACTTGGGCACCAATTTCATGAATGCATGTAAATGTGAGTGCTTTGAGCCCAGGATGGAGTTAATGCATAAAGCCTAAGGAAATTCCTAAGATCAGGGCTGGAATACAAATGGGAATGTTTATTATTGTGATAAAATACTGAATAACTGTGTGAATAAACTATGCAAAGGTAGTGCAGTGTATATGATTTATCAGATACAGTGATAGATCTAAGGCTTTTCCAATACTAATGACAATTGAATTTTGCAGAAGCTACCCACATTTGCTTGTTCCATTTACAGAGAAAATAAAATGGAAGTAATAATGAGTACACATGGCAAGACTTCTGATTAACAGGGGAGCTAATGTAGTCTTCATATGTGGTAGTGAAAGTTTTACAGTTCCTTTCCTAAAATATATGGTTCATAAGAGGTATTTCAAAATGTTGAAACATGCTCTAATCATAGAATGTTACTATCACTATATGTAACTAATGATCTTGTTTTTTCATACTCGTGAATTGCGATCAATTTAAATGCGGATATATTCTGACTTAACTCACATAAACATTAAACCCCCAAATACCTAATTAAAGCTGTGCCATTAGCAATTTTTACAAGAGATTTCTAATAAAATCATTCAGTTGGGATTGAAACAAGTATTTTAGCAGATCTATATTAATGTAAAATATGATTGTAATGTTCCTGTTGCAAAAACAATAATGAATGTAAAAATTCAGTCTTGCATCTTTAGGTTTTGCTTTTGTTTCCCCAGCCAATGTGTTGTGATCCAATGGACCAAAAATTCAATGTCCTTCACATAACCTTCTTCATCAGCATTTCTTCTTCAATTCATTTAACATTCTGAATATCCATTTGATTGTGGGACTAAATTTGTAAATACTTGTGAATGTCCAGTACATATTCCTATATAACACATGCATATGCACTGATGGAGCTGGACTCCAGCTTGACTAGCAATTAAAAAGAGCAAATGTTGAAGGACTGTATGTAAATACAATGGATACAAAGTTCTTTCAGCATTAGTGAGTACAGCATTGATCCAAATTGATCTTTTCCTACGATTTTACTTTTCCTAAATTATGGCAGTGATCTACAGACCAAATATAATGCATGTCACTGAACTACAGCTGCACCATCTGAAATATTTCATGCTAGTTTTAACTATTACCAAAAAAAAATCAGTGTCCTCATCATTTCTTGGAGATCTTTTTTGGCTTTATGGACTACTCCAGAAGTAGCATTCGGTTCTTTTCTCTGAGAAGATTGGGAAAAACTGAAATATAGTAATTGTCTTTGTAGAGTTAGCATGTATTTGGAGACCACAAAGGTGGTTTAGATTTTTTTGGGGGGGAGTAGCAAGTTTTTTATATTACTACAAAATAACTCATTTAAGATCTAATTTTTAAACTGAAAACCACTTTTCATATACATATTTAAGTAGATAAGGTGACTGACATTAAAATGAACTTTAAAGGGTGTTGGTAAACATCATTAGTACTTTTAGTGATGGCAATGTATTTGCTATTTTAAAGTGTGGGCCTTATAAATGCTTGAGTTTCCTGTCAGCTAAAGCAATCAATAAAATGAATTAATTTTGTGAGTCTTACAGACTTTGTGCCTGTCTTGTCAAGCCTGTATCTTTTTTATAAAATTATAAAATTCTTGGCTTCACTGTGAAACCACTGGTAGCCTGAGTGAGAGCTGTAGCTCTGTCTTCCCCCAGAGTGCTCTGAGGCTGGCTGAACTGCTCACAGTCTTGCTTCAGTGGAGGTTTTGCAGCTGAGTGCAAAGAGAGCAAAAGAATTCCCCAGAGAAACTAATGCATTTATAAGGACACATAAAAATTCCAGTGAACTCTTATATATATAGATAATCTGGCTAAAGTCTGTGATGTTGCTCATATGTACAAGATTTCACTGGCCTAAGGTCTAACACTAAAGGTAAAGATAGGAAAAGAGATGCCAGCATTTTAACTGGGAAAATTACCTCTTGTTTCCTTTAAGAGTTATGTCAAAATATTCAGTTTTGTTGTTATTATGGATATATTGCATGACCATAACTGTTTTCCATATAGTAATCGTAATTTATATAAGCACTTATCCATTTGTTCTGTGCTGTGGAATTTGATTTTTTTTACTTTTTTTGCATTCATTCCCTCATTAGACACTGAAAGAGTTTTATCAGGTAAGGAATTATTTCACTGCAATTTTTTTAGCAATGAAGTAGTTGTAAAATATCATAGATAATCGGGTATAAGGTTGTGGTTCTTTTCATGCTTGCTTACTATATTTAAAGACATTTTATGTATCTTAACATTTACTAAAGTGTGACATACTTTTTTTTTCAGGAAATCCAGAGCTGTACTGTAGATCTAGGTATTACATCAGACAGCTCTAATCACCCTGACAACAAGAATAAGAATCGATACATAAACATTGTTGCTTGTAAGTAAAGGCATCACTTGTTGTTTTGTGTGAGAAATCATTATAAACAAGTACAGATTTATATGTTATTAGTGGGAGCAAAAATACTTCTACACTGAAACCTCCACTACTGATCAGCAAACTACTCCTTGGAGAGAGGAGTTAGCATCAGATTTCACATTTCTTCAAGTTAGTCCTCTGGCATTCTGCTGCTTTAGTGAGTTTTTGTTAGCAAGATATATTTGTGTCTTCTGAGATGACCCAAAGGGAATTGGGAGATTTCCTTATAATGCCATTAGAAAGCCAAAGAAGCTTTGATTGTCAAAATTAATCCATCTTTGATTTAGAATAATGGTGATTTATTGTCTCTATGAGCTTAAAAATCCCTGGATATAGTTATGTCATATATAAACATAAATGTTCTGGTTTTATGTTGTATTATGCCTGGCAACAACATAATACAACAGCTTCATTAGCCAGTACACTTGTTTTCCCATTGTGTTACTCTTCCAGATTTTTCTTCTCTGAAACACATCTACTCAGTTTTGTTAATCTCTTTTTCAAGCTATTTCCTTTGGGATTTTGATCATTTGGTGGCTCAATACTTTTTTAAAACTAGCATTTCTACTTTGTTCTGATTACAAGAAAGCTCTAAAGTAAATGTATCTTCAGCATTCAGTGTCACTAAAGCTTAATAAAAAAGTGACAGAGTCAGCTGTCTGGCAGAAGACAGTGTAAACAAGCAACAAGAAATGCCAATCCCCCTGGCTAAAGATGTCTCTAAAGGGACAAAAAACTCAGGGATTTTCTTCTGCCACTGTGTTTTGTACCTGATCATACAAAAGGTGCTAGCCCAAGGGTTGTTTTATTAAAAAGCAGTGCAGAGGCAGCTTAGGACAGCTGAAGTAGCAAGAATTGTCCTCTATAAGTGACTCAAGTGTAGTTCTTACAATCAGTGCAGGCTACAGAACACTTCAGCTCACCCTGATGTAGTTACTGCTGCCTCTTCAGATGACCAGCGTTTTCAAAGTCCATCACTCTCCAAAGTCCGCTCTTTTAACTTGGAATTAAAGTTCCTCAACACTGGTGCCTGCTGCCATTTTGAGGCATCCTCCTGTGCAGATTTGGCAGTCATGACACAGGACTTAAGAGAAGACCTATACACCTTTACAAGCAGCAGCTAGAGGCCATAGGGGAAGTATGTCATAGTGGCTAAAGTGACCCCAGGTGCCACTGTTCAGGCCACTAGATTCAGAATCCCTTCAAATTTTGGATTAATTTCTTTATTTTTCCACAAATTAGAATTTTTTCTCTGATTCATACCTGAGGAGAGGATGTTTGCATATGTGATTGTAACTGTATTGGCCTTATGTATTGTAAAAATGCATTTCATTATTTTTACAAAAAAGAATATAATTCTTATCAAAAATTACTTATTTTCTCCTTTGTTTTACTGCAGATGATCATACTAGGGTTAAATTAGCACAGCTTGCTGAAAAGGATGGAAAACTGACTGATTACATTAATGCCAACTACGTTGATGTAAGTGCTTTTTTCTATCCATTGGCCTACTGGTCTGTCAGCCTTTTCTGTAAAAAAATTATGTATGGAGATGAATAGATTTAATTCAAAAGAAGTATCACAATATTACAGATTCTGTTAAAAAAACTTTCGTGGTCTAAGTTAAGCCTACGAAGTTAAAGCAAAGGTAAAATTCCAATTCTTTCTTGAATCCATCTTGATATTGTAGCAGCTGCAGCTTAATGAGGGGCATTTTTAAAGAAAAAATGTCCTGTCACGTCTGAGTCTTTTTAGAAGTATATCGCATCTGAGTGGTTAATTCTCCCATCTGAGGTAATCTCATGAGAGGAAGATGCCATTTGGCTCAGAGCCTCACCAAGACACCATTACCAGTTTTCATTGCATAATTTTTTACATGTGAATGATCATGATTCGTTTTTTAAACCACTTTTGCAACACATGTCTGTGTGTCTCATAATCACTATCATGTCAATGTTCTGCCTAAACATGGGCATTTGAACCTACATGTCCTATTTGTTGGAATTATAAACATTGGCATAATAGTTGTAGTCATATGTCATCTGATACCACAGGGTTTCTGCAATTTCGATAGTTAAAAATTTAAAAGCACTTAAAAGCTTTTCAGAGTCTTTAAAAATAAATACATGAAATGTCATGTACACCTCCCAAACTCCTTTTGCTCATGGACAGTGATTTGACAAGTGTCATTTATTTTATTTCAATTTAGGGCTACAACAAGCCAAAAGCCTACATTGCAGCTCAAGGGCCACTAAAATCAACAGCAGAAGATTTCTGGAGAATGATATGGGAACATAACGTGGAAGTTATTGTGATGATAACTAATCTAATTGAGAAAGGAAGGGTATGAGTACCGTTGTCCATTTTTTACTTCTCTGATGTTGGTAGATCTACCTGTAGCAAACTCATGTCTTTTTTTTTAAATCTGGTTTAGTCAATTATTGAGCAAAAAGCAATAGTTTGTAGTAGTTGCTTGTATCTGGATTTGCTACAGAAGTATACAGTTGAGGATTTGTAGCATGAAACTAAAGAAAATATTCAATAAATCTTGAAAATACCATGTTCTAATCACAAAAAAAAATCCTATACTGAAAAAAGGACTACTTATATATAATACGAGTGGACAGACTGTGCCCACATTCTGCTACCAATCTGCTTATGTGCTTGCCATCATGCACTTTATCAGGATTGCCTTGGACTCTGGAAAGGAGAAGAATGTAGTTCAAGTGAACTTTCCTGGATATTCACTGTCTACTCCCTGTTAACATCTCATGGTACTCACAGTTTCTTTCCTACTACGTGACTAGACAGACATTTGTCCAGTGAGAAAATGAGGTCAAATCCCATCACAGGGTGTGTGTTCCTCTGATTATGTGATGAGAGTATACCTGTACCCTGGGGGTCATATGAGGAGACATTGCATCACACTTGCCACACACTGCACCAGTGTCTAAAATGAATGAAAATATTATCATACAACCTATAAGGCATCTCTCAGATGATACAGGCACAGCAATTGCAGATGAGGGCTGCACTGGGAGTACCACTTCATTCGCAACACCGTGCTATAAACAAGCACTCTTCTAATACTCTTACAGAAGGCTATATGACTACCCAACCAAAAGGCTGGGCATATCACAGCTCTCTCCTGTGTATTCCAGTCATACACAGGCTCACTCTTACCCTTGCTACCAGATAGAAATATACTCTGCCCATACTATAATCAGAATCCACATACAACTCTACTGACTTGGATGTATTCCTATATTTCATATAGATCATGTTATTTTCTTTAGTTTTTAGAGTGTCTATAGAATGGAAAATTCCACAATATTAGACCCTTTTAACTCTGATAGTATGATTTATACCTTTTTTCTTGAGTTTTCCAAATAAAGAGCATCTTTGCACAGCTATCCCTCTACAGCACAAAACAATTGTTATTTGTTCTCCTGCACAGAAGAACATGTCTGTTATAAACCGGGTATATTGACAGTCCCAATACAGTTTTGTGCTTTACTCTGCTCTTAAATTTGAACATTTCAGCTTACTAGTTTGACATTTTATGGTTTTTTTCCTCTATTATTTATAGAGAAATTTTCTAACAGAGAAAATTTCTTCCTAACAGAGAAAGTGTGACCAGTATTGGCCTGCCGAAGGTAGTGAAGAATATGGGAACTTCTTGGTTACTCAGAAGAGTGTTCACGTACTTGCCTATTACACTGTGAGGAATTTTACTCTTAGAAACACCAAGATCAAAAAGGTTTGTGGCTGGCTAAAAACACAAGTGGGCAAAAGGAAGTGTTAAAAGATGCTCAGAATATTTTTAAGGCAGTTGACGACACTTTTCTGCTGTATATGTAAAGCCGAAACCTATAGATCTCAGACAGCCAAGATGCTTGTCAACTTCAGTTAATTTGACCAGATAAACAAACTCAGGAAACAGTAGGATCATCAGGGGAAAAAGCAGTGATCACATTGGAGAGCTGATGTGGACTTTGCCTGCCTGGGTAGCAGGACAATATATTTTGAGAAAGAGAGCAACTTGAAGAAAATGTGGTAGGAGTGAAATTATCCACCTCAGCTCTCCATTTTCCTTTTTAAACACAGGCGAATACACACTTTGTTTTATTGTAACTAGAACCACCATGATCTCAGCTCAGCAGGGTGATGTTAGTTACTTTGAGGAGAATTCTGAAAACTTAATTTATTCCATTCCAATAGAAACTGGAATGAGATGACCTGCTTTCTGAAAGCATCCCTGCCTCTGAGTTGCCATGGAGGAAGGGAGCTTAGAAAAGTAGCCTACCCAAGGCTACTTACCTTGCAGATCACTAAAGCTGGGTGAGATGCATCCTACTCTTTCTGTTCACTCAACAGAGGAGCAGAGTGGCAGGAAGAGCTGGTGACTCCTGAGAGCAGCTGTAATTTGTTACCCTCCAGTGCTCTTAATCTTTATGGCTTTCTGAGACAGCATCAGGTCATTTTCACTCGGTGGGCAAGCTGGTAAGACAGAAGCACTGGTCCTTCTTCTCTTTGAAGGCTGGAATATTCAGAGCCAGATGGCATGCTTTGAACTAACTAGTTCAACAAGTATCAGGTATGGAAATCAAATGAAGGAAGATGTGGGCTGCTTACATGTGGGATTATTTTTTGTTGCAGGGTTCCCAGAAAGGGAGGTCTAGTGGACGCATGGTGACCCAGTACCATTATACCCAGTGGCCTGACATGGGTGTTCCAGAATACACGCTGCCCGTTCTCACCTTCGTGCGGAAGGCATCGCACGCGAAGCGCCACGCTGTCGGGCCCGTTGTGGTTCATTGCAGGTGTGCTTTCTAGTGCTGTAAGGTTCACTCCACTTTTGTTTTGCAGAAGAAAAGAATTTTTCAGTGGTGGGTTAAGCAAAATGTCACTCTTGCATTTAACGATACTGATGGAGTAAGATTAACTTCTTAGCTGATATTCTTGTCTGATATTTCTCTCCTTCATAAGGCCAACTAATCAATTGTGCCACTTCTGTAAATCTGTAAATCTCCATAAACAAGATGATGCTGCTCTGCACTATGTTCTTTTTCTTTTTTTTTTTTTTTTTAAACTATTTTTTTTGCTTTTTTTTTTTTCACTTTTTTTTTTTTTTGCTAAACTACTTTTACTGCTCTTTTTTTTTTCACATTTCTGTACTGCTATCTTGAATGCTATGAGCTTACCAGATCCACGTGTGGGGATAATTGTTTCATTTCTACAAATATATTGCTGGGATGCTTTTGGCTCATGCTTTCTTTGGTGCAGGGATACTCTGTAATCCTAAGAGGAGCTCTGTGCACAGGAGAAGACTCACTCTATTCCTGGCTGAACTACAACTCTGCTGTTTTTAACATTCTCTGGGCTCTTGCAGTCACTTGCACTGGAGGAGCGTTCTGGGGAACGGCTGAGGTCTGCATGTGCCGCAGTGTGCAGGCAGGTGTTCTGTCAGTGCTCACTAAAACTGGCAGCTCAGGGAAAATTGGTTAAAAAGGGCTTGTAGGGCCTGGAATGACTTCACAATGCCCATGAAGGACCGGGTTATTGTAAAATATATAAGCAGGTTCTGGTTTTCCACTGTAGTACCTCACCTTTGATGGAACATTTGGAAAGAGAACCTCCTCATGAATTCTGTCCTTCTGGAGCTGACTCTGAGAAAGCCAACAGGTAAAGTCACCTCACAAATGCTGCAAATGAAGATATTTTATTTGTGGGATGATCTAATCTGACTGACATCTGTTTTTAGCTTGGAAAATGAAAATTCCATATCTTCTTGTTCTGCTGCTATTTACATCCTGCCTGTTCTTGGGAAATCCAAAATGTCTGAGATTGCTGAGCAATCTTGGCAATACATTAGGAGTCAATTAAATTGAGTTTTTAAGAAGTGAACAGTGGTAAGTTGTGTGGCTTCAGTCAGACTTCTCCCTTGGGTCATAGGTATAACTCATCTCTGTCTGTAGGCAGTTTTGTATGATTTTTAGCTGACTTGACCACATGCTCTATGGAATTTCAAAGAAATCATCTCATGTTTGAAATATAAATTTTATTTATATTTACAGGCTATATGGAAGACACAAATGATGTGATTCATTAAACTTATTTTAGCTATTTTTATTTGGTACTTATCATGTTTTGTCTTTCATAACAAGTGCAGATGGTGTCTGGTAATCTTTGTACTTCTTTGTGTCTAACAGGGTATTAACAGCCTGGACCTTTGAGTTTCATATCATACTTATTTAGACAGTTTATTCCAGCAGTCTGATCTCACTCTACCTATGCTCTGTGCCCCCTCTGTGGCAGAAATGAGATGACTGAATTAGCATGTATGGACTGAGCTGGATCTGCCCATAGGGGACCATGCAGACGCAGCACAGTGCTGCTCTCAAGTTACATGTACAGTATACATAATGTTCCTTCATATCTTAGAGGGGAATTACAACTGACTATTTCCCATCTATGACTAGATAACAAAAACTGACCTCTTGACCTTCTACTGCCTACCCAGATATTTTATAAAAGAAAATTTTTTTCTCTAATTTTATGATACAGCTGGTTTTATACTACATTAATCTGAGTTCATAAAAGGAATGAGTTGATTAACACTTTCTTCTCCATTTTCTATTTTTAAAAAGGTTTTCAAAAATTGCTTGCCATCTTACCTTTGCCTAAAGAGCACTAAGCTTTTTTCTTTCACAGATATACTCTCAACAGTTCTGCCATTTCCTGGGGTTTATATTTGAAATCTCCTGTACTGTAGTGGGTTGCATAATGCAACTTTTGCTTTAAAGTGGGGTTTCAACATAGAAGAATTTGAACACATTAATTGTGCCCAAGTTCTGACATATACCACCTTTTCTAGATATACTTGGGAAAGCATCCTAAGGAATATCAGAAGGCTGCAAATTGCAGACCTTCAGGAAATCCCTTGGTTTTATTTCAGCCAATAGATTAAAAATAATTTGAGAAAATGGTCTTTAGGTCTCTTCTTGCACAAAGAAAAAGATCACTATCAGCCTTGAATCTTTATCAAAGTATATCAAATAATCATTCATAGAGGGAAATCTTCCGTATGCAGCAGTTTGTTGAAAAAGCTATTTTTATTTATATTTATGGAACAGTTCTTTCCATTAGTGTTTTGCTTCAGGCTTAAGACTATTTTTTTGTTTTATAGTGCTGGTGTTGGAAGGACAGGCACATACATAGTGTTAGACAGCATGCTACAGCAAATTCAGCATGAAGGGACAGTCAACATATTTGGATTCTTAAAACACATACGTACTCAAAGGAACTACTTGGTGCAAACTGAGGTAAGAATAAAATATAAATAGCATGAGACTATTAGAAACTTTCTGTTTGCAGGAGGAGAGATAATGCAATCCTCTTTCTGGCACCACCAGACAGACAGAAACCAGTCTCCAGACTAGATTTTCCCTTTTGCTTCCCTTGGTTTTATAGAGACATCCTTCTAGGCACACTTAGAGCAGGGCATTAGAAATTACCTTTCCTTGGGCTCTTGTCTGTTTATTAAGGACTCAGAAGGAAGCCTGTATAAATCATGCTTCCCACAACAGTGCTTTCTTGGCAGGACTTGTATTTTTGTCACGGAGCTTTTGGAGGAAGCACCATTGTCAGGCATTCAGATCTTCACTGAACCTTATCAAACAGTTTATATTAGTCAATAAGATACGTGGCAAAAGCTATTTCAAACAGAAAATTATATATAGATGCTTTAAAGTGAAGATTATATATAGAATATTGAAAGACCAAGAGAAAACAATAAGGGCAACAGCAGGGCATTTGAAAGTCTATTTCAGGTTTCAAGAACAGGTGGTTAGATTTCCCAGTGCCTTTCAATAGGAAAAAAAGTTAATCAGCAGCTAGGGTGTTTGTTCCAAAGGATGCGAGAGAGAAAATAGAGAATAGCAGTAGGAACCAGGGATAAGACTGGCTTGAAAATTTTACTCAAAGCTGTGCCTGCATTTTTACCTCTATTCTGTTAATGTGAGATATCACAGGTAGTGAAGATTTGGTATTATATCATACATATATATGTGTATGTAGGTATTGCAAGTGTAATTGTCAATTGTGCTTGTAATGTGTGTACTGTCACTGCAGAGGGACAGCCTTCACTATAGAGGATCATATTTGAGAAAACCCTTGTGAAAAATACTGACCACATCAGAAGTGGCAGCTTAACCAGAGGTATCCAGGGGAATCTGGAAATCATGAGAGCTCAGATCTTTGGTTGTGTTTTCCTAGGAGCAATACATCTTCATTCATGATGCGTTGGTTGAAGCAATACTCAGTAAAGAAACAGAAGTCCCTGAGACTCACATTCATGCCTATGTTAATGCTCTCTTGATACCTGGACCAACAGGAAAGACCAGACTGGAGAAACAATTCAAGGTAAGCTCTCTGAGATAGTAGTGTGAAAATCTTTAGGTTTGTAAACCTGAATGACTTAAAAGCAGGTATCTCAACACAACTTTCATCAGCTTTACCTAAAATTTAACTGCTGAGCCTAAATTAAGATTAAATTTATCAAATGAATGCAGTCAGTTGGGGCAGAATTATTTGCAAATTCTTAAACAAGGAATCTACCAAAAGAATCCACAAAAAGAGATCATGACAAATAGGACAGTAAGTAGAATTTGGAAAATTTAACTACATGCCTTCGCAGGACGATCTCAAAAGTAAAACAGCAGTCTGGAAAGATACCATTCTGGCAAATGTGTCATGAGCTATATTGATCAATCAGTGTACTCCCCTCAGTGTACAGCACTGGCTAGATGACAGACTTCACATTCAAAGATACAGTTACTGATCTAGGGTTCAAAAATAATTTGAACTGCTACGAACAGTAAATAAAAAATATTCTGGTGACTTGCTAAGTAGTTTAGACAGATAATTAGACAACTAAAGTTAAGAGAGACAGCAAACCTGCAATATATGCACCCTTCTGTTTAATGCAGCTTATGAAGGAATGGCTTTTCTGCAGTTACCTGACTTTTTTTTTAACTTCATTGTTTCAGTTACTGAGCCAGTCTAACACACAGCAGTGTGATTATTCAACTGCACTCAAACAGTGTAACAGAGAAAAGAACCGAACCTCATCTATCATTCCTGGTAAGTTTGTTCAAATCCTCAACAAATACTGAAGACATCTCCATTTGTTTGGAGCAATCTTCTGTAAAGTACATTATAAAGAAGTGAATTAAGAATTACACATAGAAAAACAAAATAAATGGCTGGATAGCACTTTGTCCCAATTGATGGAGCCCAATGTTATCATTACTGTGAGATGTGAGATAATTGCTGTAATATTGTAAGAGTCAAGCAACATGCTTGTGAATTCATAACTTTTTTTACAGTGGAAAGATCTAGAGTGGGTATCTCATCACTATCTGGTGAAGGCACAGACTACATCAATGCTTCCTATATTATGGTAAGTCAGTTAATAATTGGTGAAAAACAATGAACTGCTGTTTTCAGAGCTGCCATTTGGCTGATTTAGGATTTTATAATCCTGATATCGAAAGCTCCTTTCTTCCATTATTCACTCTGCCTGAAAGAGTTACTTCCCCCAGGAAGTACTATTACCATTATTACTGGTTTTAAGTTTGGTTAAGTGCATTGCATTTTAACAATCTGTAGAAAAAGAAATCACATCACAGTTTTAAAAACTGGTAAAGCTAAATGCTTTATGGAAAGATCTTTTGAGATTAACTAGATGCCTAAACACGTTAACTAACAAGTTAGTTTTTAATGGCTGTATTGTGGTTTGTCTTCCTACCTGCTCGTTTTACACTGCTTTTGCAACTGGCATAGCCTAAGATACCATAGTTCGTCAGCTTTCCATTATCTTTTTGCTCTCTGGGTTTTCTTCAACGCTTTCCCCCTTCAATAGCTGAGAGGGAGGAGTAAATGCCTCCTGGACATTCAGGAAAGAGGTGGCAAAGCTCTGTGCAGTGGTATGTGCACATGATCTTTTAGGTGAATTACTACATAGGAACTCCCTTTCATGGTGAGAGATTGATCTGAGATACCTGTACAAATTAAGAAACTGCTTGGGATTTTTGCAGATCTTTCAAGTATTCTTTTATTTGGTCAGGTAGTCAGCTCCTCCGGAATGATGGATAATACATTTTTATTTTGAGTTTGCTGTTTGAGTCTCCTCTGTACTCTTTTCTCCTTTCTTTATCAATTTTTTTTTAAGTCTTAAAAATGTTTTCAATTTAATTGAATCTATTCTTTTCACATGGAAAATATATCAGTGGAAGTTTTATATTTTCCTAATAGTTGCAGGAAGCCAAAAAAGGAACAAGTGTCTGTGCATTTTCTAGGTTCTTGCTCTGTCCACTAGAAGCATCCTTCAAGCATTAATACTTGGGCAGCAATTCCAAATCTGTCAAATTTTTTTTGCAGGGTTATTATCAAAGTAATGAATTCATTATTACTCAGCATCCCTTACTACACACTATCAAGGATTTCTGGAGAATGATATGGGATCATAATGCCCAGTTAATAGTCATGCTTCCTGACAGCCAGAATATGGTGAGTTCTATGGCTGATTGTTATGAATTTATGTATGAATTTTATTAGTATTACCACTTTGAAATATGCAGGATATGAGAAAATGTCTTGGATTCTGCAAAAAACAGATAAAAATTAATAATACCAAGCTGAGTGTAAAATCCCCAAGTCATCTAGCAGAAATTTAGAAATCCTTGTCTAGGCAGACTGTGATTGGAATGAAAACTTCTACAGTCTTCTAAAGTCTTCTACAATTTATACAAGGAGGCAAACAGCAGAAGTAACCATTATTAGTTAGTTTTTGCTCCACAACTTCTTAGTTGTAATATGACTTCTTAGTCATTATTAGGTAAGGGCAGAAGTGTGAGGTTGTTTGTTGCACAACAGCAGCTGGTGGGACCTGGGCAGGGCCAGGAGCACCAGTGGCCAAGCTTTCCTCACATATGAAAGAAGCCCATGGGGAGCAGGAGTGGGCAGGAGCAGTGCCAGCAGGGTGGGCACAGGGCATGGGGCCTCAGTTCAGGAGGGTGTGCAGGAAGGGCACTGAAGCCCTGCCAGCTTGGCCAGGCAGTGGTGGTACCCACCCAGGACACAGCCATGGCCTCTCTGAGCTCTGCATCCACCACTGCTGCAATCCACCCCACCGTCCCTGAAACACACACAACAGGCAGACAGGACACATGACAAGGAGGATTGCCTATCCATCTGACCATTTTGGTTATTCCAACTATCATAGGATTTTTCTTAAAAAAAAAAAATCTTCATTTCTGCTGTCAGCCAGAAAGGATGCTCCCATGAACCTTTTTCTGCACTTTCAGACAATCCCAAGACCACACATACGTTAGGACACACCAGCTAAATTTATCATATGACCATGGGCCATGCACAGCACAGCACAGCCTGAAGGCCAGGCTGGATGTGTGGCACTATGCAGCACTGCAGATTCATTGCTATGTAGGTCCACAAGGGTACATTGATCTCCTGGTCAGGATCACTACAGAGGTGTCTGAAAAGCATCACTTTGCCATTGTTATCCCACTCAAAATTTGATTTGTCAGTTTAAATCTAGATGGCTGAATTGATTATATGTATGTGACACATTATTTTTTATGTTGATTTTGTATTTTAAGAGCTTAACATTACTTACTTTTATGACTCCATTTTTGTTTTTTTTTTTCCTGGAGGCTGAAGATGAATTTGTGTACTGGCCAAACAAAGATGAGCCTATAAACTGTGAGAGTTTCAAAGTCACTATGATTGCTGAAGAACACAAGTGTCTGTCTAATGAGGAGAAGCTCATAATCCAAGACTTCATTTTAGAAGCTACACAGGTAACACTGTCATAAACATATAACTCAGGACTTGATTTTTTAAAGGTAATGCCCATATTTTGTTACATTTTCTATGGTAAATTACTGATAAAAAATCCATGCCCTAGAAACATCCATGGAGGGAGTAATGTCTATACAGTAATTTGATGACATGGGGAATAGGGTAGTCCAACCTTCACAGCAGTGGGGCTCTGTATCTGGAGGCTGGAGCTGGAACAAGGTGAAGGAAAAGAATGAAGAAAGTCAACCTTTTACAAAATTGATTTATGGTTTTTTTTGGTTGGTTTTTTTTTTTAATCATTAGGATGACTATGTACTTGAAGTGAGGCATTTTCAGTGTCCAAAATGGCCAAATCCTGATAGTCCCATTAGTAAAACTTTTGAACTGATCAGCATCATCAAAGAGGAAGCTTCCAACCGTGATGGGCCCATGATTGTACATGATGAGTAAGAACTGCACTTTTCTGTTTGTTTTGATGTTTTTCTGTAGAACCATCCTTTCACTGAGTGAAAGCAGCTGAAACAAGGCACAAAGTCTGCACTTAACAGTAGTGGTGATGCTTCTGTTCCAGCTGCATCAACAAGAGAAACATTTTTATTTTATCATACTTCATTTCAGTTTTATCATTTTTATACTCTAGATGGTAATCAAGTATGTCACTAGAGGGGAAGTCAGTTAAGACTTCATTGCCTTTTACTGAAAGAATTAACTTTTTAGATGAGGCACCATACCCTTCTCCAGCTGTTCAATAATGGCAAAAAATAACAAAATGTTGAAACACTGAAGGACCCAAAGCCTTCATCATTTGGTTAGTACAAGGTTGTAGAGAAATAACTCTTAAGAAGTTGTAGCCAGGTGCTGGGAAAGTTTTTTAGAGCCAGTGCTGGACAGACCATTTCAGATATTGTAAATATCACATAACAGAGATTCATCTTACCAGTTTGCCCTAGAATCTGTATTTTTTCCAGCTGTAAAACCTGACCCAGTTTCTAGAGTTTTGTTTTGTTTTACTTTACAAAGGCATGGAGGGGTGACAGCAGGCACTTTCTGTGCATTAACAACTCTGATGCATCAGCTGGAAAATGAGAATTCAGTGGATGTTTACCATGTAGCAAAGATGATAAATCTGATGAGGCCTGGAATCTTTACAGACATTGTAAGTAATAAGCAAAATGTAAGCTTTTTTTCCCTATGTGTGACATTAGATCTTAGGGCAACATTATTTATTTGCATATTAGTTTCTTCATTAATTAATCAAAACTGTCTTACAGAGGTGCTGTAGAAAAAGAAATCTTCCTGGAAAGAATTCAGATGACAAAAAAATGAGAAAAAAGACAAATAATAACTCTAATCCTGTCCCCAAATTTGCAATTGACTTTAACAAAGATCAGATTCAGCATATAATATTTCTTTTAAAATACAGTTTTCCTGCCTACCTTTACTGTGTTTCCTAATGTTGTGCTTTACATTGTGTACAGGGGGAGCTGTTAGTCAGAAAATAATAAAGCTGCTAAGTAACACAATAAATTCTGGAGCACAGTAGGTTAACAGACTGACACATCAGCCATTAATTAATTTTGAGCAACAGTGTCACAAGATAACTATTTCTGCCAACATCCTAAGCGTATCCCCTTTTCTTCTCCAGGAACAGTACCAGTTTCTGTACAAAGCTATTCTCAGCCTTGTCAGCACAAGACAAGAAGAAAACCCTTCAGCATCTATGGACAGTAATGGCTCAGCTTTACCTGATGGAAATGCAGCTGAAAGTTTAGAATCCTTAGTTTAATTAGCACATCAAGTCAAACATACACATCACTGCATCACACCAATCACACCTGGAGTTTACCATTATTATTTTCAGTTTTATACTTTGGGTGGGAAAAATCTATCCAGTCAGTATATATATAATCAGACCCCAACTGTTGCTCAAACCAAGTCATTTCTGTTATATACGACTTTACTGTGGAACTTTTATCATTAACAATGTGTGCCTTTTCTTGAAAGATTTCTTGTAATACATTGTTACATCTGAACTAACTTGATTGACTTTTACAGTGTTTCTAATAATTGAATTGTGGTATGTTTTTTCAGTATTAGTTTTTTTGATTTATCTGGCTTTACTTTTAACTTAAAATTACCATATTTATAGATGTTAGGGAATCCTCAATTACAAACATGTCATGGGTTTAGTATTTGGTTTATTTGCTGTATTTATAACAATTTACCTTTGCTAGAAATGCAACTTTTAATATAGTAGAATGTAAATAAGATACTGTTCTACATAACATTCAACATTAGACATTTAGAATAGTAATCTGATACTTACTGTAAATACTGCTACTTCTGTAGTGATCCATGGACCAAATTTATATTTATAATTGTAGATTTTTATATTTTACTACAGAGTCAGTTTTCTAGTTCTGTGAAATTGCCTTGTTAAAATGATGTAGTCAGTATGTTTTTACTTTAACAAAGTCTTCTGATATATAATTGTGCATCTTAAGCAATTTACCTTCATATAGCTGCATGTGATTTTAACTTTTTGTGGGAACTAGGAATCATTTGTTTTGAAATGAAAACTTTTTATGAGACTAACACTGTACTTGGCATTGTTAAATTGTTTTTACCCTGGTATTGCAAAAATAAATATAAATATTCCAGTCTATGCTTTGTAGTCTTCCATGTAGAGTAAACAGTCTGCACTGTCATGCAGGAGAGCTATTACTTACAAGAACAAGGACTTAAGGCTGCTCTTCCTATGGAATCCACAGTTCAGGAGACATTTATAGAAAACTTTTATGTTTTTTAATCTCTGTTCCTACCCATACCTACAGTGTCTACATTAGCTCTTTTTTTAGCATCTGCTCCCACATTTCCCAGTCTGGTTGCCCAGGTGTTAATGGGCTGTCCCAGGTGTCCCTGTTGCCTTAGCTGGCCCCCTCCCAAGACACCTCTGTGCTGGCTTGGCTTCAGATCACTCATTCAGCTGCTGAGCTCTTTGCTACCTCCTTTGGCAAGGCAACAGCCAAACTTTGGGAAGCAATAAAGCAAACAGTCTCTGCAAGAACAAAACCAAAATGTTTCAAATTGACCTCAATCATTTTCTGAAACCTTCAGAACTGGCAAGAAAAGATACTGGTTGTACTGGAGGTTGTGCCATTGAGGGGCTGGAGGAGCCTGGAGTAAAATGTTTGTTTAAAACTAGCGTGGGCAGCAAGACCAACTATTTTCTCACTTTATACAGTATATACAGTAGCTATGTAATATTGAGAGCAGAAATACTGTTCTGGAGTAGAATGCACAGAAAATAATGGACTCTATCTGAGATGAAAACTAAGCATGGGAAAAGACAGGCGTGATGTGAGCTTGGAGATTTTAGTTGACTGATTCTTAGAGTACGCATGTGAAAGGGAGTTCATTGTGTCAGCAGATAGATCTAGACTCCCTCAGCAGTGTGGGATAGAGGATAGGTGGAGCTGCAACAAAGCCAAAATAAATTTACATTTAGAGGATTCTAAACAGCAGAATCTTTAAAGAATCCTCATACTATTGATACATGAAATGAGCATGAAGGTCCTAGACAAGGAGACAGAGTGGCACAGAATGTCAAAATAGGTAGCAGCGAGACAGACATTTTCATGCTCTTACCCTTTTTTATTACAAGAAAAATAATCATATAGACAAAATATTTTATCACCAAATCACAGGGATGGTGTAAGGTTGGAAGGGACTACTGAAGGTTATCTAGACCATGTAACATAGGGAGGTTTATAAAACTGTGTTAAAATATTAGTGTGCTTGAATTTCCTTTTACCTTTGACCACTTGTCTTTATAGCCACAGTAGTGCAGTCCCAGAGGTTATGGAGTGGCTGAATCCATTTTACTTGGGACCCTGGAGGTTTCCCTTTCCCTGTCCACCACAGCTGCATGCAGCTCCCTGTCAGCCCAATGGCCCTGTGCAGCTCCAGCCAGGGAACGTGCAGTGCACATGTTCCACACAGGGAGACAGACGTGCATAGACACACACAGGATGGTAGAAATAGGATTCATGACACAGAGAATAGGACTAGGATTTAAGAAGGAGGCAGGACAGAGGGCCATGGTCAGACACAGGGCATGAATGGGTGAAGATACTGGCCAGCAGCCAGCACATAAACATACTAGCACCTTTTGCCTCTCTTCTCTCCTCATTCCTGGGCCTATTATTTCCCTGCTCTCCTTAGTGCCTCTGTTTCTCCAACCCTGTCTCTCTCTTTGCAGGTAAAAAAGATCTTACCTAATTACTTTCATGGCTTTGCTACCTTGTATGCAAATGCGAAACGCAGATGCTGCCGCTTAGATCATCTCAGCCACAATGGTGTTATCAAGTTCCCTGGTATTTCTTACCTCACAAGCTTTTCTTTCCAAAAGGTCTCCAGCAGAGCTTGGCCTTCCCTCCCGTAACTTCCCACGAACTGCCTGTGCAGCACCACCAGACTTCATAGCACTCTTTCTAACTCCTGTCAGCTGCTCATTCTTGCTCTTTCCAGCAAGTTTCTCAGGGTCTGTGCAGGTAGCTCAGCCTTGGGTCAAGGGTGCCAGCCACATGCCTGCAGATACAAGTATTCATTTCTTTAGTTCAAAGATTTAATTAGTTCATTAAATATTTCAAAGGGAACCTACTTTTCTGGGCTAAAAGATCTTTATTCAGGTTTTATACTTTTTTTAAATTTTTTTTTTGAATCCTGTGGTTCTCACCATGGTTGCATATTTGGTAATTCTGAAGTTCAAGAAGAACAGGACTGAGATAGGACTCCTAAGTGCAAGCAAAAATGCAACATATCCCTAGTGGAGTCAAATGCTGTGAATTAATAGGATCTAGAACTATTTTAAATTGCAGAGTTTGGGAGTTGACAGGAGTGAAAACTGTACATAATGGGTGCATTGTCCCAAATAATGCATGTTTTTGTAAGAATTCAAAATTTTGTAAGAATTCAAAAATTATACCAAAAAAATGTTGCTATCCTAATCTCTAGGGGTGTACATACCAGAAAGGTTAATTGTGATTTTATGGCTAATTGTAAACCATATTCCATAACCTTACTAGCAGATACTTCTGCACTTTACCACATTAGCTTCCTGTGTGCTCCTTATTCAGCGTTTTCTTCTGGAAAACTGGACTGCTGCCTCACAAGCATGAAGTTACTTTCTGCAATGTATAACAAGAAGCATGTTACCTTCTGCTAATGTATTTACAGTTTCATATAGTTGTATATACAAAGTAATTTTTAGCAATTAATTCTAGTATGGTTTTTTCAAGCATTTATGGACCAAAAGCAAAAAAGGAATCCTCCTTTCTAAAATCCCATCTTGACATAACTGTTCTTTCAACCTAAATGTTTTGCAGACATTTTAAAATTTTAATCCAAAGAATCAGCTGTCATTCAAAGTTTCTTCCAGAGATATTTGTAATCACATTCATCATCTTAGCATGCTGACAAGTTATTTAAAACATAAGTGCTTAAGATAATCTCTTTACTCACACATATTGGTTCTGAAATAGAAAAAAAATAAGAATCATGAAAAAATCTTCTATAATCTTCAACTGTGATGGATTATAGATTTTAATAAATGCGTGTCAGTTCCTCTCTCAGACAAAGGCCATATTCTAATTAATTTTTTTCTTATAATCCAAGCTACAGACTCAAAAGACATATAGCCTGCCTATTCAAACTGGGTCAAGTGTGGAGAAGATGTTATGTATCGCTGGCAAAAAGTAAGATATTAATAAACAACATCAGGTTAAGCTTTTTTTCTTTACAAAGCTGTACATCATGTGTGACAGGGAGAACTTGATTGGTGATCTTCCTCCTAAGAAATCATAGAAGAGTTGAGAGTTTAAAAAGAAAAAAGAAGTAAACAAGTAATTTAATATCACGAACTTTTTAGTGATTGTGATGTGGAGATTTAATACCTATGGAAAAGCTTTACAAGGATCAGCAGTAAGTGGTGAACAGAAGTCATAAAAACTCATGACTACCAGTACAGCAACAAATCAGCTAAAAACTTCAAAAATCAGTTGACAAAACTTGTTAGCAGTGTTTCATCACAGTGCTTTACCTGGCTTTACAATTCTTTGCTATGTCCTAGGATAATGTCAGTAATTTCAGACAGGTTGAAATTCTCTGTGGTACATGTTAAAGATGAGTTTAGCAAAGTTTAACTCCTTTCTCCCTCATTCTGAGACATAAACAAAGCACAGCTGGGGAGGAAAGGAGCAATATTAATGAATGGGATTAAAAACAGAAACAAAGGCCCCACTGCCACCCTAAGTCTGTGGTATCATAGGTTACAGCCTTAGTTTTCACTACTACCCTGCAGCAAGGCCTGTGTCTGACTATCCACCTCTCATATGTTTGTGCTTTGGTGGGTTAGGGTTTCAAAGGGACAAGAAGGAAAAGAAGTGTCTCTCACAATATTTGGCCACATCATGTTCAACTCCCCTCCATTTCAAATTTCATTCTTTCTTTTCGAAGCCAAAACAAGTGAGGGGGAAAAAAAAACCTCTTATGGAATGGAATTCTTATGGATTATGGAATTAATTTCTTTGTTTCTGGAAAGTCACAACCGGTACACAGTAGTTTAGCAGGAATATATTTGAGATGGTCTGATTTGCCTTGATAGATTTTGCTAGACACTCACAGCTAAATTTCTTTTTTCTCTCTGTCATCTTCGTTTTCCAGCCTAACCACTACCACTAGAGCCCATTTTTTCCCCTCCCATAAACAGCTATTTTGCTATGAGCTTACATCCTTTTCCACCATGTCACTTTTGTACTCCAGTCCCTCCAAGGGGATATAATTCTCACCTGTAGGAATATCTGAGGCTGAGAGTGTGAAACACAGAGGAAAAGAAGTCAGTCTGAGTGTAATGGGACTCAAGCACCTCCATCTCAGAAAGAAACTGTGATCTTATATGTCATGAAGATCTGGCATTAGCATAAATTCCAAAATGAAAAAAATGAGACACACAGTGAAACAATTGGTGCCTTGAAGCCTGATGTGAACAAAGAGTTTAAAAGCCTTTCAGCACAGGCAGTGAGAACAGAAGCAATGTATTCAGCTGAGCAAAGTCCTCAAGCTGAGACAGGCTGTGAGACACCAAGGTTCCATGCCTTCCTGGGGTACAGAGAGATGCCATACATCTACTCTTCTGTAGCTTACCACTTCAGCAGTTGTCCTTGTGCCCAAGAACAAAACGTTCTGGGAAAAAAAAAAATCTCTTGAGATTATAGATGAAAATTATCTAGATACAGATATACCTATATATATATATGTATATAAATATATAGATGGGCATATTTCAACAGTCCTTGAAAATTCTTCTCCTGTGAGTTCTAGCAAGAAGTATGCAGAGGTGTTTCATGCACATAGAAAAGTCCATGTGTAGGCATCCTTTCAATGTAACCATCTATGTGAAAAACAAAATCCCATTCAGGTACATCCTATTATTAGATTGTAAAGATGACATGACAACAAAACAGAGGATTTCAGGTTTATTTTTCAAGCAATCTCATGTATAAGATACAATTATCTTTCCAGTAATATGCAAAGAGAACTGAGAAGTATAATCTTAATACAAAAAGATGAGCAATAAATTCATTTAAGTCTAAACATAGAAAACAAAAGGCAGCATTGCACTGGGAATTAGAAATATATTCCAATATAAAATGTTTCAAAAATAGTACCAGTGTTTCTTGATGAAAACACTGCAGTGCTCATTCTTTAGTGCTCCAAAAATATTAGATACTTATAAAAAAATTCTGATTTTCATCCCATACTGCACTTCCAAGGCAGAAAAGCAAGCACGGTGCATGCATATATACAGAGGAACAACTCCATGGTTGTTTATTTGTGGGCTAAGGGAGGGAACAGAATTCTCAAGTAAAATCCTGGTCTCACCAAGCACTGGACTGGAAGGGACCAGCAGATACAAGTATATGTTTAACCCTTAGCTATAGGCCATTAATCTGCCTGGAGAAGGAGGAGGCAGCAGATTGCAGAACATCATTGCAGGCTCCATCCTTACCCCAGCTGCATCTAGCAGCCAGACAACAGACCAACAGCCTGTAAGGTCAGTGGGAAGCAAAGAAACTTTGTGGAGACAGAATTTTGCGTGATATATGCGTGGAACTGTAACAGAATCCAAATTTGACATTACATTACAAAAGCATTGGTTCAGTAGAAAAAGTCCTTCTCTTTCACAGTAACACTCTGCCATTCATTCTCCCTTCTCCCTTTGGCTCCTTTCACCTAACTCTATAGCAGTTGCTACTTCATTGCATCTGCACAAAGCAAAGCCAAGTCTTTAGTAGCAAAACCTGAAGATCAAAACTTGAATTACTGTTATGGCTGCTTTTCCTACCGTGCAAAACAACACCTGAATTCCAGCCTCTCAGAACTGTGATTACAGCACTGGTTCTCAGGAAGGAAAGGCTGTGCGTCCATCAGCAAAGTGCATTTGTGAGCAAAGCTGAAAGCAGACAGCTTCCTGCATCAGTATTCAGCTTTAGAAAAGGGAAGCTCTAGGCAGGTGCACAGGTACCAGTGCAAATACAACCTGCCCACAGCATTACACCCTCACAGACCTGACTGGTGAAGTCTAAGCCATGCTTAGACTTGCAAGGTGGTACAGAAATCTCTAAGTAAAAGCCAGAGAAGCAGCCCTGAAATTAAAGGAGTCAATTGGTGCTGTGTTACAGAGAAGCTGCACTTGGGCTAAAGTTCAGTTCTGGACTGATGGGGCTAAACTGCAGCTAGAGCAGGGCTGACACATCTGACAGCACAGCACTCAGCAGCAAATAAGCTGGTACACTGGCAAACTCCATCAGTCTAAAGTGACACTATACTGAGTAGCAGGCATAGGTTCCCAAGTGAACGCTTCAAAACCATGATAGCAGAAGGACAGAAGCTAACTCAAAAGGTGGCAATTTAAACTGCTAAACCTAGTGCATTTCAAAGCTGCACATACTACACAATGTATTCCCTTTGTAACAGTACTTAACCTGTATGAGGCACGCAGTTTAAGTGGGAAGAGTAAACATGTCATTTGGAGCACAGTAACTGGGTTGTATTTCAGATTGCCCTTCCTAGCTGCAGAGCTAAATGTTAACGTGCTCTCTCCACAGCACAAGGCAACAAATAACAGCAGGTATTTCAATATATTGCAACCAGCTTCCTCTCTGTAACAAGAAAGGGTATGGGGGGAAGCTTGCTTTAAATTTCCTTCCTCCTCCAATCAATTTAAATTTACTTCCATTATAAAGTGATGAAAAATATTAAGTTCTAGGTTTCAAATATTTAAGAACTGAACATTTTCAAGATTTGGCAGGATCTTATTTGCTAGTAGTGCAGAATCTCTAAACTATTTTTTTGCATATTGTTATTGTGAAAACATTCATGAATACTACTAAAGTGAAAGGGACAACCAGACTTAAAATTTAAGTATCATGTTCATCTCCATTTTTCTGAAAAATTATTTTCACCACATGAACAATCAAACTTCCATCATCCATCAATGGAGTTCATTACCCAGACTTTTCTACCACAAAATAATCTACTAATAGATTTTTCTTGCAGCTTAAAGTTGTCACAATAATAACCCTATACACTTAGAAGATAAACTCTAATAACAAAAAAAACCACCTTCTGAGATATTTTAGAAAATATGTAAGGAAATATCTGATTGATGCTGAAACATGTACGTGAAAGCTGAACAATTTTAAGAGGAAAATATCACAATCTGGGAATATTGACAGTTTCTACATCAAGCCTTGCAGGTTTTACAGAAGGCAATATTTGCATATGAAATGGCAGGCGTGCCTTTAGCTGGTCCAAACTGAGAGTCTAAACGGGGAAGTGGGGGAACCAAAAAAAGCCAAAACCTGATTAAATCCACTGCTTTCAGTTACTGTTTGATAATGCTGCGAGTACTGTACATAATGCCTTCTGCCCGAACACGTTCAAGTATTGGCCTGTAAACATTCTTTGTCAAAGGTACGACCATGCCTTTGGCAGTTATTTCACCTGAAACAAAGGCATTAAAAAAGCCGTGTTAGTGCTCTACCAGGTTTATTTGAAAAAGCTTTAGTAGCTGCACAGTGGGATTTTTGTGGGCAAAGTGGGGGTTGCTGTGCTGGACAGTCAGATCGAGGTGCAGGAACTGCTGAGTCATTCAGCCCTGTCACATAATCAATTATAATTTATCATACTAAAGGTTTTCTATACACCTGTATAACATTTAATATTAGATGACTTAAAAATCTTTGTGGGTTAAGCAGTAAATTAAGAGTTGTAATTGAACATCTGAACATCCAAATATGCAGATTAAAAGTTCCTGTAAAGAAGACCGGAAGAGTCTGACAAATTAAAAAAAAAATACACATAAGTATGCTTAAGAATATATATTATATTTACTATATATTTACTTTCTACAGACAGGAAGATACAGAGGATTGAAATACTCTTACTGAAGTTGGAATAGCCACTTACCATCTAGAACCATTTTAGCAGCAATAGCTGCGGGGTATCCTACTGTTTTAGCCATTGCAGAATGTCCTTTGTTATCCCCATAGACAACCAGATCAATAAATTTGTCTTCCAAATGGCCAGAAGGATGCCTGAGACCTATTTCACTTCTCATAACAATCATATCTCTCTCTCCAGGGCCTAAGAGAAAAGCACACAAACTATTCATTACTTGTATTTCAGTCACATCAAGATGAGGTTCCTGAAGAGCCAGGCCCTACACATACACAGCATGTATATCAGGGAAGTGACTGAAGGCATGGACTATTAAGGAGCACAGAATACTAAGATCAAACTAAAAGTGTAACAGGAAAAGCAAAGGATAAATTGGGGAAGTAGGGAACATCACAATACATAAAAAAAACTATCATTAAGGTTTATTAATGAAGGTGAGCAAACTAATCCAATTAAGGCATATAAAAGGTATTGCCTTGTTCCATTCAAAACCATGAAAAAGAATTTTTCACATACCAAAGGGTAGCTTCATCTCCATGTGCTTTGCAAGAGCCCCTACAATGGAATCTGCTGCTGGAACCGGTTCATCTCCCAACAAACCTAACCTGGCAGAAGAAATTAGGAAGTCTTACACCATTGCCTATCAGCCATTTCATCTCAGTTTTTTAATTTCCAGTTGTTCAGCATACCAGTTTAACAGTCCTAATATGAACCAAAATGGCTAGAATTGCAAACATTTCTTTCTTTAATTTTTAAACTTTCAAAATCTTTGGAACATTTTACCATTCCACTGCTTCCAGCTGACTTTTGTCCTTCCCCAGTTTGCTAAATACAGCTTCTTTAAGAACATGGTGCTCAGCAGGTGACTTAATTCCAACCAGTTTGCACATGAGCTCTTTCTGTTTGAAAACAAAAAAGGTTCATGAAGGCCTGACATCTGTTCCCACGCAGTCTCAATCAAGGTTTTGAGAACCAACTACTCTACTAAGATCAGTTAAAATCTAGGACTTCTGAGAAGACAGCTTATGTGTATTGGGAAAGTGACAAAGTTTGATAATTTTAATCACAGCAGGTGAAAACAGGGTTTATCTTTTCCTAAAAGACTTTGTAGCCCACCCCTCCACTGCTTCCCCCTACATTCGAGTCTTATCCCTTCCTCTGGCAGCAAAGAAAGAACATAGAAACCTGCATAAACAAGGAACACTAGGACAAAATTAGGATGAAAGAGAAGCCACCTGACAGAGTGAAAACTTCGAGACAGGACATCTTTCAGATGGTCTAGAAATGGAGAATGTCCCTTTCAAAAGGAAGGAAACAGACCAGTAAGATGAACAAGGCTCTGGCAACCCTGTGAGTGCTACCAAAAAGATTTCTCACGATACTTGTGCGTATCTGAAGGCCATTTTGTGCCACCTAGACGCTAATTATTGCTTGCTTCATTCACAGCAATGTGATAATAAAAAGAGCTATGAGCAAGATATGAAATAAGCAAGAACTGCAGAGTCTACAAGCTCATGTCAGTCCATCTCTTCCACTTCCCTGGCAGAGCAGATAAAGTACCAAGATGTAAAAACATCGCCAAAGAATGTTTGCAGTGAGAATGAGTTTATAGCTATTTTTACAGATTGCATAACACTGTATACTTATTCATTGAAGCCAGAAGAACTGGAAATTCCAGCCACTTTTACAAAGAAAACTTGAAAATATCAACTGTAAAATTGAAAGTAGACAAAAAATAATCTCAAAATAAATAAATAATTTTAAAAAATAATAATTCCCATATGGACACCCAAAAACTCCTGGAGTTTGCTCATCTTCCCAATTCTATATGTTAGTCAGAGACAAGCAAGACTGCGGCCTCTTCACCTTCTGCTTTCTTGGTTCTGAGAACACTCAAGACATTCTTCAGCTCTCTTCACCCCATACTGAAATATGAAATACCCTGTTTGTCCACAGAGACAACGAAAATGTTGACCGTCAAATGTAACAGCAGCACATCAGAGTCATGTCTTGGCTGAGATAAAGATGAAGTAAGGCACCCAAAATCAAGACAGAAAAGCAGCATAACAGAAGACCAAAAAATACTTGTATAGAACTTCAATAGAAAAAGAAAAATTAATATACTCCTTTATGCCCAATCTCTTACTTCTAGATGCCCTGAAAAATACTTTTACACTGAAGATCATGAGCCAGTAACAATATGGACACTGCAAACTCGGAGCACTGAGGACTAGACTGCGACTAACAAAAAATGTAAGACAATATGGCCATGGCTTTGTCCAGCTGAGGCCTGAAAGCCTCCAATGTCAGACACTCCAGAATCTATCAGGGAACCTGTTCCAGCACCTTATTCCATTCCTGCTGAAGAAAGTTTTCCTAATTTCCAGGAAAAAAAAATCAAATATTAGGAAGCAATACAAGATTTTCATTGCTAAGTACACCCAAGTCTAGCAATAAGAAAACAATCAATAAAACAGAGGAAAGAAGGCAGAGTAAGCAGAGTAACTCACCCAGGTTAGAGGTGGCGTAGTTGAGCTTAGCAAAGGATAAGGATCTGAGTTAATTAATCCTAGTTTAACAAAGCCCCTCATAGTTCTGGAGTATCCCTGAAATAAAAGAATAACACCATTGAATATATTAATCGCTTGAAACTGAGGTATTTCACCTTGGTTTGAATGTAGTGATAGGCATAACTGTGGCAGTTAAGTATTATTCTCTTGGGAAGTCAGCCACAATAACCTGATGCAGTTAGGTTACTGCCACAGAGCAGGGTCTTCCCCAGCCCCTCTCCACCCCTTCCCCACTTTTCAGTATTTTTTTAATGCCTTATTCTGTCATCAATGCTTCCATGGCAAGTACCACTGGTTGCTGAGATCAAAGGGCTCAGCTGGCCAGCACTAGTTGAAATCCCAGCCCATCACTACAGGGTTGTATCAGCCAGCTGGCCCATAAACAAACTACTGAATACACAGAGCATAACGTGGAACTCTGCTCACCAAGTTTCACACCACTGGGATTGTATGGGTGCTTTTAAAGGTAAGAATCCTGTGTGCTTATTTCTCATCTTCAGGAATATCAGACAAACAAAGCAGTAGAATGATTTAAAAGGAACTGCAAAGGTTGCATTAGGCTGCACAATAAAAGAAGTCTCAACTGATTTCTGTTTACTTTTATTTGTATCCCATTAACATTCCCACACAGCTGCTGGATACCTGACAGCACTTACATGCAAGTGACTAGAAACACAAAAAAAGCAGAATGGAGGAAATAAAGCACCCTGAAAGAAGCCTAATTAAATTAGTAGTTACTTCCACAAGCACTAGGTTATCAGCTCAGATGGCCTTGCAGTGAGATCCTTCTGTGTGACACCTCTTTTTAAACTGATTCCATTAGCTATCTAAACTTAATCTCTAAAAGGCACTTACAGGAGATGACTGCCTCCTCAGTGAACAGACTGGCTTCTGCTCTGCAGCACTGCAGCCTGTGCCAAGGGCAAGCACTAACTTCTGTCCTGCTCAGCACTCCGTGCTGGCATGTCAGTACCAAGCAGGTAGAGGTATGGAAACCCTTCCCCACAACCCTACCAACATCACCCCAGCCCAAAGTGCTGGCCCTGCTGTGGGGGTTAAGAAAACAGCACTAACCATAGAAACAGCATTCTTGCAGCACACTGACAACCACTTGGCATGTCACCCTGACACTTTTGCAGTTCCTTGTGCTAGCACATGCAAAAAAAGAAAGTTTTAACAGGCACCAAATGGAATAGATATTTTCATATTAGGATTCCATGATGAGCTAGACGCCATGAACATATTTTTACCTTCTGATTGTATCTAGACTGACAAAAAGAGAGCTATTGCAATTTATAACCCTCTTTCCCCCATACTGGCCTTCCATCTTTCTCCATGCCTTTATCTAAGCAAGCCTCCCTCCCAGAAATACAGAAAAAATCCTCTTGTATTGCAACAGGGGAATTAACACAAAAAGGACATACAGCTTCCTCAGGCTATGGACAAATAACAATAACTTAAACCCTAGCATAAACCATAACAGACATAATACAACATCCATAAAAGCTTTTTCAAACCTTCAATATGGTTCTAGGTTTATTTCTTCTTAATGTATATTGACTGAAAAAATAAAAAAAAAGGAAAATCTGAAAGAAAAACATATTTTGTTTTGATTCTGCTTTGGACATCTAACAAATGAAAGGGAAATACTTGATCAGTTAGAAGGAAAACACATTTATCTCTTAACATTTTACTTAGCTGACCAAAATTATAAAGCTTCTCAAATTTAAGATTTCTTGTTACTTAATGAAAAACCTTCTCAGATTAATGGAAAACCATAATTTCCTGTAAGATTTTTACATTATGTTTTTCATGAGAATATAAGAAAACAGAATGATTTCATTTTTTTTTAAATCTTCTATTGATCTGACACCAGATACAGAGCCAGAATAAAAAGAGGAAACACAGACTATGCAAGACAATTGACCAACTGTCCAAAACAAATAAAATTATTTTTCCATTTTGCAACAAATACCTGTTAAATACACCAGGTAAAGCTACATTAAAAAAAATAGATAACTGCTTTCAGTTGTTTCTCAGCTGAGACAATGGGGAGTTCATAAATACCAAGTGCAGACCTATAAAAGGCTGAGTTTAAACATGCATTTTTATTGAAATTAAAACATTCATTTCTTGAGGAAAACAATAATAACTAATAATAACACCAACAACTTACTTTGTATCTTAAGGTGCCTCTCAGTAAAGTGCGAGCTGTCTGAATACCATATGGCTCAGCATATTTTGTACTGTCTCTGTTAGGAAAACCCTCAAGGTTTAATCCTGGGAAAAAATCCATTGGAGCAACAGAATCCAGTAACGCTCCTCCAGGTGGAATATTGATAATCTAAAGTTTGTGAAAGAACAGCAAATATTATTTTTGTGCAGTTGTATTCAATTTATTTTAGAACAGAAAAGATAAAGTATGCTCAAGAACAGGAAAAACATGTTTGGCGTTCAAGTACAAACAAAGGCCCAATCTAAATAAAGCAGCTGCCCAAGTCATTTAATCATATCTGGTGCAGGAAGAGCATGCAATGTGTCAGCCATTACTAACCAAAGGGTTAAAAAAGCCATGTTCTTCTCACACACACAGTTAATTCCTGCTGCACTTATATTAAAATGACAGATTCCCATTTCATTTACATTAATGTCATTTTGGAGCATGTCCCTAACTGCACCAGTGTGATGGGAGATTCTACCCATGAGCTCCCTGCTTTTTGGTCAAATAATTTATTATCTTGTTTAGGTTTTGTTTGGTGTTTTTTATATGGGAGAGAAGGCAGATATAAACAGAATGATGGATGTTTGTTCCTTTTTTTTTTTAAAGATTAAAATAAATCAAGTGATACCACATGGATATAAAATTACTGTCCATGTGTATCTTTACTTGAAGCTACAAAGCACCATGGAAGGAAAACAAAAAAAATGGGGGACTAGCTCTCTTACCATTCCCAATTACAGCCTTGAACTCTGCTTCCTTCAAGCAGCTAAAGCCCAGATCTGCTACGCAGCATCAATACAAACTCATTTTCTGACTTCTGAGCAAAGGGACAAGGTTTACTTATAGAAGAAATAATAAAGCAGTGAAGCCTGCAGCAATGCCAAAAGATATTGTTGTGTTTGCTAGGCAAGACAGATGTGTGAAAGAATCCTACACAATGGTCAAAGACATAAGTATTTAATGGCAAGGAGGAAAAATTGCAGAATTAACTGACAAGCTCATCTAGTGCTCACATAATGACTCATTCATATGCATGATCTAATCTTTCCTAGCAATGGGTGAACCAGATCAGAAATAAATTAGAAATATTTTAACATTTTTCAAGAAGCCTTTTCATCTGAAACTTATACTTCATTGCTTTTTAAATAATGATCCAACCTACAATCCCTGCATTTCTCCTTTCTTACTTCCATAAAAACAGTAGAGCACCAAAATGTCGTAAAACATAAAAGATTATATTTCAAAAGATTCCTAAGTTTTGCAGATCTAAGAGTTTGAGGTAATTAGCTAAACTTTACAGTGGTTATACAAGGCAGTCTCCTTGACAATTGCAGTAACTACTCTGAGCAAGTGACAGTGGAAATAGATAGTGCTGGAAAGCAGAAATGTGATAATGGTTTGCAATAGCTTTGCACAAATCAATTACAATGTTTACATAAAACAGAAGCAGTGACATTTGTGAGGTTAAGCCTAATGACTCCTGCACAAACAGAAAAACAGAGCTTCCGTAAAACAGACCAAAACACATTTCGCAAAACTCACTCAGTGGGGTATTGATATTACACATTGCACCAAAAGAGAAATGAATAAAGAGTCCTACTATGCATTGTGCAAGTACAAAATGAAGCTGTTTGATTTATGAACACAACTAGACAGACAAGCACTCTCATTTTTGTTTCACAGGACCAAAGACAGGGCAATTAAGAAGCAAAAGCAACACCCAACAGGAATGGAAGTTCAATCCAGAAAAATCAACTCCAATCCAGTGCTTTAGTCTTTAGAATAAATTCCTCTCTGGCAATCAGTTTCCACACAGTAAGAGTTAAACTGGCAGCAGCTAGGTATCATCATGCTCCAAACATAGGACTAAGTGATTTATGCAACTGGCTTAGGCAATGTACTGCCACTGGCTTGAAAGTAAACAAAGCATCTTATAAGTCCCAGTTCCTTCCTTAGCCAAATACCACGGGTTTTGTCTGGTTTTAAATTAAATTTTTCCCATTACTTCACCTCTCCATCCTTTAGATACGTAGCAGACTGAACTGTATTCAGCAACACTCCTTGTGGACTCCAGCTGAACTTGTACCTCAGAGGATTGTCAGAGTGCTCTGGAGCTGGTAGGCCACCACAGAAGGAAGTGTACGATATAACCTGTTAGATTTATCCACAGGAAAGCAACAGTGAAGACAGATCAGAATGCATAGAGATCTACCCTGCAGAATTCCCATCAATTCTTAAAATTTCTGTTTCTGTTATCCCCCAAATGGGCCAGATGAGAAGGATCTACAGTGGGGAGGGGAAAACTGCAGGCACTGCCTGTAAAGAAGGGGAAACCAAAAGATACACTGGGGCAAGGTCATCTTAAGTTGGTAGTCTCACCAAGTGAATTAGTAGCTATGAAATTCAAAGCACCACAAAAAGTAAAATATCCAGAGTCTGTTACACATCAGTGACACGCTCAAAACCTGCATGGTATTTGTTGAAAGAACAACTTTACTAATATAATCTTGGCAGAACTACGCACTACCCTCTAACCTTACCGTAGCACCGACTTCTTTCGCCTTGTCAATACATTCCATTGCCAACATGTGATCAAGACCAGGATCCAAGCCCATTTCACTGACAACTGTAATACCAGCAGCTTCTACACTAAAAATAACAGAAACACAGACTCATCAGAATATTCACTATTACTTTTATCCCATAAATCTGTCCAATCTACCCAGCGAACCTTCCCCAGCACAGTAAATTCTGGGGTCTGTCTGCAGCTTGTGGGAATAAAGAAACAAAAGCAGATATTAAATCCTGAAAAGTGACAACCATCTAAGAGCCTTCTAAACTATATTTCTCTTACTTCTCTGCACCTAGGTGCTGGTGGAAAAAGAAATTTCTACCAGCTACTCCATATCCCACAATCTCCTGGACAGTGCTATAATGCAGGAAGGTAGTAATGCAGACAGCAGCACAGAGCTAGTCATAATTGTCCTAAAGAGCTCCTACAAGGAAGGGAGACTAAAATGCCTGCTTTCCAAAATTACAAGTATTTGGGGTTTTTTTCCTAATAGTTGCCTACAGTCCCAGAGGAGTTTGCTTATCACAACAAACTGAGGATTTATTTTATTTTCAAAATCAGTGTGTCTTTTGACAAATGAGAAGTAATCTTTTTAATTTTTTTTTCTTGAGAGCATGCTATATTCTCAATAAGAACAGGAGGAGAGGCCCCTAAATATTCTTCACTTTCTGCACCACTGATTCTCTACCAGTCTAGCTTTTTCTATTTTATCTTTTGGAAAGACACAGCATATACAGTTCTTCACCTGAATGCACTTCAGATTTTCCAGTACTGTGACTCAGAGGAGCACCTAGATGAAGCTCCATGCTCAAAACAACTTCCAAGCATACAGTAAGTAGGACACCAGAAACATTAGATTAGTTAGAGTTGTCACCAATTTGAAAATAATACAGCGGGCATATCCAAAAGAACAGTGTGAAAGAGGAGATTACTGAAGATACAATAAACCAATAATGAGTTTTTACTAAGGAAAGGCAAAGGATGACAAACAACCTTGCTGGTAGAATATGACAGCACAGCTACTCAGCCTGAATATCAGCCCAGCTCAAACATCTTAGCAGGTCTGAGGGAAGAGGAAAAGGCACATTAACATGAAATAGGATGACGCAGGCAGAAAAATACATTCCATTATTTAGAGCATTAGTCTAACCAGGTTGGGGTATGCATTCATTGCTCCACTCTGCAACATGCACCTTTGGGAAAGTTACTTGGTCCTCCATCACAGAAAGAGAAGCAGAAAGAATTCAGGAAGCAGTAATTCACAATAAGTGTTGCAGATGTAACAGACTGCAAAATATTCAGGAAACACACTAAAGAAGGAAGCAACACCAGGGAGATGCTACTTTCACACCTACCTCTCCTGAAGTTCTTTCATGGCTGGTGTTAAGTAGCTGGCTGTTACCAAGTTCACTTTGTTGTCAATACATTTCTTAGCAACAAAAGGATGTGCTGAATAAGGCAGCAAACTACAAAGGAAGGAGAATCATGCAACATCAAAATTCAACCTGTTACTTATCCTGTCACTGAAAAGACACTCAAATGTTTTTTGAATGCCTACAAAAGAGCTCAAGTAACAGCTCAAAAAAACAGTCATACCTGCCTTGCTCTGAGCAGTTCCATACCCAGGAAACACTACTCTATCAGGACAGCATTGTTGTATGCACTCAGAACACAGCACTGAACAATAGGGAAGTCATTATTGAGACAGCATCTTCCTTCACGCTTCTCTTTAAACTACAAACCACTGACCTTTTTCCAAAGATATCTTCTAAACAAGCATGCTGGAGGTTTGGAAGATGCAAAACTGCAAAACCATCCTTGAGAAAGCTTGCATTACAAAGATCTTGGTGAACTACTTTGTGAAAAGCACACTCTACATGGAACAGAAGCAACATTCATTCAAAAGAAAAAAAATGGCAAGGACTATGAAGTTCCTTCCCCGTATCAATATCTGGAATGAGTTCTTTCTTAATGGGATATTCAGAAGAAATTATCAATATGTCAGAATTTTGCCTCCTCTTGTGAACACGAAAATTTGATCCCAGGGACACATAAGCCTGTGGATGCAACTGGTCCTTCATATTAACAAGGAAATCCACCTAAGTGGTGAACACTTCTGAAGAAGTCAAAACCCCTTTTAAAGTTCTGATGCTCCGCTACATGAGAAGGCAGCAGCCAGTTACAACTACGTACGTACACATCTTGGCCATTAAAAAAAAAGTTTACGTGTTGATTTAGGTCAATCAACTAGGAGAACAAGCAGCATGACTTGGGGTTGAGCCTATCATGTTTTACACAGAAATCTGACCTGATCACAAGGTCGTGTTTTTTCACCAAAGAGGACAGCTCTTCCTCATGCTTAAGAACATCCATATGAACTGGAGTAACATTTCTGTACTTCTTTGTCAGTTGTTCAAGTTGCTCCTTCATGACAGATACTGTTTTAAAAGTAAAACAAAACCATTACCAAGAGATGAAGCTAAGTCTAAAGCACACCCATGTATAATTGTGCCATATTCCCCAAACAGAAACAGTTGCATGCACGTTTTACTTCACTAACAGTTGAAGAAAAATCAGGCATTTAGTAAACAAACGTGTTCAGAAAACTTACTCGATCCCTCATTCCACATGTTTAAAAAGAAATATTTTGAAAATCTCTTTCAATACACTTTAACAGAATTCCAGTTTACAATCAAGAACAGCTTAATAGCTTAAAGCAAAAACCAATTCACATCAATCACCACTTTTAACATGACAAAGATAGAAACATTAAGCTTTAGCTTAGGTCAAGTATGAGTAAAAGGTTCAAACTGACTACTTTTAACATTTACGTATGGCTTAGTCCTCCCAATACCAAATACCATATTATAACTAAATGGGATAAACCCAGTCTCTGCCTGCCTTCGCTCAACTACCATTATAAAGAAAGCAGAACTGAAAGAGATCCACAATAACATCAGTATTTGCCACCTCTGACTGGTTTCCCATCTGTCCTGGGTTGGCTATATGATGCCTTTATCCCCAATCGTCTGCTCTGTTTAGGCTGGATAATAAGTGTTGCACCTTTAAGACTTGTTCCGAGAGTGAAGGGGGGAGAGAAGAAGCGCGGAGTTTGTTATCACAAACTGCTCTCGCTCCCCCACGTCCTGCTGCTGGACTGTGCTGTCTGCAGATGGACAGATGGCAGGACAGAGCTCTCCTTTGCTTTTAGTTAGTTTTGAGCTAGCTGAGGCAGAGAAGTTCCCTGGACTGTGGGTTTTCTTTCTCTCTGGACCTGTTTAACCCTGCTCTGGACTGACCACCCAGAAGAGCACCAGCAGCTCACACCTGAGGCCACCGGGCCGGGCCTGGGCCGCGGCGTTTCCAGCGCCAGAGGGACTGAGAGAGACTGAGAGAGCCGGGCCACAGCCATGGAGGGACTGAGAGAGACTGAGAGAGCCGAGCCACAGCCACGGAGGGACTTCGTGAGTTTGTCATCTCTTTTGGAGTGGCAAGAGGTTTTATAGTTTCGTATTGTTCACTATTTCTTTGTTTTGTGCTAGTAAATGCTTAGCCTGTTAAATAAATAAATAAATAGTTTTTTTCCACTTTTCTCCTAAGGAATTTTTTTTCCCGAGCCAGTGACTGGGAGGGGCCATTTTAGATTGGCTTCTCCCAAAGTAAACCCTCCTGAGGTTTCTTCCTAATTTTTGGTTCTGAACCAGAACCAATACAGCTCACCATGCTGCCAGCACAAGCCAGAGAGAACAAAAAAGGAGCGGCCAAAGAAGACAGCACATCGGGCACAGGCTTCTGGGAAATTAAAAGGCATCAGCACTTAACATTATAAGGAAAGCAGAACTAAAAAAGAGAACAACGGTAACACAACCAGTATTTGCTACATCTGACTAATTTCCTTTCCTAGCTCACCATGCTGCCAGCACAAACCAGAAAACACAGCCAGGAAAAAGGAACGGTCAAAGAAGGCAGCAGGCAGGGCACAAGTTCATGGAGAATTAAAAGCATCTGTGCCTCTAAGTTAGGGCCTTATTCCCTTATGGCTTTCCACAGTCAGTGGGAAATAAACATTACCAGAAGGTGATTCTGCATACCCTACAAATCAAATTGTGCTGAGGGAAAAGAGCTAGGCAAAATCATCTACAAATTCAAACTATAAAACGTTGATTACATAAAGGTTTCCAAATTAAAGTTTTCATCATCTGGATTTAAAGTGGTGTAGCCTAACAGTAGAAAACCAAACATGACACTGTGAGGTGCATTTTGTTTTCTGCACCTACTTGCCTGCTGTCAAATATTAAACAAGTAATATCTTCATGTCTCTTTCCTTCTGTGCTATTTGTGTCCATGTGTGCTGTAGAAACTGCATGTTTTTAAGCTACCCAGATAAGAGGCTATGTTTGTTCAGTGCCTGGCAAAACAGATCTTCCAGTTCACCTGGCTTCCCTTCCTGCTACTGCACTGCAGGGAGTGAATGCAACCTCTGTAGTGACAAGGGGATGGGCACTGCACATTGCCGTAATCCCTCCCTCTTCAACACCTTGGGCAGTGCTCATAACAAGGGTGCAGCTTTCCCAGATTTCTCCTCTTCTTCCTAGTAAATCTTTTCCCAAGGTTTAAAAGTACTATGGTTATCACCATGAAAGGTAACAAAAGCAGCCAAGTATGAAAGTAGCATGAAGAAAATGCAATAACAACAACAATCGACAGTAATAAAACTGTAAGTTTTAAGGGAAAGCACTTCCCAGCAAAATATCTTTCAGGCAATAAGGCAATAGAGCCTGAGTTTTAAATCTGAAGTCCCAGAATCACAGTAAAGTCATCATTAAGGGTACAGAAAAGAATTATTGAGATGCCCAGCGTGAAATACGCTACAGATAAAACCAAAACAGAGGAATAAACAAGTAGGCATTTGGTGCTCATGGGAAAGTCAGGATCTGAACTTTTACCACCAAGACACTCATAAGAAAAGCAGATACTTCACTCATACAGATGTCTATAAAAACATTTTCATATTCTTGTTGTGTGAGGCTGAAAACACACCAAAGCACCAACAAAGTGACTATCTACAAAACCACCAGTCCTGAGCTCAAAGCAGGTTAGAAGGAAAAATACTTCTAAGTTCCCTACAGGTTACAAATGCAAACGGTTAACTTTTAACATGGCTATGTCATTTTCAAATCAATTATTTAAATTCAAAACATTCACAAAGCTACAAAATCCTTTTCTGCTGTGCATAATACCAAAGATTTTCTTTATCTCTTCTCAGAACCACATCCATTTATGAGAAGAGTTCTGCCACATGCTTCAGTAAGACAAAATACTGTAAAGAAAACAAATTCTTACATACCAACTGTGATGTCAATGTTGGAATCTCTAGTGAGATATTCAAGCACAGGGCCAGAAACATAGCCAGATCCGAGCAATAAAACCCTTTTCTCAACACTCATCTTCAGTGACTGAGCCTTTTCCCTAGAAGGTGTTACAGGCAAAATTAAAAATTACACAGAAGGAAACTGTAAGCTCCCAAGGTTAACTGAAGAAGTATGTTTTAGTAAGTCTACAAGCCAAGAGCTCTATTCAGACCAAGAGTCTGAAGTTCCTAGCTATGTGATCCAGGACTACCTAATACTGCTTCTATTTTTCTGCCAAGTAACTTCTAGTTTCTTTCCTCTAACAAACATGATCAAATCCACCAACATTCCCACTGCTTCTCCAATTTCTTCCAGCTGTTCATCAAAACTTTCCTCAGTTGTATTTTTCCCAGTGGCCAAATTACTGGAAACTGGGAATTTGAGGGCCACCAATGTCATGTCGAGCTGTCAGAAAGGGATTCCGGGCTCTGCCTTTACATCAGAGTAACTGTTAAAGGACACAAAATCATGCTGGTGAAAGAGTATTTTGTGCAAATTATACTAGGTTCATATTAGTCCATCACAGGAACGTGATAGTCAATAAAAGTCAAATAAAAGTTAATGCCCAACCAAGAAATCATCATTGCAGACAAGGACTCAGATTTGAAAACCTCACAGTGTTTCAACCTAACTACTACTACTCACATAAATAAATCTATGTAAATCTCCTGTTGACTTTCAATATAAGATGTATTCACATCAGATTTTGCATTTTTTTCTGTCAACCAGAATAATGCACTCAGCAGTTGTTTAAATATGCTCTCAGAAATTAATAAATCATAGCAGGAATACACATTTTAGTTGTTTATAATTAGTTTTCCTTTTAGCTTAAATTTGCATTAAGTTGTAAAATCAGGATTGTGAAACAGTCTAACACATGACTACATAGATAAAAATTATTTAGCAAAAGAAAAAATTCTTAAAGCACTTCTTATTTTTGAAGAAAGCTGTCCACTGCCCTACTGTTTAATCTAATTAATGTAGTTTGAGGTTTGGCTCTTCTTATCCCGTTATGGGAAATGTTATGTCTGAAATGTTCACAGACTTGTGAAGGAGTATTAGTTATTAGTTAGCAATTAGTCTAAATAGGACCCTCAGAAACTAAACTGGACATAGCTCTTTTCTAGAGCGGAAACAAGCCACATAATTCCTACAGGGTCTGAACAAGAGTGCATCTCTATCTAAACATCACATCCTAAGCAGTAAAACCCTTCTTTCATTTGCATCACCTCTGAAGTTTGCAAAATAAAGGAGGGTATTGTTAGCAGGTCCTTCTTTTCTGACAGCTAAGTGAACAACACCACTGAACAAATGAACATCACATGCAGCACACAGATCTGCAGAAATATCAAAACCAATACCCAAAAAAAAAACCACCCTTGGAAATGAAGTCTCCAGATTCTCAAGGTAGTTCACATAAGACCATGCAAATGATTATGGAAGAGGCTAAAAAAATATCAGATCCTTGCACTGTGTGAGGAATAAAAAAATGTGTTATTGAGACAGCAAAAATCACTATGACCTGAAGCCTCTGAGAAGCAAATAGCACATTACTTAGTGTGAAAAATTCACCTATAGTTCATAATGCATAAGTTCATAACCAGAAGTCCCAAAGTTCCTAAAGAAAATTGGAGGTGCTTGAGATGCTGAAGTCAACACACTTGTTTTAGTGCATAGTGCATGCAGTACTTATAGTCAGATCAATTTAAATTTTTATAAGATGTACAGTGTAGCTGACCATGTAACTGACCATGAACCCATTCATTGTGAAATTAACATTTTTTATATGTAAACTATAGATATTTGTTAATAGCTAGGGTGCAAGAGGAATGGAAGGGATGTGCAGGTTATTTATACTTTTGTTAGCTTAATTCACTCTAGGCTACCACTGGCACATAACTGCTGTGACAGGGTGTGGATGAAGTGGTAGCTGAAGCTGTAGGTGCATTAATATAACAAAAAGTCTGAGAGTCTGAGAGTCTCCTCAATACATCCAGTCATAGAACAATGCTACACAGCACAGCACTTGAGCCATACAAGAAGTAACTAGATTCAAGGAATATTCTAGAGCCTTTGCTTTCACCCATTCCTTTCAAATGACTGTATGTTACATCCTTTTCAAAAGGGCAAGGAGTAACAGAGTAAATCTAGCATGTGGCTGTTTTCTGCCTCTGGTAAAACAGTTTTCACAATGCAAGACAGAGAAAAATGACAACTTTCTCAACTTCAATATAAGTTACTAACAACACGTGTTAATGATTTAGGCAATGTGCATGAAGAAATAAGGAGATCATCAACCTAGAAGACATTTAGACACAGTGCAGTACAGATACACGCCACTAAGACACAAGAACATAAAAGGGGAGACAGAATGCAGACAAGGTGGCCTTTTAAATCCTGAATCAAATAAACTTTAAGAGCCTACATTACCTGGTCTCTCTGAGTTTCTGGATATATTGATACTTAGGTGTCAGTGAGCCATTGGATGCAATCACTGCCTGGAAACATGAAACAGATTTTGAGGGCTTTATGTGTCTGTCTGTTTCAAAGCAGGGGAAGAAAGAAGGGTGCAAAATTGCAAAACTTACATCTCGAACGACAGGCGAGTAATTCTGTTTTTCAAGAGGTTCTGAGCCTTCTGATAACAGCTGTGGAGACAATTTATTTCAAATCAGGTCATTTTATGACCAAATATTTCTCAAAGTAAAACATTAAGATTTTACATTATAGCAACATTTAAATGCGTGCAACAATACCAATATTTTGTATATTTGAAATACTTCTGGCTGCAATCAGCATCACTTGACTTTTAGGAAAATACAGGAATTCAAACAGCAGTCTGACTGTGAGGTACTATTGAGTGCCCAAGAAAATCAGATGTTTACATCTAGTGCAGGGTCCAGAAGCAGTGAACTACTTGCCAGAGCCTGTTTTCTACCTACAGAAAGTGTTCTTGACAAATCCCTAAGACATCCAGGTCACCCGTGTCTCATTCACGTTTCCTTTTCAAAGGATTGCCTCAAGACTTCAAAAGCTTTTTTCTTTTTTTGAAGTACAAAGTCAGTTATGTTCTACAGCAGATTCCTTTTGAATGTATACAGGAGACCAGAAAAATCAACAAACAAGAAGACCAGATTCTGAGCCTTTTACCTCCTTGTTGGATACATAAGATCTTACCATCTCTTCAATATAAGGGAAAAGCATATCCCCAAAGTACTCTGTTGCTTCTATAGGAAGCTGAGCTGGCAGATTGTCAATGGAACACATCAGAATCCCCGAGCCTTCAACACTGAAAGAGAGAAAATAGCTCTTCTAAACTACTTCTTAATACCTGAAAGGTACCACCTTTCAGAAGTGTTATAAATGCATGATGTTTCAATATAATGTTTCGCTCTACAAGTTACAATGGAAAACAATACAAAGTAAGGGCTCTCCCACCTGTCATGTGTAATATGTTGGTCAGCATCATACATACAAAATGGGTTGTCAATTGTTGTACACTCAGTCATAAATTCTATAGATCCTCCAGTATCTGCTGAAATGTCACATATGGCCAGAAGTCTAAAGCAATTAAAATAAAAAGACAGTGGAATAGAGGATAATACAAATTACTAAGAAACACAGGTATAAAAGGTCACAAGTGAACAAGAAATAAAAGAAATGTGAGAAGCCTATGCAACTTGTAGCCTTCTTCATCTCAACCAATTCAGAAGTCAACAAAACCCAAAAACCAGAATATCCAGAAATATAATGGAAATTTGGCCCTATTGTAGTCATCAGGTTTGCATTCCTATAAACAGCATCCAATTTCATGGAAAGACTGGCAGAATCTATTCACTCTGGTTCTTTTCTCTCTATGCCACGTGCTGCCAACACCTCCCATTCATTTTCCATCTACCAATTCCCTCAAGTTGTGCCTGTGCAGTCCTGCATTAAACTAACTTCCTACCCTAAAGGGAAGCCTAAAGAAGTGGCTGCCTTGGACCACTTCACAGACAGCAGGCACAGCTGGAGCATTCATTAGCCTAATGCACGATCTCTGTCTCCAATGAAGGTTAACTCTTCAACTCTTTATTTGTCATGTGAGAGAAAGAAAGGTGTCAAGAGCTGGCAGAGAAGAGACAAAGATCTGATTCCTCATCAGGATGTATTTTTGTGTCCTCCTCAAATCTATGACAGGGCTATTAGAGAAAGTGTGGCTCCCACCTCCACTGAAAGGAGACTAACCCTTGAATGCACCCATATTCTATCCTTAAAACTATTCAGGGTTGTGGAGCATTTCCACTACCTGCTGCAGAAATAAGAGGTGCAAAGGAGCAGTTATTGAACTTGTACATGCCAAATGACAGGGTAGGAAGAACATTCCCTAAAACTCTGTTGAAGGCATAGAAACTTCTACCAATACTGGTGCAGCAGGTACATTCCCAGATATCACACTTTTATTTGTATTGGATTCTGTATGAAGATCAGTGCCAGAACGACCTCTGCAGAAAGACAGCTGCTATCTATTAATCATTTCTAGTGTGATGTTTTCAAAAACACCAAACTGTGAAAACAAGACTGCAAAGCACAAAAGAACAAGAGCAAAATCAATGGGGCACTGTAAAACATGCCAGAGGAACAATGTAAAATAAACAGAATAATTTCCTAGATACTATGGTGAAACTGCCTAACACTACAAGTTAATCATCACGCTGCAAAACTGTTACAAGTTAAATGAGTGTCTCACCTGTGTGGTAATTCAGGACAGCCATCCGTTGCACCAGCCACAGATTTAACTGGCACCAGCAGCTTCTGAGTGTCCTGCCGACTCAGCAAGCGAGGAGTATTCTGTTCCCAGTATATGCCATTAATTAAACAAGTTGTGTAGGGTGCAATCTGCAAAGAAAGTTACAGATGCCTGATGTTTTCACCTAGTACTTTAAGAAGCTAGAAGCACCTGGTCTAGCATTTTAGGTTAATGCTCCCTCAAATGATGAATATGCAAAAGTGTAGTAAGTACAAACACTCTGTGGAAAACCTTTCATAAAAGAACAGAAGAGATGCTCACATCAATGTGAAAGCGAGAAATGTAATTTTCTGGATGTTTATCATAGTCTACTGGATCATATTGTCCATCATGTTTCCTTACAAGATGATGGTGACGACTTAACACTGTTCCATAGACTTTCCTGAGGTCTGAAGTTAAAAAAAAAAAAATTAGCTCTTATACTTGGACAAAAAGGGTTTCAGTGTTTTTAATCACTACTGTCACTGCATACCTCCAGATCTTGAAACTTCCTTTAACTCATGTGGCTCCACGAACTCACATGGGAGAGCACTGAACATTTCTTGAGCACCCTGAAATCATGAAGTAGGATTTAGAATAAGTAGACCATAAATGTAATGTAACACTGCTCATTTGGTGTTTGAAAACAAATATAAAATGCCACATATAATTTGACAGCCCTGCCAGAGAACATCTCCAGAGATGTACATATTGTTTCATACATATCCCTGCTTACCCAAAACTAAGCAACCTGGCCATTATGTGCAAGGAATTTACATCATTCCACACTACTGCAGAATGTCTAAACCACAATCCGATGCCTGGTTCTTATTTCTAATGGCTAAGCTGGGAGTTCTCAATTCAGCCACAAGAGGGTTTTGCTGCCAATCTGAGGAGCTGTTTCTCTTTAGGGAAGATCCCTGAAGCCACTTATCAACCTTATCTAAAGGCCAATGAGCTGTGATCACAACCAAAAGATTTTCAGACACACCATCCTTTTGGCTAGAAAAAACATATTTATGCAGGCAGTGGTTTCACTTTATAGCTGGAGCCTTGTTAAATGATTTTTGTTGCCAAAACCAGGCTAAGTCTTTTCCCTATGTCACAGAAAATAGCCCTGAAGTCTACCGCTTGTAAGCCAAGTCAATGATATCCAGACACAAAAACTCAGCAGGTGTTGGAAAAAATAATTCTTTCCCCCATACTTTATTGAAGTGATTAATTTACCTTATGCGCACAGAGTCAACAGAGGGAGAGAGGGGGAGAGAAATCATGCAGGTTGGAAAAGAAAGAGAAGCAGTAAGATTTAATCCACGTTCATTGATAAGAAGTTAGCATGTCAGCCTGGTTAGGCATGACCTCATATTAAACATTTTAGTTTACAGTACTTAAAAATTGTTATTGGCAAAGGAAAACGTGAAGTCTAAGCAAACAAAATTAACCCATCAATCCATTTAACCCGATAGAGATCAAAGCCAAGAATTTCTATTAACAATTATATAGCATTTAATCTTGAAGACAGTTCTTACCTTAGAAACATTACCAGTGCCCGTAAACACAAATGTTAAGGGCCCCACGGACTTTGGCATCAGTCCCAGTGAAATTTCATACCCAGCATCCCGTACTGCCTGCACAGCCTGATTGCTATTCCTGTAGTTATGTGCCATCCCAATGTGCTGAAATTAAAGGCAGAGAACCATGAAGATATTCTCCAAATCCAAATACAGATAACTAGCAGATGCCAAACTTTTATTTAGCTAAAGAAAAAGACATACACACATACTCTTACCATGAAGGGAGTGTGATGACCCAGAGCTAAAAATCGCAAACCCAATCCATGTAGAATGTTGATCATTCCTGTTGTTAAAAAGAATAGAAAATTGGACCATCAGTCTTAATTACAAATACGCACAGTTAGAAACTGCAGAGACTGACTGAAGCCTCAAATCATCCCAGGTATTTTTCCCATTTTTTTATATTAATACTTTACTTCTAAGAAAGTCTACACAAAACCAGAGAACGGGAAATTTAATAGCAGTCCATGACCTTAAACTTGCTCCTGGCCCATTATGCATTTAGGCAACATTTAATATTCAGATATCCTTTTATGAGGTGTATCCACATCACCGGATTCCAAAGAAGGAAATAAAAGAGTCTCCTGAAGAAACAGTGTTAAAGTTCAGTAGAAAGAAATGAGAACCATGCCACACAAAAATCAGATTAAATGCATAACAATGACAAATAGATGTTGTTCAAGCTCTCGGGACTGACAGCAGCCTCTTTTTAATCAAAAGCCTAATCAGTTGATTTCTTGGTATTTAGTCTGCTCCAGATAGTTCAACGGACAAACAGGATTTCAAGACTACAGCATAAAATATTAGATTTGTCAGGAATCCACATGACTATTTGACATGTCATCTCATGAAAGTAGGAGGCACAAACCAGAATGGAAAAAGGCTGTTAAAAGCAAGAATTCAAAATGCAGTTAAAAACACATCACAAGCCTCAACTTTCAGGAAGCACAGACAACCAGAAGTATTACAGGAAGTCACTTGTTGCAAGCCTGCCTTTACTTTATACACTATACCTGCTACACCAGCCCACTTTCCAAAGGCCACAACTCGCATTCCTTTATGATCAACCATTTTTTCATAGTCAAACAGTCGAATTTCCTGAAAATACACAGCAAACTGAGTATTAAAATTTTCAGTGAATGCAGTCTGTGGCACACTGCTCTCCCAGGAACTACCTTTTCACATGCCTTTGTCATTCTTCGTGATAGAGTCTGATGGGTAATATAAAAATATATCGTGACAAGATTAAAGTATAAAAATAAAAATATAACAGTTGCACTGAATTCTTGTTTGAAAGAGTCTCTGCAATGCCCATGCCCTCTTTGCACAGAGCTCCCCAATGTGCCACTCCAGCTGCTGAAGGCCCATTCACATCCTCTGCCAAGAGGCTGCTCATTTCTGTGTGAACTGGATGCCTTCCTCTGAAATGGCCAATATGCCATTCACTGAAATGAATGCCATTCCTCTGAAATGGCCAATATGCACTCCAGCTTAGCAACTTTCCAACAACTATTTGCACTCACAGAGACAGAGCCTCTCTTGAGCACACCATGTTCACAACTTATCTGCCTCATACACATGAAGAGAGTAATACTGCAAACACAAAATCCTCTGAGCAAGAAATACTCAGTTTCAGGAAAGGATACTGAAAACTGTCCTCATTAGCCATGTGTGCTGGAAGTAACTATACTAGGCAGCAAGCTTTTGATCACACTTAAACATTAAGTTCAGTTTACACCCCATGTTAACTGACAATGGTCTTCAATATGATATAATTTACCTGTCTTAAAATCTCATCCAAAAGGGGCATGTTTGCCTCTTGGGCTTTAATAGTGTGAGAGAAGAAGGCATAGTTCTTTTTAGGGATTAATTTGTCCTCTGGAGGTCTCTTCACACCTATTATCAGAGAAGCCTCAGAAATATCTTCTTGAATAATGGCACCTGCTTTGACATACTCCTATGAAAGAGAAAAATCAAGATTTTTCTGTGCTTTTTCTTATTCAGATCTCAGCATATTAGCAACTAGAACAGAAGAAAAATAAATAATTCTATCAAGCAGAAACAAGTTACTGCATGTGATACATTCACAAAATTCTTTGATAAAGAGGGATCATGTATCAAACTGAATTACCATGCTATTATCCTATTATACGAGGCCAAATTATAATTATGTGTTAGTAAAGTATTTCATCTTAAATTTACAGACTACAAAAAGGGTATTTTACTAAATTTGAAGTATCCTGTAGTACTGAAATAAAGAACAGTTCTTTGTAAGGTGTTCAACTACTTGGAAATAAGTTTAGAAAAATATGAAAAATTCAAAAATACGACGACTGATGACATGTGATTTTATAAAATTGTGTAAGCTCAAGTCCAAGTTGAAGAGCGAATTCTAAGGAATTGTGTGTACATAGTATGATTTGTGCTTTGATGAAAAAAGCACCGTGCCTTAATTAAAAGGTGGTGTGTGCAAGTAATTCCCTACTTTCGTTTCAATTTTCATCTGTTTTCTCAGTTATCTTACTGCAGAGTCTTACTGCTGCTACAAAAACTGTAAAAGCTCTCTGTCCTGAAGCTCACAGCATTAAAGAAAAAAACTCTCTCCTCATTTCACATGAGGAATAGGATTGAAGCAAGAGTGGAATTCACCAGATTCATCTTTCCTGTCCTTTTAAAAAATACAGGGTTTTTAGAGTTCTTGCCTTCTCACAAACAGAAGACAAAAACACCAATGTTAAAGAAATTCCCAAGCTTCTACTTCAAGAGAACCTAGAACTTCTAAGGAGCATGATGACAGGACACAAAATTAATAAAAACAACTGCAAAAACCCACCATGGTGCCAATATTACATTAAAAGGCTAAATATATTTTTAGGAAATATATTACCTATTACTCCTTTTCCTTTTGACTAGCACGTGACTCCGCATTTAGCAACAAAATTTACATTTTTCTGGCGGTTTTATATGTTTCCTCATGAATGGCCTTTGAATATTATTTTTCCTGTAATATGGTTAACACCCGCACTATGATTTTGCTTGTGTGTCTCAGAATGGGACCTTACCTTTTCATGGATGGCTCTCCGGTTTGATGGCTGCACCAAGACCTTGTATCCCATCCTTGTCAACTCCTTAACATGCTTTGGTGCCAGAGGTGCTCTTCTTTCCCACGCATTGACATCTTCCCTCCTGATTGCCAGCACAGACTTACGATGATGCCAGCACTTGGCGTGGTGGAACACGCACCTACCATTTGTGTGACTAAAGGCTCGGAGCATGGTAAAGCCTGATGGCAGCAAAGACAAAGTAATAAAACAATACAGGTACATATACGATTCAGACATTGTTTGTGCAAAAGTTCTGGTCTCCTTTAGCATCTGCTGTAAAACACAAACCAGATACTTCATACTCTAGTTACACCTTACTGTTGTGAGACATGAATACAATTTCAGTGAATTTTGTTGCATCTTGGTCTGATGAGGTGCCCTTAGAGACAAATTTTCAATTTTAATAATTGTTTTGATTACTGGAAAGGAAGACTTTTAATATGTTCTATACAGCTAGTTTTTAACTACAAGGCTTAAAAAGAATTCCAGAAACTTAAATTTTCCAATTATATTTATTTTCCACCATAAACCATGCAAAGACCATCAAAACTTGCATCAAGAACAGTCAGAAGTAACAAACACACAAGAGAGAAAGCAGAACACAGGCTGTATGGCAGGCAGTTGATTATAGGAGAAAGCCCAGCACTACGTATTTTTACATAACTAATTCTTACACAGGCCAAAAATGGAAGATAAGGTCAAGACCTTAACTACTGAGTAGCAGTCAGCATATGTGTGACCAGGAAAAACAGGTTTTCACCCTAATGTGAATCTTCTGCAGAATGGAAAAGCTTCACTAGAACAGCTTCCCACTGCAGAGGAAAACCCCTTTATTTTCTAACTTGTCCTCTTCAGTCCCTGTGAAGCCTACGTGCCACTGCTTATTTCGGCAGGGACACTGCCAGGTCCAGCACCAAGTATCTAGGAGCCTAAGGCCTTCAGATACTCATGCAATTAAAAGATGTGAATCTCAGCGACAGGCTTCAAAAATGTGAGCTTTGTTTCCAACACAATTTTAACTGATAATACACAAATCTCTGCATCTGAATCATTTGGAAAATCCTGTTTGTCCTCATGCCTCAAACTTGTAAAATATCTGTATACCTAAAGACTTCAGAGGTCCTGTTTAACTCCAGGCTTGCTGAAACAGAGGAACTAGCACATGAAGGACAGCATGAAGGGAAGCACAGAGTCATCTACAACAGCTCCAAGTGTGGTCTTCCTACCATGGCTATGTTTGTCCACCAGCAAAGGTTACTATACTGAAGTTAGAGGTATTTTGACACTTCTCTTCAGCATGCTAAGAGGGTTAATGATCCCTCTCAAAAAAAATGGGAAGCCTTGTCACACCATGACACTATCTCTACACACTAAAAAATAAAGATGAGAGGAGTTTGTACTAAAACACTGCACCTCGACCCAAGCCTGCAGTGAAGCAAATTTCCCTCACACAGAGGACTTGCACAAGGAGAGAAGCGACGCCTATCAGCGGGAGTGCACTGCCCTGCACGGCGATCGTGGCTGTCCTGCCAGGGAGCAAACACTCGGGTGACCTCTGGCAGGCCAGAAGTTCGTCCGCGCGCCTCCCTGTGTGTGCTCAGGCTCAGTCACAGCGATATCCATATCCCGTCGTAAAAGTGAAACTAACTTCAGCATTCCAAGCCTGCAGCGCTGGGAACCCACCCCGGCCTCCCCAGCACGCCGAGTGACCTCGGGGCCGCACCGCGCCGGTCCCTCCTCGCTCGTGCTGGGAGCGGGTCACACCCCCACGAGCATCACCAGGGCTGGGACAGTGCCAAGCAGCACCGCGAGGGGCCTCCCGCCAGCAGGGGCGACGCGCGGGAGGGGAAAAACTCCCTGGAGAGCGGCAGGGAAAGGCAGAGGGACGGCGGCGGGCAGGGGGAGAGGCGGTGTGAGCGGGCGGCGCCGCGGCGGGAGGGCGGAGGGCACCGGGCAGCGCTCGCTGACACCCGGAGCGCCGGGCAGCGCCGTACCTACCTCGGGCAGCGGGGCAGCGGGAGGCACGGCCGTGCGGCCCCGGTCCCTCCTCCGGCCGAGGTCCGGCGGCGCCGCCGCCCCGCGCTGCAGCCAACCGCGAGCCGGCCGCGGGATACACCTCCCTGCCCGCCCACGGCGCGGCCCGCCCCGCGGCCCCCGGGCCCACAGGGCCAGCGCTTCGAGGAAACGCGCTGGGGAGCTGTTTATGGGAACTGAGCAGGAAACATCCCGGCAACCCGGCAGGACATGCTAGGAGGGCACTTGACTGAACTTAGTGCTGACCGGAGAGGAGAGGACTTCCTTTGCCAAGAGCTGTCAGCTGTGAATATTCCTTGAGAGTTTGGAGCCTTTACCAGGCCACAAGCCTTTCCAATGGAGGTGTTACAGAGATAACATACGTGTCCCTATGTCGTCTCCTATGTTGCATGTTCTGCTTTGGCCACGAGCCAGCTGCTTAGAGCACTCTACTCCAAGGCTGAGGGTTGTTTTCGAAGTTGCAGTGTAATTTGAAACGCTGACTTGAAAACGAGTCGAAAGCATAAGTGTGAGCAAGCTGGGGTTTCCAGAGCAAGCCTCCTTCAGCTTTTTACATTGGAAGATACTTTCTGTATATGACTCCTTATAACTGAAGGAGAGTCTCATATCTGAGCCACCCCTGAATGCCCTAACTTCTGTGATGGTGATTAAAAATCTTTTTAAAGTTCCTGCTGTCTTTTGTGAGGCCCAGGACATGATCTAGACACCAATAGGATTGACTCCTGTGCATGAGAAGGGTAGGTTGATTCTTAATTATAGAGTGTTGCTTGGATATATGCAGGGCTGTAGCTCTGGTCAGCTCTGCAAAGACAGAACTGCATTTTACAGAACAGCAGCTAAAACCTTTTTTTATCCCCAAAGCATTTCTCTTTCAACATATTTCTGTTTGCAAGAACTTTTAGAGATTCCTTCATGTGTATATAAAAGCAACTACACTTTCAATAAAAATTCTATATACACTATTTGTTTGGGGTCAAAGTATATTTTGTGTCATTTGAAATTATTAAGGTTTGTACATTTTAGTTTAGTGATGCTTTTAGAATGTTCTTCTAGGGAAATGAAGTTCCAGGCTGGGCCAAAATAATCAGCAAACCAAAGATCATCCTTCTTTAGTCACAGAGATATACTTGGTGACTCTGGCTTTACTCAGCAGCAAAACCCTAAGTGCAAGCAGGAAGAGCAGAACAAATAAGGACATGACTGAGATACTGCCAAAATGCCATTTGGAGAGTTGATTTCTGCCACAGATTTGCCATCCCTCTGAATGGAGATTGAGAGTTTTATCAGCACCATTTGAATCTCTTCCTGCTTCCAAAACAGACCAGGAGAATTGTCTTACATTTGAAGCATAATGAGCACTCCAAAAGTGCCCATTATGCTTCGAAGAGAAAAGTCCAGCCTAAGTAACCCGCATGGAGTCATGCTGTGACAATGTAAAGCCAGGTAAGGTGAATCCCAACTGCACTGCACTGTGTTCCAGATAGGGAAGACTGAATGGCTTTAAAGGAAAAAAAAAAAAAAACAAATCTGGAATTCTGACTTTACAAAACATGCTAATATGAAATTAGAGCCGTTTTCTATAATAAATACCTTCTGGTCTGTGTGGATTGTGATTCCCTCTGCCTGAAAAACCCTAATTATAAGTTCTAATCCTTACTCAGCTGGAATGCTTTTTACTCAGCACTATGGGGGAAGTGCTGACTTCCATTATGGTAACAATAAACTCCCAGAACACATAGAGAGAGGTGGACTTCATGGATTTTGTTCTTAGAGTATCGAGTATAAATCTTGAATCTGTTGTAGTCAATGAAAAACTCACACCAACTTCTGCTGGAATAGGGCTTCTCCCTAGGTCTGAAGTGAACAAAGGATTTGGTGTCCTGAAGACATTACTGCAGACTGTGTATCTCCCTCTCAAATTCTTGTTTCTCCTTTAATTCTGGTTTTATACTGCAGAGATCAAGAAGTTCCAAGAAGCTTTCAGGCTTCCAGGCAGAATGAGGCTATTGAAAAACATGACCTTTTATTCAAAAGCCACTACCTGCAGTGGCTGTTGACTGCCACTGTGAATGCTGACCTCACAGCAGAGTACTAGGCATCACTGAACAGCACAGTGCTGTGTTCTGTACAATCACATAGAGAGTATATTTACATTCCTATTGCCTAGTGGTGAAAATCGCCTTCTCAGCATCCCCAAAGACCTTCTAATTTTAGTAACACCTAAGATGTAGGATATGGGTTCACATTTGGAAACGCTAGAATTCACAGTAGCATCATTTGTGTTGCTGTTCACTGTAAAACTTTGTCTTTTGCATTCACAGCGCATAGTCAGACTGCTGCATCAAACTGAGATGCTTTTTTAAGTCATTCTCATAATCTTTAAGACACCATGTAAGAATTTTTGAATGGCTCTGTAAATAAACCTAAACACCCAAAATTACAGCCTGTGAACGTCAAGTTAGTCAGCAAATTTGTGAATTGGCTGATTAGAAGACAAGTACCAGGTCCACTGCAAGAAACCACAGCAGCTCAGCTGAAATACCCTGACATACTTTCATAAAAATCTTCATTTAATCTATTAATTAGACTTACTGATGCTCACACCAGTAGGGCATTCAAGTCCATAACAATCTGCTACTAATTATGGATCTATGGAATGAATAAAATCATAACTGGGATCTTGTTTGAAAGAATCAGGGGTACTGCTTGAAGAGTCTTATAAGGCAATTATGTCATAGCTGCGTTAAAAGTGCAAACATGCTTCTTAGGCTCCTTCAGCAAATAATGGCTATCATTGCCCTAGCTCCTGCAAGTGAGGTTTGTCAGAAAGAGCTGAACTTCTTCTGAAAAAAAATTACAACAAAACTCAACCTTTTTTTTCATTTTTATACCATTAGTGTCTTTATCAATTTGGTTGTAGGAGAATGTGTGTTGCTCACATTTTAAAGCTGATAAAAATAGCACAAAATTATGGTCCAGCCCACCATTCACATTCAGACCCATGCCAGACCAGATGTTCAGGACGTCTTCATTGATGTTTTTTTGCAAGAGTTCTTGATTCTTTATGGACTTTTAAAATCAGAGATATAAAAGTTATTTTAACAAAACCATGAAAATAGTAGGAAATATGTAACATGTATAGTGACAGGTTCTAGACCAGCAAAACTATCTCTAAAGCATGAAATAGAACTGAGCTGCCTAATATTAGCTATTTCTTTACTAAGAATACTTCTCATTCTTCAGTACAAGTCAGCAGACTTAAACAACAGAAGGTATGTGCAGGCACAAGAGCAAAGTGGTGTAGGGATGGGAAGAGTAAAAGGAGATGTCTGCTTAAGCCACAATTGCTGATTAAAAAAAAAAAAGCCTGTTAGACTACTGTCTCAGTATGGTTGCTTTTGACATCCATTGAGAAGTACATGTTGGAGCAGGTCCTGAAACACAGGATGTAAGAAAAATTTTACCCAAGAACAACAACCAGGTGTCCCAAAATAGATCCTCAATGTACTCCTGCATGTGATCAGAGCAACAGTATATCCAAGGGCCAGCTGGCCTTCAAATCCCTTGTAGGTAACTTTCTGGGTGTTACTGTAAGTGTTCTGACACCACTGTCAACTGTAAACTAATATACATTAGGGTGAGATCCTGAATAGTCGCATAAGTGTGACAGAGCTTGCCTTGCCTTCCCATCAATGTATCTATACAGATTCCTTTCACTCCACCATCTGGAAGAGTGCAGTGGAGATGAAAAACAGCTTTCCACAGAGAGGAAAGTTTATGCGGACCATAAGCACAAACTAGACTAAAAAATGTAATGCCATGAAGATTTTCCTGTCTTGTTAATCCACCTGGTTTACTATGTGAATTTTATGACCCAGTTCCTTTTCCCTTGCACTCAATTCCATCTGCCCAGGAATCTGCTCAGGACCCTGGGACAAAAACTGCTTCTTTTGTGTTACCCTTTAAAAATTACTTTTGTATGACAAAAATGCATCATAAAACACACCATTAACTTTCTGTGTAATTTTCAATATTTAGATCTTTAATCTGTTGTGGTTAAAAACACTATAGAGAAAATGATAGACCCACCACATGACTATATGTGAACACATTTATCTGCAGATATAACTACATGCATGTATACATACTCATACTCAGTGTCTTCATCTTCTTTGGGAAAACATTTAAACTACATCCAGTGAACACATTTGGAGAATAAAAAAATGTACTGAAAGCTACTGTGTTACTTAAGTTGTTTGATAAGATGAAAGGATGAAAAGTTTTAAATCGTATTTATGAAATCAAATCTTTGTGTCTTGGTTTTGTACATCCCATATCATAAGACAACAAATAAGTCCATAGCCATAAAAGTCTACTATTACCTTAATTTCAATTCCTGAACAGAAAGAACAAAACAAAACAGAAAACAAAACCAACAACAATGACATTTTTTTTAAAACCATGAGAAAAACCCAAACGAAAACAGATACCAGCCCACCTGCCCTTGAGGTTGTAGTATGACTTAAATAGGTTGGTTCTGAGTAGCTCTTTAATTAGAAAATGTAAATGCTTATCATTTTATCATTTAAAAGAAGGACATGAGAGTGAATCAAGACTGCCTTTAAGTTCACAAATTAAATATTGTTTATCTTTGAATGACTTAAGTAATTTTTAGTGACTGGGGTACTGTTTTAACATACATAGCTATAGAATCTAAATTACTAATGTCTCTGACTTTATTTGGAAAAATAGAAGAAAACATTCATTTATTAGGGAGATCAACATGAAGAACAGCAGCATGAATTAACTGACTTACAAGGAAATCATTTTGCCACTAAAAAAGATTCTACTAAACAATCAAAATCAAGGTGCACAATGCAACTCCACTTGTTAATGGGCAATAACAAAGTAAAAAAATTCTCAGGAACCATTTTCTCTCTCTCTTTCAAATGATAGAAACCAAACCACATTTCCAAAGAGTTAAATAATTCTTTTTAACAAGAGTGCGTTGTTCTTCTGATGTAAGGACTTACAGTTTACATATTCGTTACTATATGCATAAAAAACTCTACATGCTTTCCTTACAGCAATATCCCTGGAGACTTCAATCTGTAAGACACTGAAGGTGAGGATATATAACAAATACACAGTTAAACATACTTCATAGGAGCTCTTTGAAGCATTTAACCATGTCCTATCTGCTCATTTTCCTGAAATACCTACAGATATATTATAGTTAGTCTCTCCTTCAGATACAACACTCAAAAATGCTTCAGTAAATTAGAGTATCAAGTACAGTCATACTGTTTCCTTGAGATCCAAGGGACCCAATTCTCGGTTATATCTGCATCCTTTTAACCACTTTGGAATGTAGTGGGATTCTAAAACCCTTCAAATATATAGAAGCAGCCCCTCTGAAAATAACCTTTGTTTAAAGAGTTTCTTTTCCTGATGCACTACTGCAATAGAGCTCCAGAGCATCCCTCTCCCCAGAGCCCTGTGCAAAGAGACAGAGCAGCAGGTGGGAAGTGGCGCAGGAGCTTAACAGGATCTTACTTGGCATCTGGTGATCTAGAACTCTGCTCTGGTTTCCAGGCCTCATGCAGGATGCTTTATACATTTATATAATGACCATGGAGAATTTGTTCATTTCTCCACAATGATCATGGAGGGAAAGAAAGGAAAAAAAAAAAGTCCAAACCTTACAGTGAGAAAGCATCAGTGACACCTGATGACAAGCTTCAGTGGGAGACAAGCATCAGTGGGACCCTTTCACTATGTACCTGAAGGGATGAAAACATGGCATGACACACTAGAGTTTGTTTCCCAAAACAGAGTATAATATAGTATTTTGCTCTACATCTGAATATTATAATCCTTTAAGAGAGTACTTTGCCAGACTTGAGAAACAGTGGAGAGTATTTTTTTATAAATACATGCATATGTGTATATGTGTACAGTGTGTGCATACAGAGTCCACCTTCTGAATTTTATTAAAGTAACACAATCCATCAATTTTGCTTTCCTGAAGGGAGTCATGGTAGTTAATAACAGAATCAAAGAACATTTAGGTTGGAAAACGTTCATCATAATACATTATACTTTATATGTGATAACTGACAAGAGTGGTCTTCCTGAATATAACAGAAAAAACATACTTTTGTGTAATAACTGTTCAGAAATAGAAAGGGAAAAAAGAAATTACCAAAGTGAAGGGTTTTCCAATATTTTTTTCCAATGTTTCTCAACAAAATAGTTCAAAGATTTTGATAATTCGATTTGAAATAATCTCTCTTCAGCAAAAATTAAACTTTTGTTTATTTTGAGTTGTTCCAAAATAAAATTACTTCATTTGATAAACAAACGTTTTTAGAGTAATAAATATCTAAATGTTTGGGTTTTAAAAAATTTGGGATAGCCATGGAAAAACTCAGTAAAAATAACACCAAATCTGAGTTATTCCGGTTAATTCAGATGTCTTAATATTGGAAAAGCAGTCTCCAGAGGGCAGGAAATGTATTATTTAAGTGACAGGTCTCGGAAACCTCTGACTGTCTTGAACTGAAGTTTATTCCATGCAATTCCTCCCTGACATAAAGCCAACGAATTTAATTGTCGTTCAGTGAACAAGCAGCTGAGGCAGTGTCAAGCATTACCAAGGGATGTTATACTCTGCCAATTCCAGTGTGAAAGCAGGGTACTCCAAGAAAAGTGGTAGGACACAAAGGACCACTGCAAAAGAACGTGTCAGAGTGAGTTTCAACTCTGTCAGGTTATCCTGCCTTAAAAAAAAAAAAAATTACTCGAGAAATTTAGAAATATAAAGGAATGTGACTCTTAATCCCTGCACATTGGAACAAATTCAATAGATAGCATTGGCTGCTGCCTGGCTCTGGTGAAGAGCTCCCTCAAAGGGACCACTGTGCTCTGGAATGAGGATTTGGCAATAGGCAAAATTCTTGCCAGCAGCACACTGCTATATTGCTAGCAAGGTAATTACGGATAGTCTTTAGTGGCAGCCGTAAATAGGATTTGTCAGATACCAAGAAATGTTTTCCATGTGTAAGAGAGAAGGATGCTAGTTCTCAAAACATGTTGACAGATGGGATTTCTTGCCAGTTTTCAACCAGGATATAATGTGTATGGTGGGGAAAACATTTCCATTGCAATAGTTGAAAGTGCTGGTGTGTATAGCTAATGAAATCCATGTGCTACCACTTTGCCAGCTCTTCTCAGCAATACAGAATATTTCCACTTGATGGCACCAAATTTTTTTTAACCTTAGCTCAAAATAATTCTCTAATGAGATTTTGAATTCTGAGGAGATAATCTGGAAAAAATATTTATTTTATGCTTTGTTCTGAGCACATTTCTTTTCTTAAAAATCTGGACTTGTTTATAAAAATGGCAGTGAATTTCTTGGAGTGGCTTTGACTCTTCTATTTGACGATGACAGTCATTCAAACTACCTATTTTTTTTCCCCAATGCTTAGAGAGTATCTTCTTTCAGTGAAGAAAAGGTTATGCTATCATATTGTTGTGAGCCAGCTTCTGAACATAGATGAGTTTTAAGATAAATTTTGTTTCTGGCCCAATCCTGGAAGCTCCATATACATTTGTTTGTTTTAAAAAAGAAAGGCACCTATACAGATCACAGCAAAATAACAGACAATTTTTTAAGGGCTAAGTACCAACTTTGATTCTTACCCTAAATTACCTGTTGCTTATTATTAGTAATTACTGACTAGTGATTCTCCAATAGCCTTAAATACTTTAAAAACTACTTTTAAACTCTGCTTTGTTTTTCTGTTTAGGCACTAGGAGTGTAAACAAACAAAAATGTCGTTTCAATAGTTGTCCAGTCCTCGGGGATTTCACAAGCTTCAGACAATGGTCAGAATCATGTACAATGTACTAGATAATAATAGACAGTGTCCTGGATAACATTAGATTACAGTAAACATCCATTTCTTGTTTCTCATCTCTTGCAACAGCAAGGTGGGTAAGGGAGGGCTGAGTCCTGTGTCTGTGCAACACCTGCAAGGGAAGGGAGGATGATGTAGTTCATGACTAAACCTCCCAGGTGCTACAGTGGCACGAATGATGTACAGAACCATCCGTTCAGGTTCTACAACTGCAAACAAGCATTTTAGCCACATATAATGATATCTGTAATATTTCTGTCTATAAAACAGAGAACATGATCCAGTACTGGGGTTTGGAAGGATGAGGGGCACAGTTCTCTCTAGGGAGAGAATTGGGAAGCAGGGACAGAACAGCTTTGTGCATGTCCTCACCCAAAATTAGGATACTAGGTAAAGGTAATTCCAGAGGCTGTATTTTTAGGTCACATAGGAGTCAACTCTGCAATGTGTGCTCTCCACAGACATTGTGTATATGTGAAGTAGAAGAGCCCTTAGGATGTGCTGTATTTATTGCTCAGGTGCAAATTGACTGCTTAGTGCGTAAAGCAGGGCTGACACTTCCCAGATATGTCCCATTTACCGAGTGCCTGTGACAGAGCTTCTCTGTGCATACACAAGTATGTACTGTCACTTAGATGCTCAGTTATGCAGCATGATTGAAGCTACTGTCAGTGCCACAAACAGGCTGCCAGATATACAGAGGTCTCAATTTATAAGAAAGAGTACTTCCATGTAAAAGCCTAGGTAGAGGTTGCTTTCATCTACAAATCTGCCTTCCCTTCTGCCGCCTGCTCTCTTTTCCTGCTTTCGAGGTCCTAACTTCTCTGAGCCCTGAGGCAACCTCTGAATTGCTCTTCTGATCTATAAGATTTAAAATATTATCCAATACAACTTGATAATCTTCTGACAGTACACAAATCTATAATGAGACTGATTTCCTATCTTCTTCAGAAATATCTTTCAACTTTAATTTCCACAGGATTTCTTTCTCTACTGTGAGAAAGTAAGCCACTTGCCCAATCCTGAATGTTAATATTTCCACACAATCTTAGCTTCATTTGAGACTTGCTTTTGAGGTAAAACCTCTCTCTTTGAGGATATGAATATTTTATGTAACTGGGGTTCTTGGACCAGGAATTGAACACAGTTATATCTGTCGTGGTCTGGTTTTCCTCCTTTCCATTCTAGAAGAACAGCATGGAAGAAAGCTCAGTTCTACAAATATATAAGGACAGCACTATTCATTAACAATCAGTTATTATTTTAAGCAAGTGATCTTTTATAATTTCTGTCTAATAACATCAGTCATTGCAAGTAACTATAAAAAAACCCCAAGCCTTTCACTTTTTCATTTTACTTTATGCTCTTCTGTCATTTCTTCCCTGCACATTACTGTTATTTGAATACTACATGACATTTCTGGTGTTTCATTTTCCCTTAGAACCTGAAAAAAATTAGTGAAGAAATCTAAGAGCCTGTGAAAAGAGCATGAGCCTCCTTTCTGGCTCTGGGAATTACTAATAGGAATCATTACTAGCTAGAGCTTTATTAGAGATAAAAAATAGCATCTGAGAGCAATATTTCTCTTTTCATCACACAGAGGAAGAAAACTCCTGTCACCATAACATCTTTCCAAGCCACTTCAGCTATCCAGCATCCAGACCAAAGCAGCTTCTCTGGGAACAGAGATCCTGGCAGGGCACATCAGACCCAGCACACAGTGCTACCATTCTGATGAACTATGAGGGGTTTAACTAACAGATGTATTACCCCTAGGACAGAGGTCTAACAGCTCATTTTCCATAGGATAATTAATCTCACTTAAACCCTTCATTTTCCCTGTTTTTTAGGGACCCACCTTTGTTGGTCATGTTAGTCTTAACTCACAATTAAACCAGAAGTTATTAATGTTGCTCAAAAAGAAACCAAGCTCAAAATTATCTTTTGCCTCCCATATTCAAACAACTACATTTGCCTGAGTAGCGTCCTGACAACATACCCATGATTTAGCTCTCATGTCTTAGCAATCATTTACTTCTCCTCCACACAAATTCTTCATCATGTCGTTTTTATTACTAAAAATTATTTTAAATTAGAAATGGGGTCATGGAGCATAGAGAAAATTTGCATGCCTTTGCCAAATAATTCTGCAAGTATCCTATGCATAGCCTCTTTTTTTGTCACGCATACTTTGTGTTTAATTGTTGTTATGAACTAACTAGGAAATTACTCTCTCTGCTTAGATTCTGTATTATTTCTGTATTATTAGATTATGTATTATTCTGTATTATTTCTCTATTATTCTGGCTGTAAGACACTGCTTCGCTCACTTTTTGTTAAAGGATATTTCTGATATTGTTTTAGTAACCACACTCAAATCTAGGTGCCAAATGCCAGTCTAAGTTTAGAGACATGGTCTGGGCCATTTTGCATCCATATTAACTATAGTGGAAAAGCTCAGTAATGACCAGGATACCCCCATATTTTACCTTTCCCAGATGGGAAGCTGGCTGACCCTCTCCAAGGCAAGTGTAGAAGATGCTCAACATGTGGAGTGTAGGGATAAGCTGAGAGTTTGGTCTCCACTAGGATTTTAAACCCTGAAGTATGAACCAAGGCAAGAACCAAGGTCCAAGAAAACATATTTTTAACTGTTGGACTCAATGATCGTACAGATCTTTCAACCTTAATGAATCTACAGTTCTAAGAAATTCAAATTTCTGATTATTCAGAAGTCTGAAAGACTTCTTTCAGAGTATCTGCCTATGACTCTCCATTGCTCTAAGTGATCTCATCAAGATGTTATGGTATAAAAAAAATAACTGACCATGGGTCTTGTGCAGACTAGTGCCAGCAATGTGTTCTTCAAGGACTTTAGAAAACAGAAGCTGAAGAGACATAAAGTGGAAAGAGTTAATGATGTTAATCTGTGAAGTAAATAAGTGGTCTGCAATCCAGGAAGCTGCTCATTTCTGAAGAGTGTTGGGCAAAAAGACAGAGATATTGGCAGAGCAAGGGGCTCAAGTGGCAAGCTCACTGAAGCAGAGAGGGAAAAAGTCAGATAGGTTGTTTATGCCATTTGAGTCTTATTGTTTTGTCAAGAAAAAGGCCTTTCATACAAAGAAGTGTGTTGTGTGAGAGGAACAGGAACCCACATAGACAGCTAGTGAGTGGGCAACCCAGTTATACCTACTAAAACAAGATAGCTATTTCACTGATAAATGTGACATGGTGATGATAAAGATCACAGGAGGATGACACTCAAAAGAAATACAAAGGAAATCACTATCATAAGACGACTTCATGTTAGAAAAAATAATCATTGGAAAGCCATAAAAAACTATTCAGAAGAGCAGAGAGAAATACTCACTAGCACCAGTTGAATACATAGTATAAACAGAAAGGTAGTACCTGCAAATTATGCAGACACAAAATGCAGCAGCGTGGCACCAGACATTTTGATGTAGAAACAGAAACAAGTAGCAAAGGCAAAGACATTGCAGATTTTTTTTATCAGATGTGGATTACATCATGCAGGAAAGAAACGTACCATTAGGGAAGCTATGTACAAAGTGATACAAAGCAAAACACTTTACATCTGCACCCCACACAGACAAACAGAAAAACAGGTCAAAAGCACTAGGAAATGTTTTGTGGTAAAGCAAATACAAATATCTAAACAGATCTAGGGGGAAAAAAGACATTTAAAGTAGATATTGAAATGAAAATAAGATGCATCTGTTGAGAAATAAGGTAGACAAAGTTTAGCTCATGCCATGAGATTATTACATTTTGGAAAGTTTGATTAAGAGGGTTTACAACACAGAAGGCACAGAAAGAAAATTCTACCGAAGGAAGTGTCTGGTTTTCCGTACAGGAGGACATGCTTGCAAACAGAGCACATAAAGGTTGATATGTTTGCTAAAACATCTACTAGTAAAGGACATCTCATAGCTGGAAGAAAAAAAATTAAAAGAGAGGGTATTGCTGTTTTTAGCAAGAATAATTAGTCATAACATTTCTGAGTGTAATCTGTTTTCTGAAGAATGCATAGTATGTGGGTGGAATTAGGTAACTAGTGCATGTGCTCATGTGCCTACCACAAAGGCACAGGAAGGTGTTACTCAGCCACTTTAGCACTGGGTTCTTCCGACTACAGGCATGTAACCCAAGTGATTATCACTACTCCTTCTATACACAATTAAGAAGAAAAAAAAAAAAAGCACATCTAAAGCAAAGTTCACGAAATCAGTTTTAGAGGAGATGGATCATGCTCTGGAAATGTTTCTTTCTCTTCAATGACTTTAAGAGGAGTCTGGACAATTAAACTGTGAACAGTTTCTGTTAGGAAAGATTAATGTCAGACCAGAAGAAATGCTTTGAAATTATTTTCTGTATCTGTTAGACAAAATACCCCAAAAAATTAATATATTTTGAAGTCTTGCTTGTAACTCTTGTTTAGTTTGAATATTTCTAAGTTGTTTTCCCTTGCTGTCAGCTCTTTGACCCAGGACAGCATGTTAAGTCAGGCCCATCACTTTTTATAGAATTACTGATACTAAATACTGAGAAGTGAAGACACTGAAAAATAAGTGTAACAGTCCTCTAGAAGCTGCTTCAGGCCTGCATTATCACACCAGATAGCATCAAGAACACGGTCCTGTGTCTGAGTGGACCGTATTGTTGAAGATGTCCCAGCTACTTGCTATTTCTTTAAATTTCCAACCAGTCTTCCCTTCAGCACTCCTCAGAAAAATAGGGAGTGGACTGCAGCCTTAGGCATGCTTTATACACCCAGAACAGGATTTTTTCCTGTAGTTGTGCAATACATGCAACACTTCCATACAAACACCACCTAAATTGCATAAGCACAAATGTGCACACTAGCTGCCTCTATATTAGTAAATAAAATATGCACTGGATTCTTTTGCAAGCACTTAACCTAATTGGCAAGAAAAACACAAAAAGCAACCTGTATTTAAATTATTAAATGTTCTTATTCTCCAAAAATACAGTAACTGCATCCAACCTGCCCAGTGGGAATGGTCTCCGATAAATACTAATCCTCAACTGTGTTTGGGAATTTTTTGTCTGGTCCTTACTAAGCCATGCTAGTGACTGGACTAAAAACTGAGTTTCACAGCCCAAGAGGGTTGCCCCAGATCTCTTAAACTATTTTGGACCTAGCCAGTATTCACAATTCTGCACACAACCTGTACAGAGTTTTCCTTTTGCTAGAGGAGGGTCTATGGCTGCATGACAATGTTATTTGAACAGTTATATGAACAGTTTCTATTCTGATGCTGCACTGAGAAGGAGGACTTCATGCAAGCCAAGGGCTCATGTGCAAGAGTACCTGACAGAACCAGGGACTCGAGCTGGGTAGTGAGCACAACACAGGTCTCTACAGGAATGCACAAAGCTCCAGACCAAGCATCCAGAAATGCCTGTATGGCTACAGACTTGAATGAGTAAACATGAAGTACTTTTCTCCTCCGCATGTTTGTGTGAGGGAGAAAGGGGGTGGGGAGTAAAAATTACCTACTTAGGTAAAGGGAAATTATGAGAAAAACAAGTTTGTAATCTTGGGTTTTCCCAAAAACCTCTTGCTGAATTTCCACTGTTTGCTTTCAATTGCCAGCCACGGAAAACAATTGCTTAAATCTCTGCCCTTCACATCTAAATCAACAAGCAGAGGTTTAGTTCGATTGGATTTCACAGAGATGACAGGATCTGTCAGCAACTTTAACAATGAAGATTTTCTCCTGTGTCTAGTTTTACATGCCAAGTTTCTTCCTGCTTAGCTACAGTCTTAGACACGATCTGTGTAATTCCAGTGCAAGAGCCTAACACAGACTGTTCCTTCATAGCAGGGAGGGGTCTGTTTTATATTACAGTTTTATAGCTAGAACAGGTGTTCTAGTCCCCCAGCTCATCATCATGAGGAGCATGCTCCTCTTAATTAAGAGAGTCTATCATTCAGGGATATCTTGTTATGACCCACTTTTGTCTCTAATATGGACAAATAGAAAATGATAGCATTAGGGGTCAGAGCGGGATTTAAAATCAACCCACAGTTTTGGATTCCATCTGTCTTCCTTGACAACAAGTTCCTTCACTGGTGTGATGAAGGCTCAGGTCAGAAGAAACCAATAACAAAATAGCTTCTCAACTCATAGATGATGAATTCTTGCATATTTTCATATGTAAAACACCAGGAAAATCCCCTGGCTTGGGAAAGCAGAGAAACAAAACAAAAGGAAATTATACTCACTCCCAAGGATCACATGGAGGCTGAGTCTTGACAGTGCACACCAAAAAACTTGAATACTGAGGAATCTTTCAGCAGAAAGCTCAAAGATGGCCTGAGTTAGATTCCTAAGGTTCAATTCACATTTCAAACACTCCCTTTTACTGGATAATAGCGTGTACAATATCCCCCAAGAAAATTAGCAATTGCTTTATGGTGTTATTACTGTTAATAGCTAATGAACTATAAAAGCAACAGACATTTGTGGAATTGGGATATTTTTTACAATCGATTCGTTTAATCTTAATTTGTTTCTGTTTCACTAAGAAGCTGCTACCTTATTCTGAGCTACAGCTGTGGCAATTAGCAGCAGTATCCCACTGTGAGTATGAGGCTGATTGCATGGTACGTCTGCAGTGGAATGACACTGCCTAGGTATCTATTGAAGAGATCAGACTACTAACCCCAAAAATGAAGGATTGGCCATAAATATTTATTCAGCAGCACATTCTGTAATAGACTCTATAATGTAACATTTTATGAGTGGGTAACAGTGTGCCTCTTACTTATTATACCCACAATTGTTGATGCCCATTTTAGCTCAGTTGGTCACAGCACAGTGCTGCCAAGGTTGTGGGTTCAACCACAGTACGGGCCATTCGTTTCAAGAGCTGGACTTGGTGATCCTTGTCCACCTCAAGTTATTCTGTGAATTTTACCAGTATAAATAGAATATTTAGATTTTTGAGACACACTTTCTCTTGGTCTCTACAGGAATGCACATATTCTATATCTTCTGAGATATATATCTATATCTAAGATATATTTCTATCTTCTTCTTATATTTGGATTTTAACATAACATCTTCCCTAAACAATTACATACCAAAGTGGATAATATTTCAGTATATTCATATTATCATCTTTCCAATATCCGTGTCTCACATTGATTCAACTGAAGTTGATGGCAACATGTAAGTTCCATGAAGCTTCTGTCTGAACTTTTAATAAAAATAATTTTATTATTATATACAATTTATATACAATTATTATATTTTTTTTAATTATTACAAGTATTATATAAAATTTAAGAAGTGGATTTAAAAATCTGCATCTAAATTGTGAAGATTTTCTGCTG
>VWZV01013514.1:89345-101640 GCA_013397155.1 Irena cyanogastra | reverse complement strand
TTCTGAATAATTCATTTTGCAATAACACAGAATACTACAGTGTGTCACTAGATTTTTAGAAAGAGTAACAGAGTAAAAGCTATAAGATACTTAGGAACATCCAGATCAATTTGGATATGGTGTGTCTGACAATGTGGAAAGCCCTTTGGAAATGGAAAATTATTAGTTACAAACTGCAGTACCATAAACCATTTTTTACTTTTTTTAGATTCCTGATAACACAGGATAATTGTCTTTCAAAAAAAATTTTATCCAACTAGTCGGGCTTAAAGGAGAGAAGGGTTGGGTGTTTTTTTCATTCCATTTAATAGGATTTAAATTCCAATCTCAGGGGGGAAAAAAAAAGCCAGTCTTCAACACAAAAAAAAAAAAAAAAAACTCTCCCAAACCCCAGAAACGCTCAGTGGATTCAGCACAATATAATTTTACATTGCCTTTCAGTACCACAGCCTGGCAGAAGCCTCAGTGCTTGAGACCAAGGGTCTCCAAATACAATTCTTCATTGCGAGGGCAACACGCAGCCTACAAGTGCAGCTGCCACACTGAGAAGGTGTCAGATGTCTTACAGCGAGTTTATCATGGCACATGGGCTGCCAGTTAATTCAGGTTACTCAGTGCAGGGAGGAGACAAGAAAGCAGGAGTGTGTCTGCAGTCATCACCAGCAGCTCGTCTCGCTCTCAGCTTCACATCTGATCCAGCCCCGGCAGCCTTGAGATCCCCGTGAGACTCCTCTCGGCTTCCCAGGGATGGAGATAAGGATATGGTGGCTCTCAAATGTTTGGAGAAATTGATAGGTATCCAAGTATGAAGAAGGTTCTCTGCACTTGTTGCAAATATTTCACATATAAAGCAAGAAGTATTCCCTTTTATGCAAATTCATAAAATCCAAAGTACCATATGTTGAGTGGGAAATATGGGGAAGTTTATATAGTTGTATTTTCTTATGCTAGCATTTGCTGGGTAAATACACTTATACTCCAGTGCTGCTATTTTCAAGTACTAGTTTTGGATGAAAAGATACAGATATCCAAAATAAATTCCTCTCCAAGGAAGATACCTTTTAAAAGCAGACCAAGAACAGGTTTTTTGATTATCCCAAACAGTTGTAAAGTTTTAACAATTCAATAAAATCAAATTAATTTGGGGATATTTTTTAAAGAGATAGGAGAAGTCTCCTATGCACCTAATTTTTCTGCACTGAATAATCCAGAACTTTTCTGTTCAGCTGTGCTAGCTATTAGAAATAACAACTGTTTCGACATTACTTGCAGCAGGTACAGCCTATCTGCCTGGGCGCTTTGCTAGGCTGGAAAGTCTTCACAGTAGAATACAGACACAACCATGGGCTCCAGAAAAATTCATTCCAGCCTTCACTGATGGGAGCTCAAGGTTTCTTAAAATCTACCAGGTGCAAGCAAAAATGGCATTTGACAATGAAATCTAACAATTGTAAGAATTCAGCTTATCCAGCAGGAAGAAGTCCTTAATCTGCACATCACAAGATGGACTATACACAGCTCCAAGGGAAAAGCTGAAAACAAGAAAGCCACACAATATTTTACATGACACTACTTTTTCTCTCTCTAAAATTACACACTGTGCAGCCAGGAATGCAAGACACAGAGCTGCCAGTGATTACACCACATACTCACTAGGTAGCAGGACTGGGATTTCATCCCTGCTCCCAAAGCTGCTTGAAAACTGTATGTGTGCTCCAAAGCACCCAGCTAGAACAGCAGCTCTGTTCCCTCCGATTGCCTGACCCAGGCGGGCAGGGGAAGGAGTCCCTTTTGCTCACTGTTCTGCCAGCCACATCAGTGTTTTCATGTCAGCTGCAGAGCAAACTAGGAGGCTTGGAGAGTACTTTCTCCTACAGTGCAGGTGTTGGTGTTGTGAGTCAGGCATGCAAAGCAGGGTAGAGCTTCTGGCTATGTGGACAAGTAACTTTACCATCAAATTACTGTGCAAAAAGTGGCCGCTAGCACCATATGCTGGGATTTTGTCTTGTTCACCCAGAAGACATCGAGAACGATGCTTCAGCGACTGGGTTGCTTCAGGAGGCTGCTAGAACTGCAGACTGTCTGCACTAAAGGTAGTATCTAACACGGTAGGGACTGAGTCTCTTTTTTTGTGCTGCTAGAGGCAAGTATGTCTCTCCATTGATGGTATAGAAAATACAGTTATTTATGTTCATTTACTTCCTATTAAGATGCCCAAAGTCATAAGCATTGCCCAAGGTAGACAGGCTGGTTTGACTCATACTTTGAGCAAGATTTTTCTGAACTGAACTTTGCTAACAAGAAAAAAAAATCTGGAAAACAAAATTATTCATAACCTAATTACTCCATGTGGCATGAGCCAACCACTTGATAATAAAAAGGGGTGAGGGGGTAACTATATCTAAACCTTGGATAAGACAGTAGGACACTTTACAAATTGGCGCTGCATGCTCCTTAGGAAATGAAAACAAAAAAGGCAGAGAGACCTGTAAAAGAAGCAGATGGCTTGAACAAAGAACGGGACCAAAAAAAACTGACTGGGAAAGCAGGAATGCTGGTTAGCAAATAATCTCATAATTCCAGAAATTATCTTCATTTGTGCACTAGGGTGAAACCAAGATCTTTCAAAAGTATTGCAGCCCCACTCTGAGTAACCAACAGTCCTTTTCTGACACTTAAATCCCAGAATCAGGAATATCAGAAACCTGGGGACTGGAGAAGGCTCTTGAGATGCTTGGCACACAAATTAATTTAAATTAAATTATTCATACCTGCCTATGAGCTGCTTAAGCATAGTAAGATAATTTTTTATTAAGCCTCTTCTAAAAAGGCATTTTTCTTGCAAACGATGTACTGAACAGCTGTCACAGAACCAATCACTTTCTCCAGATTTGGGACCCCCATCCAATGTCCAACTCTCTCCCTGATCTTACAACTTTTTGACATTCATGCAAAGAGAAGCAGTCCAAGGAAAGCAGGGATAGATACTCTGATTTAATAATATGGGACAGGTGCTCCTGGAGTGCTTGAAAGCACGTGAAACAGAAGAGGCATTTGAATGTGAGCACGACCCCCGCAGGCAAGAACCCAACCCAGCAGTCTCTTCCTTGCCCTTAAGCAGGTTATCTCTGGTTTGAAGAAAATCCCTCCAAATAGAGCAAGTTTTGTTTTTACGTTTTGTCAACATCTACTTGTAAACTTCTACAGCAATATACAAATGCTGATTTGTCAAATAAATTTCTACAAAAAATTATTTTTAAAAAATCTTATAAAGTAGCACCCTCTGTAATTAGTATCGAGAGAGATGTAAATTAAATTTAGTAAATGCAACTTGGCTGTGTTGTACTCCTTTGCTTCCACAAATTAAAGTAGCTCTCTGCACACTGTAACTTTGACAAGTCAGTCTGCAGTGCAATAAACATTCAGCATCAGGCAGGATTTAGAACTGCTGATTGCTTTTTCAAGAAACATGAGTTTTGCATTGATGAGGACTCAGCTGCCTGTCTTCTGGTAGTTTTGTTTTGGGGTAACTCAGTCTCTGCTGCAATTATAATCCTCATACATTTTCACAAAGAAAATGTAGCTGTACACAGCATTTTTAAAGGTGTGTGAGAAGCAGCACACTCCACAAGAACAGAAGAAACACTGTTTGTAGGGAAGGGTGTCTCTGCTTCTTAGAACTTGCAGATCAAAACAGTCCATGACTTAATTATATGAAATCATAATAATTACACGTTGCCCACAGAAATAATTATGAATTTGTTTTGGTCTTTACCTAAAAATTCTAGCCAATGCTACTGCATCTTTTCAAACTGGATAAATTTGAAATGTATGCCATGAACTTGAAAACGTCATCTAAATTAAATTTGCTGTCTCTCTTGCACTGCTTCGTGCAATGCAGTAGCATTACTGGACATAAGCAATCATTGGCCCTTGGCTCTTAGTATTCAGGTAAAGCAGCCAAAAGTGGTTTTAAAAAACATATTTTTGTTTATGATATGCAGATAAATGTATTTGATGACAAAAAAGAAGAGCAAATGGTTATGTGATTCCTGCATTTCTAATTTTAAGAGGAAATATATTGTTCCTTTTAAAATACACTAGGTTAAAAAATAAGGTTTCCATTTCTTTCTTATTTTCTGGTGGACATAGGAAAAAAGCACAATTTATTGGGGTGTTTCTTATAAAAAGCTACATATTTTTCTAAATATATTATGGTTCAGATTTTGTTTAACTTCTTCAGCAGACATTGCTTTACAAATTCTTGCTTGCTCAGAAAAAAAAATATCACCTGAACTTATCATCTAAGAGATTTTCATTATTTTTGTTTAGAAAGAAAGTTCTTGTTCAAGGTTATTTTTATAAAATCTGAGTTAGACAAGGTTTTTTAAGTGGAGGTATACACTCTTCATATGTTTCATGGTAATATCAAGAGGTTAACAGAGGGTTTAGAAATATTTTGAAAAGGTTTCTTTTTGTGCCACCTGTTGTATTTAATCCCTATAAGCTAAAGTACTGTGAATCAAAGTTTCTCTTTCATCTTGTATCAGTCTGCAAGTAAATCTTATAGTCCCATCCCTGAAAATAAAAACGTACCTGTACTGTTGCAGATAAGTTGCTCAGGCTTACATTTGCAAAGTATCATTCTTCCATTTTCCACACAAAATACAACATCCTATGAATAAATTTGTCATTTAATTATTTTTAAAAATCAGAAAAGCAACGTCTCTATGTATTTTAATTCATTGGTGACTGAAGATGATTTCTTAGAATTCACATAATAATGGTGGTGAAATATTAACCCTCTCAAACACAAAAAGGGAGGAGGTTTTTTTTTATTTCCATGGGCATGGTTATTGGATTTAATACCATGCCTAATCAAATAGGCAAGGATTTGACTACAACAGAGTGACTGAACAGTGGAGCCATTAAATGGCTCCATGGAAGCTTCAAAGGAGGACAAAAGATAGACACAGCTTGTACTTCATAATACAACGAGAAGTTTTAAAAAGAGAACTTTCATATTGTTTCAAGAGTTGCAGACTACTGAAGCGAAAGAACTTTCTGCAAACTCACAGGACTAGGGGTGAGTACAGCCATCTGTTACAGAGGGTCACAGTGTGCTGTGCAGCCCCTAAGTGGTCATCCAGAAGTCATCCAGCCTGTACCCTTGGGCCAGGAGGAGAAGGGGGACCCAGCATGGAGCGGCGCTGGAGCTACCACTACTTTTGGGGAAGATATGGGAGTTACTACTAAACAGTTACTACTGCAGTTCCCAGCAGGGTCCAACACAATTCTCTCTCTGTAAGGATGGCACCTGAGCAAACCAGTAGCCAAACAGAGAGTGGATGGAAAGATTTACATAATTAGAGAGTTATAACTATTTGGTACTAGCATGTCAAAACCCCGAGAGCAAATTAGGTCCCTTTTTCCTTTACCAAGTTCCAAGTAACAAAATGGTGGCTATCCCATTCTAAGTATGCCAGAGGAGGTACAGAGTTAGGAGGAGCATTTTCTAATTGCTAGTCGTCAAGCACTGCCCACATAAACTGTTCTGGTACTAAGCTGTGATCAACACGCCTTCATTTGAGATAGCTCTGGATAATTTGTTGAATTTTATTTAATCTCTCCATTTTCACCACTGTGTTTGTAAAGACTGTGAGTAAAATGTGATTAAAAATAATTAAAATTATTTTTTAAATACTTCCTTGACTAAATACTGTCCAGTATTCATTTTGGGCACTTTGAGATATGCTGGATTTCTATATAACTTCCAATGAAGCAGAGAATTATTTTGGAAGCTATTAAAAAGCTGTGGATTTAGTTTACATTTTGGCACACATGGGTTTTTTTAAAAAATAAAACCATAGAGTCACACCCCCCCAACCCCCACCCCCAACAAGAAAAATCCACAAACATTATTACTAATATCTTTGTCCATTTTTCCTTTTCTTTTTTTTTGGGGGGGGGGGGAATATTTTTTATGTTGTTGAGAAGTGTCTGATCATGAATAAAGCACTAGCAAAACAAAGTCAATACCATTTCAGCTTCAGAAGGAACTTTGATGCTGTGAGAAGATCCTGCTGTGCTGTATTTTATTTGTACAGCAATATACAGCAGCTTTGGTAATTCTGGTAGCTCTTTCAGATACATCACACTTTCAGTATTGGCACATGTTAACAAAACTGTAGTATCTGACAAGCATAGAAGAAATTCAGTCCCATCTGAGAAATATCCTGGGTAGGGATGAGAGTAGAGGGCAACAGCTCCTCCTTTACAAGGGCTTTCTGCTCCGGGGTCCCGTCAGCACCAGACTTGCCTGCCTTTCATTCAGCACTGAAGAGAAGCTGTTGTGATTGGTGGGAGGTGGGCTACACTGTTGTCAGGATGCTAATGCTCAGCTCTGCAGCTCTGGATTTTGGCAGATCCAGACACACCAAGGCTCTTCTCTCAGCATCCATGAGGGACTGGTAGAATGAGGCTGACCAGTTGTCACACAGAATGTGGATCAAATGGCAATGATGCTGATTGGTACACAGAAACAAAAACACATAACCTTTCCTTTAGGTACAGATGGCTCCATTTCTCCTGTCAAAAATTATTCACATTTTAAAAATAATTAAAAATTAAAATCTTGTCTGTAGTAAGGAAAGCTGTTAATAGTTCTACACTTCGGATATACATAAAATTACAGCTTTTGTCTCTCGTGATGATTTCACCAGCTTTAAATTGCCTCTGACCATTAACTAGAAATTCACTTGACCTGAGATTAATCTTGAAAGAGAGGAAATGAAAGGTAATTCTGTGCAGGCCTTCTAAGACATGAATTAATACCAGTCTTTGACACAAACATGGTTTTATATAGTGAAATAACACATGAGCTATCCTTATCTCCCTGTGAAGTCCGACGTTTGTAGTGTTTACTCTAAGATGTCTAGGAAGAGAAATGCTTATCTATTCTCATCACTGGCTTTCTCTGCTTCGCCTTGGAATAAAGCTAGAGTGCCTCATTTCCACTCCATATCAAAACATGGTCACCCCTGCCTGCGTGTTCCTTAGCAAAATATTGTTCTTCACCAGGAAGACATAGAAGAATCCAGATTATGCAGCAACTGCAGATCTTTTACAGGAGAAAAGGCAAAAAATCCAATTGTTTTTTATAAATATGTAAATGGTCTGTGGTCAAGCAACACTGGAAATTCTCTCTCCTCTGCCTATAAAAAAGGGAGAAATTACAACTTCTGTGTGGGGAGGACTAAACCCTCATTTCTCCTGGCACTTAGAAAATAGTCTGAAGAAACAAAACTGAGCACAGACATCTGAGTAACCCGTGCACATAATCTCCAGTAGTATCTTCAGGCCTCATGTATGTTTTTGATTTGAGGCTGATGTTATGTGCTTATCACAAGATGGTCAGATAATATTCTACTTTTGTTTCACTATTTACATTCATATCCCTTTGTTGGGATATAAAATAATTTTAGGTCTGATCCAGTATTTCTATGGTGCTTGAATAGTTTTGAACTGGTCAAAATAGCTGTAAAATTATGATATTTAGCAAGGCCAAGTATAGCTTCAGTACCTTGGACTTTCACACTTGCTCAGCAATAAGAAAAGTAGGTTGGACTTCTGCTTAAATAAGAAAGCAAGCTGCTTTGAAGTATTTCCTTCAAGCAGAGCCTCAGAGGGATGGCACATCCGCATCAAATCAGTGAGATCTTTTGGACTCCTTACCTTTCATTACATGTTGCAAAAGTTTTCCTTTTAACTAGCAACACACTGCAGCCACCTGATCTGGGAGAAATTTATCTATGTGGAAGCCAGAATGACACTCTTCTAGTCTCAGGATCAGAGCAGAGCTGAAGCGTCCAAAGGGCCGGATCCTCAAAGGACACTTGCTCTGTCACCATAGCTCTACCCGAGCCTCTCCTCCCTGCCTCGCTTCATCCCGACTTCATACCCGGGGTCACTTCAGGGTGTGTCACCTCCCCTTCTTCCTGCCTCTGCTGCCGCAGTCCCCTGAGAAAAGTGAGGAGCGGCTCCCGGTTTCCCCAAGGTCACCAAAGGGGAGACGCGCAGAGGGAAGCCCACTCCGCTGCAGTCAGCGCATGTCAGCGGCTGTACGGAGGACACTGCATCCAAATCATCGGCCGCTTCTCCCCTGGAGCTCGGGAAAAGCGTCTCCCCGAGGGGCTGAGCCCTGCCAGGGTCCCGCAGGGTCTGCCCGAGCTGTGGATATGACCTGTTGCTTTGCTTTTTAGAAGCAGAGCCGCCCGCTCAGGAGATTACCGCGGTAATCTGACACGCGTGAAAGAGCGATGCGCTTCCCCTCTCAGTCGCTTTCAAAGGCTCACCGTGGTGACAGAGCCGCCGGCCCCAGCTTGAGGACCACACCTGCTGGTTGCGGGAACCCCGGGGGGGCGTCCCAGGAGGGGCGGCGGCAGCGCCGCCTGCAAGGCGATATCCCTCGCCGAGTGTAACGCGTTAGCTACGATTGTACCACGACACCTCGCTCCTCGCCAAAAGCCAAAACCCTGGGAGAGCTACAGGTGTACAAGGTCTGGGCGAGACCTGGGATGTCACATCACCCGTTCTTGCAGGGCTCGCTCTGGGGCAGACCCGCAGGCGCTCCTGACAGATCTCCCGAGTAGGGCAAATCCCCAGCGCCCGTGGGACAGCCTCCGCTCCTCCCCGCACCGCCCCGCGTGGCCGTCCTCGGGTCCTACCCTGGAGTGAAGCACGGCCCGGCCCACTGTCCGAGAAGAACCCCCGAGCCTGAAGGGGGGCTGTGGGCACAGCCCTGAGAGAGCAGAGGGAGTTGAGCGGGCCTGCCTGCCCTTCCCGGGGGGTAGCACCCATCTTCCGTGCCTGGTTCGGTTACCCCGGGAGCGGTATAATCCCTGAAACCCCCTCCCGCCGCTCCTCAGGCGCCCACCGGCGGGCGGGCTTCGCTTTCAAGGCTCGGCTTGGCAGAGTCTGCTGAGCAGCTAATAACATAACAACCCTGCTTTGATCAATTCGAACTAATTACCCCTCTTAATTAAAGTCTTTAGCGGTTGCTTCAGTGTTTTGGCACGGGCGAGGAGAGCTTTGCCATGCGGCTGCCCCAACGCCGCGCTCCCCGCCCGCCCGTCCGCGCCGCAGCCCCCGTCGCCTCAGTCATTCCTTGGCAAAGGTTTATTTCCATCAGGTCAACGAATTGGATTTTTTTTTTCTCTCCACGTGCAAGAATCAATGCGAAATTCAAATCCGTACATAGAGAACAGTTGTGTTCATATAGATACGATATTCAGGGGAGAGGGAGAGGAGGAAACCAAGAAGGGTAGGATAACCAGCAGACAGCGGAGGCAGGGCAGGATCAACACAAGGGGAATATATATACATCGAAATAATTAAAGTGGTGCAGCATTCCCGGCTCGGGCAATACAGATTCCCAAATAAATACAGCAGAAATTGGCTTGGCGCTTTTTGTTTTTTTGTGTGTGTTTTTTTTTTTAACCATCTCTCCACCTGAGATGCAACGACAACAAAAAAGTAGTCTGTAAAGAACAAAGAAAAAAAATAATAATAATAAAAAAATTAGGAAACGACCAGTCCCATTAACGTTAGTGGCGATATAGAGCATAATACACAAAACCGTTTAACAGGTGCATGCAAAGCGGCGGTGGGGCTCGCACCGGCGGGGCCGGCGGCCGCCCCTCATGGCTGGAGCGGCGGCGGGCCCTGCAGCAGCGCCCCGGGCGGGGGCGGCGGGTCGGGCCCCGCCAGCTCGGCGGGGGGCCGGGGCAGTCCCAGGGCGCTGTCATGCAGTTTACGGACGTGCTTCTTGAGGTCAAAGTTCCTGCAGAAGCCTTTGCCGCAGGTGGGGCAGGTGAAGGGCTTCTTGTCGTTGTGGGTGTGCATGTGGAAGGTCAGATTGTACACCTGGTGAAAAGCCTTATTGCAGATATTGCACTTGAACTGCTTCTCCCCGCTGTGAGTCAGCTTGTGGTTTTTGTAATTGCCTGGGAATGAGACAAGGAAGAAAAATGGACCTGGATTTGAAAGATGGACACTGAAAAGACGAGAAAAATATTAAAAAGCCCCAAACTCTGTCCCATCACCAGAGCTCGGCTTTAGGATGAAACGGCAGCAAACGTCCCGCCTTCTCTCCATCCTGCCCGCGGCTGTTACACTTAACAGACGACGAGGAAAGGATCGAATAAACCAAAATCACGACAATTGCAGAAATAAAACCCCTGAGTTTAGACTTCACAGCAATGCGGGAAGAAAAATAACTAAATTCTTTTATTTGGAGGGGGAAATAAGAGGCGAATTCGTTTGCCGAACCGCGCTGGAAGCTGTGTGTTGCGGTGAAGGGAGGCGCTTCCAGCAGAACGACTGTCCCGCCGTTGCCCCGGCCAGAGACCTCTGCCCCGCTTCGTGGGGCAGGACATGTGTCAGGGCTAGCCAAACTTAAAATTAACCTAAATATCTAATAATAAAACTTGAACCCAAAATTAACTCCCCACCACCCTCCCTGTCGCAAATTGTCCCACCACTTGACCTGGCTTGGGGAGGGGGTAGCCGGCGAAGGGAGAGGATGCTGGAGACTGGTACCTTTCTGGTGAAATCCTTTGCCACAAAATTCACAGACAAATGGTTTATAGCCGGCGTGTATTCGCGTGTGCGTGTTCAGGGTCGAGCTCCGGTTAAAGGCTTTGCCACACTGGTTGCACTTGTGTGGCTTTTCCTGGAGGGAAACAAACACCAAGTCACGGCTTGTTGGCTGTCCTGCGGGGTCTGTGCTCTGTTTAGCGGGATTTATGAGCTGATTTGTGGAGTTCTGTGTATTCAACTGACGGCTCGCAGATGCCGGTGCGGGGCACCCCGCTGTACCTTCCGCGCCTGGGGCAAACGAAATCTCTCCGCGGCTGCGGATTGGCCGCCCCCCAGGCCGCTGCTTCGGAGCGGCCGGACAAACGCCGAGCTCCCCGAAAAACATGAGTGGAGAGCCTTGGGCAGGGAGGAAGGGACAGAGGATGGGCTCACCTGGGTGTGGATGATCTTGTGCCGGCAGAGCGTGCTCGCCTGTCTGAAGCCCTTCCCGCAAACTTTGCAAACAAAGGGTCTGGCTCCCGTGTGCACCGGCATATGGCGCGTTAAGTTATAATGTGCATTAAATACCTTTAAAGAGAAAGCAGACAATAAAATAAAATAAAAAAAAAATATAAATAAAAAAAAAAAATAAAATAAAATAAAATAAAATAAAATTGCGATTAGAGGGCGAGAGTGACAAGGGGGAGCCGTCGTTTAAAAATCAAGCAAGCAAGCAATCGGCAGAGAGCCAGCGGGAAGATTGACAGGGACAGGAGGTTGGGGAAGAGAGGCAGGCTATGGTGCTACTTGCCTTTCCACAAACTTCACACGTGAAAACTTTGGGTTTGCTGCTCGGGGAGCCGCGGCTGAACTCCGACGTCTTATATGCGATTTTTTCCGAGAGGATCTGAGCACTTTCTTTCATGTAGTGCTGCAACTGAGCCTGCGATAAGTCCTTGAAGGCCACCCCCGCCGGGTACTTGTCCACGGTCGGTAGCACCAGCTTGTTCCGCTCCGCCAGGTAAGCCTTGGGCTGCGGGTGCAAGGGAGAGCTGAGGAAATAAGAAGCCACCGGGTGGATGTTGACACTGGAGGACGGGTGACAGGGGCTGTCGCCTCGGTTGAAATAGCATAGGGCTCCCATGGCGTGGAAGGAGGAGTGATTGACCACTCGGGGTCTTACCAGTTTGTACTGCTGCAAGGGCAGGGCATCGCGGGGGAAATCTCCTTTCAAGCTCAGGGCACAGTTCAAGAGATCGCCGCAGCTAAAGGAGGGCGAGGAAGAGGAATCTAAGTGTGCCTTCCTGGGTTCCGCTCCAGCCACCGCTGCTTTGGGCAGGGAATCGTACGCCACCGGGACAAAGGGGATCATGCAGGGGATGGAGGAGTTGAGGTGCAGCGGATGCTTGGGGTCGCCTTTGGCCACGGAGCCATGGAGGAGCTGCGGGACGGGGATGGAGCGGGGCTCTGGAGTCCGCGCCATGATGCGCTCAATGGAGAAGGCGAGTGGCTTGGGCGTGCTGATCATGTTGCTCCTGGCAGACAGGCTTTCTCTGGACGGAGGAGTCGCTAGGATTTTGGTCGCCGTGTGGTTGCCACTATTGTCCATGGCTGAACTGCATTTGTTCTCCCGGTTTGAGCCGCTCTGGTAGACGCCTCTTTTTTTTTTTTTTTTTTTTTTCTCTTTCCTTTCTTTTTTTTCTTTTTTTTTTTTCTT
>VWZV01013514.1:50639-86350 GCA_013397155.1 Irena cyanogastra | reverse complement strand
GGTGGGGGGGGCGGGGGGACGTCATCCTCTTCTGTCTCAGAGATGGAGGAGCCTTGCTAGGTGCTGGTGTTGTCCGCAATATAGAGAGAGTTACTAACATCAACCTCGACATATCCTTTTAGTCTTGTCCTGAGCTTTGCCTTGCTCCCGGACCGCGTCTTTTTTTTTTTTGTTTTTGTTTTACATATCTGCCGAGCCGTAAATATCCTGCAGTCGTGCTGGTGCAGAGTTGTTTTTCCCGAGGCAGAGATTTACAGCCTCTGAAAGTGGCAATAAGGAACCTCTCGGCCGGTTTCTATTGGAGGGGCACGGCGGGCCCGGGGTCCCTCCAGGCTGGCAGCACGTACCGAGTCCCAGTAGAAGGGGCCGGCGGGGGAAGGAGCAGGCCCGCCGGTTTCCCGCAGTTACAAGCCGTCGCAGAAATTAAGGGCAAAAGTTTTGCCTCGAGTTGATTTCGTGCTCTGCCCGGGAAAGCCGCTGTTCTCTTTTTCCCCGTAATCGGCTTTGTGTTTCATTCGTTCCTAAGGTATGTTCTTGATATTGCTCACTTGCATTATTATCATAACGTATCTCTACATGCACTCAAAATCCGAGTCACCGGCGAATTCATCTCGTCGTCAGGATTACTTCAATCCGATCCCAGAGGCGATTAGAGGGAGGTAAAATACCGCCTTAGAGCCTAATCTTTAATTTCTTCCTCCTTAATAAAATGAATAATTCCATTGCGTTTTTAAGTAAAAAATGAATTGAAAAGGATAATAACTCCGCTAACCTTCTGTTGCTTGTATTAATATTTTCCTGGGAGTGTTTTACCGCAACCCTCCTGCCCGAGGGGGTTGCTTCCTCCGTGCGCTCGGAGCCGGCTCCCCACGACCGGGTATGGTACTGGGACGCCTCTGGGCAACCCGAGCGTGGAGGGAACCAGGGAGGTTGTAAAACATCCTTCTAGCCACGACATAGGCGGACTCGACGGCGGCTGGACAGACCCTGATAACTATTATTACTGTTTAACAGTCGTCATTAATAGTGACACTGTCGGGATTCGCTGCTAAAGCTTGGGTTTGTTCTCGCTACGCATCAGTCCAAGACGTTCCCTCCCGAGCCGCCGGATTTTTGAAGAGGTGATTTACCCCAACACGAGGGACACCGTGCTCCCCTCAGCCGCAACGCCGCCCGGCCGCCCGCAGACCCCGCCGCGCTGGCCCTGGCTTGTTACAATTCGGATTTAGCCCCTGGCTGCTGCGGGGCTCGCTGTTCATTCCTACTCAGAACTTACTGTCTTTTGAAGGGAAGTAAAAATATAAACGGGGGCGTTACAGCGGGGGGAAGTGGACCAGCCGCCGTCACAGTTTATCACCCGGCGCTGGGGGAGATCCCTACTGCCGTCCTTTTCGGTGGGAATCTGCTGCTACCGCCACCCGCCCGGCTGCTGGGGTGGCGAGCGCGGCTCCCTGGCCCGGCCGGCCCCGGTCCCGGCTCCCGTTCCGCCCTGCGCAGCTCGGCCGCAGAGCCCGAGCACACCTCGCAGCAGCCTCGGGCTCTGAGGTTTCTGGAGCGTGGGCAAAGGCGCTTGGCCTTTCCCAGCTTTTAAGTTGTAACACTTCGGCGTTTTCTCCACTGCTAATTTCTCCAGTGGAAGAAAATAATATAAATATGTGCGTGTGTGTATATACCTTCCGAGACTATGTGTAATCTTCCCATACAGTGAGGGTGTGTTGGCGACCTTCTAGAGCAGTACCACCGCAAGCAGAAGAATAAAGTATTGCTATTTGTAACCGAATCACAAAAGAAAAACATTTAATGCTGACCCGCAAAATAAAAGTGCTCCCGGAGGTGAAACAAAGTTTGGCAATACAGTACATTTCGTACAGACCCCCCTAAATGGAAAACCAAACTGGTGCAAATTAAGCCTTTTCATGTATAAAGCCTTTAATCACATATAAACGAAATTACAAGTGACCCTCTAAAGCAGCGCTTCCGGCCCTCCCGTAGCTCATGCGAGCGATTTGGCTAAGTGTGCCAGCTTCGAACGTGGACTGCAGCTATCACGTCTAATCTAATCAGTCCGCCTGTGAGGGGACCCGGCGGTGTCATCAACTCCAAAGGGCCCTTGGTGGAAGTGGCTGGGAGAGGCCAGCGGCAGCTGGAGCCATGAATGACACTTTCTCATTTGTTCCTTTCCCAGTTCAACAAATGTTTAGTCCCGTTACTGCTAAATGAACTCCTTGCGCTCTTTTGCTGGGGGAAGCAATTTATTTTTAAGATTCCTGAATAGGATCAGGAGCAATTAACTTATTTTTTTTGTTTCCATTTTCTGTCGGTGTATTGGGAGGTAACCTGGAGCAAAGCGAAGAGCCGGTCGCCGTGTGGGCGCCTGTGTGCTGTAATCCCGGCACCGGGGTACCCCGGACTCGCCATGGCAATAGGCAAGTGCCCGCCGGCCACGGAGAGGGACAAAACCCCGCTCGTTTATGGCGGGACCCGTTTCGATGTGCCGCTGCTGAGAGAGGGGGAGAAGCCACGTGAAAAACGTGAAAATAAGAACGAAAGTAGGAGTCGTGCCCTGTCGCAGCCGCTGCTGGACGGAGCCCGGGGAGGATTCCCCACCTTCACGGCTGCCCGCTCGGCGCCCCTACCCGGGAACAGACGGAGGGGACAACTGAGCCACCCTCGGAACTGAGGGGGGAGGAGGAAGAGGGGGGCGCGATACGAGAATACACCTGCTAAGGCCGAAAACAAACTTTTTGTGTGTGTGTGATTGATTTTTTTGTTTGTTTAGCTGCATTTCCCCCCCTAGTCGCTGTTGAAGCCCGCCCGTGCCGGAGGGAGGCCGGCCGTGGTGTCTATGCGGGTCTCAGAAGCGTCCCGGGTTCCGTCCGTTTCGCACGGAAGAAGCCCCGCTCCCCACCCTGCTCCCCGACTGCCGTGCGGCTCCCGCCGTCTGCTCCGGCTCCTTTGCTGACAGTCAAACATCTGACTCAATCCCCTTCGGTAGGTGCTTAAGGGGCATTCTCTGTGCAGGAACCCGCCTCACAGCCTTGCACTCCCTTCCCGGCCCCCCGCGCCCATCGCCATGTCCCTCGTGGAGCGGCACTTGCTGCCGGCTCCGAAGTTGACGCTGTTGCCCCGCCCGCCCTCTGCGCCGGGAGTCTGGTGGGTGTCAGGAGGAATTTCCCAAAACCTGGAAACATCCGGCACCCGACCCAAGATCCCCGAGGAGCCCAGGAAGCGTTGTTGTGGGTGCCATGGTCACAGGGCCAAGGCGGGAGGGAGGCTGCTCCTTCGATGAGCGCCGGTGCCGCGGGAGCCACTCGCCCTCTCACGGCGGCTGTTCCTCCAAAGCTGCGCCGGTTCCTGCGCCGGGGGCTGCCCTCCGCTCCGGGTCGGGTTTCAAGGGAGAGGCCACTCTTTAAGCACCAGTCTCGGCGGTCGGACCCGCCGGTGCGGGCTCAAAGGGCGCGGCCTGAGCCGCCGGTATTGCTCATCTGGAGGTGGGAGGCTCAGTGCCCCAGCGTCGCCCTGCCGCCGCGGCTGTTCCCCCAGCCGCTGCCTTGCCTTGCCTATCGCCTCCTTGTCTGGGGTAAGCGACAGCAGAGGGCAGAGAGCTCTTGGCTCCATACACTCTTTGCCCGGCGGTGTGAGACCTGCGAACATCGCTTTCCTATCCGGCCCCGAGCGTCGCTCGCAGCAGCGGCGCGCACCTGGTCGTGGCTTTTGATTCGACTTGTAAAGCCCCGTTTATACCCCTAAGACTCAGGGGGAATGAATTAAACGAGACCGCTCCTGCCCCTTTCCTAAGGGCTCCCTGCACTTCCGCTTAGGAAGAGTGGAGGTCCCCGTGGAGCCCCCGCAGCCCCGGGAGAGCGCGGCGGGCGCGCCGCTGGCTGCCTCGCTCCAAAGCGTACAGCGAGCGGTGATGTCGTCCGCTCGGGACGACACTCAGCTCCGCTTAGACACCTAAGTTAAGATGTAGAGGCGGCCCCTGCGCCCTCCCTCACAGGGCACTGCCTTGGCTGCTGGAGGCGGCGGTGCCTGACGCTGGAGCTGTCACGCAGGTACTCACTAGCCTTCTCATGCGTCATGTTGGTTCACGGTTTCGCAAATCTAGGTACTAAAAAAATATTTGCATTTGGAAGAAATTAAAGGACATTTGAAGCACTGTCTTTTCTGTACCTGTCTTCCATTGATGTCTGCTGTGTTGTGTCTTTAACAATAACTTATCCTATATTTTGTGTCTGAGTTAATTTCTCTTTCCCAAAGATCTTGAAACTTCTTCATGGTTACATAATCTGTGTATTTTTTTTTTATTCTCCTCATCTTTGTTTTGGATTTTTTGTTTGGTTTTTTAGCATTTCCTTACTCATTTCTATCTTACTGACAAATATATCTTGCAAGTACTGCATGCAGAAGAAATTGCATAGCAAAGTGCTTGACATATGAAGTGTATGTGTATAACGCTTTGTGAAATTTGAGTAACTCAGGCCCACTTCAAGCCACAAAAAGTCATAATATTGTCTTGCTTGTCTTGTTCAGGTGGGTTTTTCTTTTCTTTTTTTTTTTTTTTTTTTTCATTATGTCAGGATGTAGACAGGATTAACTGCTCCCTAAGGAATAGAGAGCTGGGGGGGACTGCCCTGGCTGTCTGGACAAGGCCCCACCAGTCAGGGCCCATCACACCCAGCCAGGGAGCAGGGCAGGGGAAGAGGTGGTGGCAACTCAGAGACCAGATCATTAACGTGTGAATCATTTTGTTCAGAAAGCTCTGAAGTCAATCTCTGGATCAGGTTCTAGACAAACAGTGCCCATAACCAAGCACATGTGGGGCTGTGGCTGAGGTGAGAATCCAGCACTCCTGTTCCATCACTGGGGCAGAGGCTAGTAGCCCTGAACAGAGCCAAGATTGAGTCCCTGGACAGAGGCCGTGGGTGGGGGTCCCAGATGACACCCATTAGGACCATGATGTCCTACAGTCTCTTGAGGACCTAACAGGTGAAATTAATATAACCTACTCTGTAATCACCCAAACTGATATAGAGAGTTGTTTGCCTCATCAAGAAATCCTTCTTGGCATGGGGGCAGCTTGGGACAGAGGAAAAGCCCAAAGGGGAGGTGAGTGCAAACCACTGTTTCCCACAGGGCTTTTGGATAGCAGGGCTGGGCAGAGAGGCTAATGCCAAGTCACTCTCTGTTGAAGGAGACAGACCCATGACTTAACCCCTAGGTTGTGCTGGTGGCAGGCACTTCTGTCCTGGTGTTTCTAGGTCCCACTCCAGCTCCCTACTCTCCTAGTGGCTTACTAAGGATAATGTTCTATTTGGATATTGCTTCCTACTCTTGTGTTACCTTGGAACTTTAAAAATCTAATGCCTTCTGGTGAAAGGCCTGCACAGACCTGGCACAGCTTTGCACTTGGAGGCCTTGGCAAGCACTGCAGGGCTACTGAAGTGATACCTGCCTTTACCTCTTTACACCTGGCTTCTCCACAGGTACCTTTTCAGGATCTAAGGAATGTCAAGATGGGGAGAGGGGAAGCAGGAAGACTTTTGCAGAGACAGAACTACTACTCTACCTGACTGACCTCTCTGACTGATCTCTCTGCTTCATTTGGTTTAGGAGATGGGTGTTACATTGGACAGCCTGGCTGCCTCTGCACCCTGCTGTCTGCCACAGCCAGTCTGGGGCTGAGGCTGCAGCTCCTGCCCAGGCAGGTTATCCCTTACCAAGTCTGGGTCTCAGCCAGAGTCTCAAATGGCCCTTCAAGCATCCTCAGATTCCACACACCAGCACAACTAGGACAAATTACAGGAAAAGAATATGCAATTATTTTACTGCTAGCAAAACCTTAATCAGCCATCTAGCAGCCTGGTAATAGGGAAAAATACTACTTGGGCTCCCTATGCCTCCTTCAGCCCAGCAGAGATGGAGATGAAAAGCTGAGCAGAATGGTCTACATTACCAGCTCCCAGTTCTTCCTTGTAGCTGAATTCACCTCAGCTCATGGGATGATTAGGCTGGTTTGCCACAGAAAAAAATTGCCACTTAGGATTTCTCCCTAGACACCTAGGAAAAGTGTAACTTGCCCTTCCCTGCTTGGCTGAGCTTCTAAGTGTGCTGAAAGCCACTTTCCCTGCAGCTCTCATTCTCAGTTCCTGCAGCCCTGCATGCTTGCAATAGACCCCTGAAATCCTACAGACTGTTCTTGCACAGAAACCTCACATCAACCTTTTAAACCCATAACAGTTCCTCAGCAAAGCCCCTTAGGTATAATGCTATGGCTCAACAAGGACCTCAGCAACCTATTATTACTTCTTTGGGTGTCATCTGTGTTATTTCTCATTTTGTGTACATAAACTCAGGAATTAGTCATGCTCCCACAAAAGAAAAAAAAAAGCTGCTGTGTAAGCTGCATGAGTTTTGACTGATGAAAATTTGAATTCTTTCTAGTTCATCCTGAGGGCATCAAAAAGCAGGCAGTGGGCCCTGTCTGTTCATCTGCTACTGAGAGGTTTTTGTTTGCTTTTTTCCTTTATCAAGGCATTGTGTCCTTGGGTACTGGTTTGCTATATATGTCTGCTCTACAAAAGAAAAATATTTGCTATAAATTACTATGTAAATGAAATAATTCAAAAACCTCATTCTCATGAGAAATCATACAATGGTTCAAATTATTTGAAATACTGAAAACATCTTTTAATTGTAGAATTTGATACAAACTTGGGTAGATACATAAATGGCCACGACAAAATGTGTTCTTATTGCCTGAAAATTTTCACAGAAATACAAACATAGACGGCAAGCTTACTGACATCCAACAGGATGAGTTATCTTTAAACTTGCAAAATGAATAGACACGACACTCCTAAGCAGTTTGTATGTGTTTGACTGTCCTTGAAGGTCTTCTGCTTATATACCAACCTCAATATACAAAGAACCAAGATTAAATTTTTTAATGCACATCACATAATAATGTAAAATTAAGCACAAAAAGAGGTAAACAAATTGTAGTCCTGAAAATACACTATTTCTTTTACCTAGGGCATTGACTCATTCTAAGGATGATTTCCTGTATAGTTGTGTTTTAAGTAAGACACACATCTTGTTTCTGCACAGGACATCAATATCAGATGGAGACACAAGAATGTATGGTAGCAAAAAAAAGGGAAATAAATGTAATCACAAGAACTCAAACTCCATGCCAGTGTTCTTGCAGCCCTAAGCAAAGCTATACATAGAAATATGCTACAACCATTATTCTCAAAAAGTCCTTGGCACTTTTCCTCTGATAATCTTACTTTCTTTTTTAATGGAGCAAATTACATTTCTGCACCGATATCATAAGGCAAAATTATAAAAGCAATTACAAGGACAAGTTGCCAAAAACCCCAAGGCAAAGATAAACCCCACCCTCAGACCATCGCCCCCAGCTCTGAATTCTTTGTGAAATAAAATCATCCCTCCTCCTCATCGCTGTCTTTCATTGTAATGCCCTGAAGTCCTCCCGCATCCGTGACTGAGACCGTGGCTTCCTCTACAGTCAGCCGGCTGTGCACGGTGTCGTAGGTTTTACTGTTCAGCGTCCCCTCCAGCACGCCTTGCAGCCTGAAGTCTCGGTAGGTTTTCTGTGGCAAAAGTAAAACATCCTGAATTGGACTCCAGCAAGTCTGAGTACTCTTGCAGTGTACATCATTTCTAGCATGCCAGTGGCACAGGTTTATTCCTCTTGCAGGTTAGGGACCTATCACCTTGATAAAGATTTTGTGTTCTTAGTTTTTGGGCTGCATGAGATTTCTCTACAAACTCTAGAGATCCTAATTTGATGGTCATTCCTTTAAGAGATTGTATTTTGTGCTACAGCATACTCTAACTGCTGATTTCTCAGTAACTTCCATTTCTTTCATTTATTCAATAAGACACCAGCTGAAAATTTTTCTAAATACCTATTGAAATGTGAATCTGGCTGAAGTAGTTCAGTTCTGTCATTTCACAGAAAATGTAAATGGTGTCCTTTTCCCCATAGTGTAATTTTATTTATATTTCTCTATACATTTATATGCCAAATGTGGAAAAATAATGATTATATATTACATTATAATATAAAATATACTCTAACAATGAATACAGATTATGATCTATACTATATAGTGTCAGAATTTCTGAGGTGACTACCTAGTTAATTTGCATTCTAAGTCTCTACATTTTGATTTGCATCTACACTTTTTTTTCATTTCAGAAGATTTTGTTTCCCTGGTATTCATCCTTCCTTTGTCCTTTGTTTTTCAATCGTGTAAAAATTCTGAGTGAAATTGTTTTATTCATCAATGCTATGTTCCAGAGAGCACATGGAAAAAACACCTATGTACTTTATTTTTAAATTGTAACACGTTTGAAATAATATTCTCTGATGTTACCCTTAAAGGCTTAAAAAGGACAAGTTGATCTAGGCAGTTTCTTATTTTGTGTATGCTACCACTACAAATTCTCAATGTTTTGGAAGAGACTATGGAGAAAAGAAAATGGAAGGTAATTAAGGGCTATCAGGCCCATTCCTGTGCCTGAGGAGGAGACCATGTACAACCCTTAGAGAAAGAAAAGATCTGATCTTGTTTCACTCAATACTTCAGAGAACTGCAAAAGACAACTCTTAAAATGGGTAACATTCAGTTGGGAGATTTTTTTCTGGTACTATGATGATTATTTAAACCTTGTTTGAATCACTGCAACTGAGATTTATTTGACTTTCACAGGTCAACGTCAGAGTCAATGGATGCAGCTTATGTTTTGCTCACACACTCCTGCGAGTACCCCGCCTGGTCTTTTTCAAGTGTCACCATTGCATTCCCTTTTTATAACACTGTGCATTCAATTTGCTTTGATGCTGTTAACAGGTCCTACAGCAATTTCCTTCACTTTTACATTGTATTCTTCCCATTCTCAGACCAGCACTCTGGGGCTCAGACATTGCTCTTCTCTTGACATAGTTTTGCAGGATAATAATGTTCACTTCCAAGCTTAATTTTTCATTTCTCCCTAACTTTCTTGATCCTTGACCCTTCTTTAGTCACATCCCTCTGCACGTGTCTCAGACATCTAATGAAACCCTTATGCCATCATAAGCCTTTAAATAGAATAAAGGGAACAATGTTTCTTCTTCTAGGCTTTCTTAATAAGGCCACTACTCTTGTTGCATCCAAATCCTAAAGAATTATATTTCTCTTACTCATCCTGTGTCCTTCAAAAATGACCTTCTACTTATTTGGGGTTTTATTGGTGTTCTTCCTTTCTTTCTTTCTTTCTTTCTTTCTTTCTTTCTTTCTTTCTTTCTTTTTCTTTCTTTCTTTCTTTCTTTCTTTCTAATATTTTTAAGTGGTGACAGGAGCAATACAGCTTCCTATGTTTTTTTTTTTTTGTGTTTTTTTGCTTTGTTTTGTTTGTTGTTTTTTTTTTTTTCCTAAAGCAAACACAAAAATGCCTTCATTCACTCTAGTTTGGAGGAACTATGCCTCCCCACGTCTCTCTGCAGCTGGGCTGCAGCAAGGAAAGTTTCTTATGATACTCTTCTCAAACCACTGTTTTGTATTTCCCAGCAGCCTCCTGTCTGCTGAGTTCCTGTTTTACCAGTTCTATCTTCACCCACCAAAATTTTCTGTTTTCCAGAACCAATATGATTGACATCATCGTCTTCAATCTTTAATATCCACAGAAGGTGCCATGGAATAACACAGTTGGAATTTATCTGCAGAGCAAACCAGGTACATGGGGACAGAAAGGCCACTGCCAGAAGCAGAGTTCCCACCTTCAGCGGGAGCCTCCTGCTTTCGGACAAGGCTAACCAGTGTGCCAGGTGGCAGAGGCTGGCAGTGCTGCTCATTCACCTGAAATTTAGTTTTGTAAGAGTTGCCTTTAATCTCTCTGGTGATATTTCTCTTGTACAATTTAGCCTGCTCATCCTCAGATTTTAGGGGGCACAGGTTTTGGATCCTCTAACGCCTATCTTCTTCCTCAGAGGATGATAACTACCTTGGAAAGGGACTTTTTACAAGGGCATGGAGTGACAGAACAAGAGGGAATGGATTCAAACTGAGAGTAAGTTTAGATTAGATAGTTGTAAAAGTCTTTACTGTGAGGGTGGTGAGGCACTGGAACAGGTTGCCCAGATCAGCTGCGGATGCTCCATCCCTGAAGTCTTCAAGGCCAGGCTGGGTGGAGCTTTGAGAAGCCTGGTCTAGTGAGAGGCATCCCTGCCCATGGCAGAGGGGTTGCAATATTTAAGGTCCCTTCCAACCCAAACCATTTTATGATTCATTTGAGAATAGCTTTAAAATTCTCACAAGAGCCATTCATTTTAACGAGGAACAGCAAACTGCTTTTGCCATTTGGGCACACAATCAAGTGAAGAGCCAAATCCTGCTCCCAAGAAATCAGTTAACGTCAAAACCAGCAAAGCTAAGCTTGGGTGTTTCAGGGAGCCATGATGCCATCATTATTATGACTGTTTTCTTGCATTTCTCTCTGTTCCATTCCTTTTTGGCAGTGAATCCTGAAAGCTGCAGTTGCAATTCCAGTGACCACGCGTTAAAATGCTTCTGACTTTATAGTCTTGCATGAACTTAATGAAAAAATTTTTAAAGAAATCAAGGTCACCACTGACAACAGGTGTTTCTTACTCCACATTTGTAGCAAGAATGTCCAAAGTCAGAATTAAAAGGAAAAAAATCTGAAATAATTTTCTGTCTCTTGCCTAAGGGTATCAACTAAGATCTGAAAGGGAGTCAGGAAGAAACTTTCTCTTATGGTAGGTTAACCCATATTTGCCTATTGTAAGGCATGTTACACTCTGCTTGGAAGCATTTGACATTGGCCAATGTAAATGACTGAAGAGAAGGGATTGGTATTTCTATTGATACTTATCCCTGAGTATGAAAGATTTGAAAATGTTACTTAATATATTGAATATTGTTTTCAATTAAGCCTACTAATTACATGTGCATAAAAAAGAAAATAGTTCCTATTTTTAGGAGAAGGGGGAAAATGGAGAAAGAAGACTACTGAAATTATTCAGGTAAAACAAAAAATTGGTAACAAGACAAATAATAATTCAGTAAGAATAATCATACAGCAATGCTGTACAGCTATCTGCAAAATTGCTTGGAACTATCTTAATTGTCCCCAAGTCCAGGATTTATAACAAATACTAGTGGACATATAATTAACATTAAGGGGCTTAATAAGTTATTTTACTTCCGGAATTTGCTACAACTGTGGGGAAAAAAATCCTAACCTAAAACTACACATTTTCTAACTTTTGGGTTGGTCATCTGTGTTATTACTTTATTACTTTTCTCTCTTTACTATGCAGTCTAATGCAAATGTATTTTATTTACCTTCACTATCTTGATGAGAGTCTTCAGCTGGTAGATGTGAAGCTGAACATCTAATCTGTCAGCCAACCACACGCATATGACTTTCATGGAGTTGCTATACCATTGCTGAAAAGAAGGGTAAAAAAAACCAACAACAAACACCACCAAATAACCCTGCAGTACTCATTTAACAGATTTGGTAATGAGAGGTAATGAAACACTTTGAAATGATCACAGATCAGCACTTGAAGTCAACAATGATATAATTTCCTGTTATGAGAATTGCATGGGTCAGTAGGAAATCAAATAACTTGACCTAAACCATTCTTTACATGAATTAGCACCTGCCATTTTATCTTTCAGTTACAACATATTCAAGCAAAATAGCATTATGCACTTTGTTATCTGTCAGTGAGAATGGATATTAAAGATACAATTACAGGAGAAAATTGACAGCTAAAACAGCCAGGATAGAAACAGGTAGGGTATCTTGAGAGAGAATTTACAATAACTAGATTTTTCAATGCAGACAGGAAAACAGTACCAGAGAATAAGAAACTTGTCTTTTTCTTTTTTGTTTTTTTTTAACCACTTCATCATTAAGTAAAAAAAATATCAAAAATCCCTGGAAACTGTTTTTAAATATGATCAAAACACCACTCCACCCTTCCCAAAATAACCATATTAAGGTTTTGGTTTACATTAATTACTAATTATAATTACAGCCTAGCTTATTTCCTTTTTATGTCTTAGGCATGGGTATGTTTTCACTCAACACTTCACAAATGAATGGGTTAAGAATAAGCACTCTGCTGTTGGTGTCTATGTTACTGTAAAAAAAATGCTCAGTTCCAAATAGCTACTGTAATAGTTCTTTCACATAAACTGGATTAGAAGAGATTTTACTAAATACAGTTGTAGCATTTCCCCCCTCCTGTAAAATCACAACCAGATGTCATTTAGTCAAACTGTAAAAAAGAAGGGAAATTTTTTTTTCCATTTTAACAGTGAGAGATTAAAAGAGTTTGTGTCATAGCTCTGTTTCTAGTCTCTTTTCCCACAGGAAAGAGGCTTAAATTTTTTTCTAATATAATTTTCTGTGTCTTTGCAAAATACAGAGATATGTAACGCGAGGAAATCATGTGCGTATTTTAAAATGCAGCATGTTAAGCAAGGTATATTTTGTGAGTGTAATTCAAAGGAAATATCTAACATGTCTCATTGTCCACCTCCACATGAACAAACAAAATAAAATATATACTGAAAATATGAAGACAAGTCGTTGCTACTGGATGTAACAAAAGAAAGAAATATAATTATTCCATCAAAACATAAGCTGTCTGTAAAAAACTTGAAAGACATACAGTGAATAACTACAAATACCTTTTCCTTACAGGGAACAGTCTCATCACATTATAACTAGAAGTTTAAAGATAAGTTTGAAATTAGATATTAATATAATAATTCTTCTGTTAAGTTTTTGAATGTGTTAAATTGTATTTTAATTATAAATAACTGAAAAAAGTATTTTTACTTTTTAGATTTTCTCCTATTAATTTACTATTTTACAGAAGTGAAAAAATGCACCACAAAAAAGGCAGACAGCTACATATTTCAGCTATATATAAAAGTAGTTTGATTTAGTCACTAAAATGTGAGACTGATTAGATACCCACAAAATACTGTTTTTAAATCACTGAATGACATTCTTATCCTATTTACATTATTTTATCCCTAACATGCATGCTGGTATTGATTTCCTTTGTAAGTATCTACAAAATATTTTTAATGTGACAGATTTGTTACTAAGTGGTAAACTATATGACAGGTGTTGTTTGTATACAGATGTCTAGAAAATGAAATACAATTGTGCTTATTAATTGGGGAACTATTGATCTAAATAAACGTAAAAATTCCTACATCAAACATTCCACCCAAATGCAATAAGGTAAGCCAAGAAATTACATTATCACTCAGACGCTACTGTTTTTAATTGTAAACACAATCCTGGTAAACAGAACTATTTTAGTAGGGGAGTTTTTGAAAACTGATATTCCTTCAGTAACACAATTATGTATTTTGTTTGTATCAAGTGGAAAGCAGAACGGGCTCAAGCTTGCTCAGACAGGATTGAAAATTCTGAGACTGATTTTCCCCATGCAACAATACTGAACAGTGACAGATTACTGACAATAGACTGTTCCAGTTTTCTGGCAAAATGTTTTAAAGCCCAACCAGGAAACTTATTTAAGATGGATGCAGTAAAACTCTGACTCTAAATACCTGTGATATTCTTACATGCACTGAAAACAAAGCTAAGACATTGGAGGAAATTCATTTTCTATTCAACTTTATGAATGAAAGCAATATAATATGTTTTCCTGACTAGCTTCAATGCATTAAACTTTCAGTACAAATGTTTAATTTGGTGATTGTGAAATGATACTACAGTACTTGCTCTCCTGTCAACACATCTTGTTCAGAAAAAATATGACTGCTGTTTTATTAGAAAAGAAGTATTTTTATTTTTGTCACAGTATTTTTAATAAAAATCACATCCAGTATATTTGTAGAATCCTCCTAGAGGTACTTGTGGGTAGGATTCTTGTTAATGATTGGTCTTATATCCACTAGTTTTGAGGGCTTAGTATAGGCTGAAGCTGCATAATCTTAAATCTGCTGGATTTCATAACAAGAAAATAAAGATTTCCCTATAACTTCTTTTTGAGTCTGTTAAAAACACAGCACTGCAAATTCCTCTCAGAGAATCCAAGGCCACACATTTTGACAACCATGAGCATGTTAGAGAGGCAGGGATGGATCTACTGTGACTGATAGGAATCTATTGCAAACCCCAAAACTTCAGTGATTGGATAATTGTCCTGAGACTACCCAGTTAAAAACAACAGCAACAATGACAACAACAACAACAATCGCTTTCAACCGGTTTTAAGAAAAAGTAACTTTCCCATTGGTAACAATATCAGTGAAAGCACAATGCATCTCTTGCAGATGTTCATTATATGGTACTACTGCCACATTCTTTGCCGTTGTCTATGCAAGAGTAAAGTAGTGAGTGCTTATTATATATTTTTTCCAAATCAGCAAATAACAGCAGCCAAGCACTTTAACAAAAATGTTTGCCTCGCTATTTCCTCCTCTCTCCTTATTCACAGCCCATCCAGCTCCTGTAAGGGCATGCATTACTCACTTCATTTTCCTGAGATACCTCTTTCAAAGTAAAAAATAAGAGAAAAGGAAAGGCTAGGGTTGACTCTGTGAGACCCTTGTATTTATTCACACTTATTGTGCATGACTGTACACTGGTAAATCATATTAGCAGCCCGTCTCCCCATCAAGCTGCTACTTGCTTTCCAGCCCTGGGAAGGTTCAACAAATCAACAGGAGCACGGAAAACAGAACATCAGTCTAATCTAGTGTTTAAGGTGAAGTTTTCAAACCCAATCTAAGAAGATCTTTAGAGCAAGCAACAAGCTGAAGGGCTCAGAAGGTGGTATTGACAATGAAAGAGTGTTGAAATATTGAGAAGCGCAGCACTTGTGCATTTTTAATAACAAGAGGGTCAACAAGGACACAGCTCCCTCAGTGCCAATAGTTGCCACACCAGGGCTATAAACGCTCTCAGTTCATCAGATTTCTTAAACAGTTCATCAGCTTTCTTAAACACCCTAAACCCCCTCAGCAGACCTTTAGTCTTAAATTAACAAACCAAAGCAATGAAAGAGGGTGCAGCTTGAATGGCCAGCATTGATCCCCAACGGGGCTCGGCGCAGCTACAGGCACTGAAAAACTCGTTCCATTGTCAGGAGGAATTGACAAACCTCCTCGCCTAAATAGTCCAGCTCAGACGGGCTGGAGGCACGCAGCTGTAAAGGGCTCCCCTCGCCCCGCTCCCAGCGCTCACAAAGCACCAGGCATGAGCTCTTTGTCAGGCCCAGACTCTGCAATTTTCTAACAAGGATTAAAGTTGTTTCTCGGCAGGGCTAGTGAAAAGCGATTTAGCAACATACCGTGCTTTCTTCAGGCAAGTTAAAGAGAAGTAGTTAAGGAATTTCATTATTCTGCTGACCGGTGGAAATACAAAACAAATATAATAAATATTCACCACCTTTCTGGGTGCCTGAGCTATAACATTCGCAGAATGGCTCAATTAAATATAACACTTATTGGCTGAAAGCAAGCACTTCAAATTTATTTTTGAAGATTTATAAAAAGGTGCAGCTGTTTGCCACCTGGAAGGAGGCTCAATACATAGCAATACACAATGGTTTAGTCCTTCTAGGGCTGGTATCCCTAACGCCTAAGACACAAGACCCCGTTGAGTTTCTATACCTTGACGGCTCTCGATGAATGAGCATTGCCATAATGCTTTCTCCACTGAGTATGGCAGGGGAACAGCTTTTCTGGGAGCTGCATTTTTGTTCCTGTGGAAGCCTTTATCACACTATTGATCAGGAATTTAGTCGTTCAGACAACCACAGGATGTTTCTACTTCCTTCAGCTTTACTTGCCCTACCAGAACCAGTAACAAAAAGTATACTTCTCATTACAGACACTGTACATTAAATGCAGCATAAGCTAAAATGAGAAAATAATAATGAGCTAATATAAGACAAAACATGAGCATGTTAGAATTTAAGTGCTAAAATGCCTAGTTTTTATTAAAGGGCAATGCTATTATATTGCTTCAAGTTTATGATAGAGAGCACTACAAGCAGACCATGGAACTTTTAGGACATTTAAAAAATGTTATTAAGTGAAAAAAAAAATAGATTATTTCTTAAAAATGCAAACAGCAATATCTGAAAAAAGGTCCTGATTTAAGTTTTATAATTTATTTCCCTTTTTGCAAAATTTGAATAGTCATACTGATTGTCTTTGTTGAACATTAAAGATAATGAGGGGCACAAATGTCATTCATAGTGTTTTTGAAAATACTCAGAGGTTTAGAAGTTATAGCTGTATTTTCAAGTTCGGTATAGATATCATCCACTTAAATGAGGATTTTTACCTCAACAATGACGAGTTCATATACTCTTCTGAAAGCTGGGAAGTCTTGGCAACTCTGAAATCATCCCCCAAGTCATGGGGGGCCATCATGATGCCACCACATTTATTCCTTTTGCATCTTTTTTTTTTTTTTTTTTTCCCTAGGAACTTCTATTTAAGATAAACTGAAAGAAATTAAAATTAAACTAAGTATGAGTGGAAAATCCATGGAGTTGGCCTTGTTGGAACCACGGAATTAGCAAGAAGGACAAACAAATGAAGCTTTTTCCCCATACAAAAAAAGCATCAGATATTTAAAAGCCCTCCATCTGGAAAATGCCAATGACTAAATCAATATTGTGTCAAATGCAGAAACTCTATTCCCCATTTTGCTACAATCCCTTCCTACTTTTTCATTCAAGGACTTGTCCAGAAGTCCTTCCATTGCTGTGTCACTTTTTTCTGCTGTAATGCTCCTGCGTTCCTTCATGAGCTCCTCCTTTGCACAGAGCCTCTGACACATTCCTCTTTCACCTCACCAGTGTCTTACCCTCCTAATGCTTGGCACCATTTATCCAGGAACCTTCCTGGAAACATCTCAGATTTCATCCAGCTGCCATGTTTTGCTTCCTCCTCTGGGCCTGGAACACTAAGTCATGTTTGGAACTTTGTCTTAGGAATGTGCAAAACTGTTGCCAGCCTAAATTACAGGTATATGTATGAGGAAAGGAGAGGTGAGAAAGGACTCAGACACCACAGTCTGCTTCAATATTCATTCTTCTGATACAAGATTTCCTAAGTTAAGCAATTTGAAATTACCAGTTCTGTTTGGGTACTCCCCACCCTCCCCATTTTCATTTTTTCCTACCCTTCCCAGCCTCCAGCCCCCCGTATTTTTTTTTAAATGTGATTCTAGTAGATTTAAGAAATTGTTTCTTGCACTCTACTTGGCCAAGGAAGAGTTTTTCTTTCTTCAGTGGGATGCTTTCCTTTGGCTTTCTTTTGCCTTTCCTTTTTTTTCTTTTTGTGCCATTACTCCAACCTCCCAGGAAGTTCAGAAAGCATTTTGTTTTTCTTAAGAACAAATACTTTAGTCTCTAGCCAGTCTCTTTTCTGCCTATTTGAATGGAGGATTCCCACTGCCATTCCCAAACCAATCAGAGGAAAGGGAAAATAGCTCAGCAGAAAAAGGAACCCAAACCTTAACGGAAAGACCTTATTCAGAAAGACTTCTGACAGCAAACAAGTGAACAGTTGTTGGAAGGGATATTTTGATGATAAAAGGAAGCAAAATTAATTTGCAGAAATCAATAACGAGAAAAAAAGAAAAACCATGGCTCATCCAAAAGCATATTAAGCATCTTTGAAATTCCTGATCAAAAAGGAGATAAAGTTCTGATAAAACCAAAGAACATCTAACATATGAAAAGCTTATTTTTTAGAAGGAAAGTAATTTTTTCATATTTTTGGCTTCTAATTAGAAGATGGCTAGTTGCTATGGAACTGCTGCCAATTTACAAATAAATATACACTTTCAATGCAAAATATCAAGTACTCATCTCCCCTTGTATTTCATATTGGTTGTTAAACAGCAATTTACAATATTTATGCTTCTTTATGATGTTTGTGACCTTCCTTTTTTTTCTGGCTTCTTCACATATGGCAGATAAGCTAGGAAACTGGAAGTTTGCAAAATTAGACACACGTAACTTCCTTCTATATCTGGACATATGTAATGTTACTGTTCTGATTTTAAACAGTAGGTACTAGCATGATGCTCATGACTGTGAGAGACTAACAGTATAAACAGTTTCTCTGCTCCACTCTGGATACGCACTGCATCTGTGAACAAAACTTCCATAGGTTATTCTGGTGCTAAACTCTGAGGAGCAAACACTGTCAGTCTTGCTACACTGTGTTGTGTAGCAATTTGGGTATATCCACAAACATCCTCCAAGGCACAGAATGGGGAACATCACTTGAGTGACCCTGAAATGAAAGCCAGCTTGGATCCTCAAAATAAACAAATTAACATAATGCAAAATGACCAATTTGTTACTTATTATAACACTTGCCTCTTGCTATCAGGCTCTAGTTTCAAAAGCCCTACAAATGTATTTAGCTGTACAAATGCTAAGCAGCCTTCCTAAGCGAATGCCTAACATTATAGAATCACAGAATGGTTTGAATTGGAAGGGACATTAAAGATAATTCAGTTCCAATCCTCCTGCCATGGGCAGGGATCCCACCCACAAGACCAGGTTGCTCAAGGTCCCATCCAACCTGACCTTCAACACTTTCAGGGATGGGGCATCTCCAGCCTCTCTGAGCAACTTGCTCCAGTGCCTCACTACCCTCTGAATAAGTATTGTCTTTCTAAGATCTGATCTAAACCTACACTCCCTCAAACCACTGTCCCTTGTTGTGTCACTACATACCCCTATAAAAAGTCTCTCTCCCTCCTTTTTATAAGCTCTCTCATGGTACTGGAAGGCTGCTCTTAGGTCTCCCTGGAGCCTTGTCTGCTCCAAGGCTGAACAACACCAGTTCTTCCAGCCTGTCTTCACAGGAGAAGTGCTCCAGCCCTTGTATCATCTCTGTGGCCCTCAGTAAGGTTAAAGGTCTGGGTTCACTCTGCCTGTAAGGTATGCAGTCAAGACACCCATCTCTGCTTTAGCCCACTCATGCAGAACTCCCTGGGGAGTTCTCACTCCCTGGAGGGACACATCATCAAAGGGACCACAGGAGACCTCCTGTTAGCTGCATTCCTCCCTTAAAGTAAGAATATTCTCCATCTCAGTACCAAAAGCGAGACAAGCTGAAACTGGGTCAGAATCTGTGCTGTAGCTTTTACACTCACTTCAATACTTTTTGTCTTAGAATCTTCTACTGAGACTCCCTGCTCCCTATGGAGTGAGGTCAAGTACATACTTTTATTACAGTATTTAAACCATCCTGAGCTCTTCTGAATGAATATTTCAGAAGGCAGCCCATTTCTTTCCACCTCATCAATCTTGACCCGTTCATTTACTCTTTATGTTATTGCAGTGCCATGTGAGGGAGCTGGATGCAGCTGTGAAGCTGACAGGGAGATGCACTCTGCTGCAGCTACTCCTCTCTGACACCACATCAGTTGGGCACTACACTGGGCTGCCCTAATGTGGAGCAGAGGTCTAACCTCCTACCTCTCTCTTGCTTCTCTCCTCCCCTTTCTCTTCAGATGCAATGTCCTTGGACAGGGCAGGTGCCTGGTTTGCCACTTTCCATCCCAGACCCTGTTGCCCATGAACACTCTTTCAGCTATGTAAATTTAATAGCTGTGTTGGGGTCTTTTTTTGAGCTGATTTTTCTCTGCATTATTTTTACTTTTTTTCCTTGCTCTGTAAGTGCAGTATAATGCAAAAGAAAGTCTGCGTGATGTAAATTAAGAAAATATACCTTGCAACACCTGAAAATTATTTAAAGAAAATATCTCTGTATAGTTCAATACTTCTGCACATTTAAATCAGCCCTAAAGCTTCACTTTCCCATGACTGAACAGGTGAAGAAGCTTTTTCCACTGACAAACATGTGTCAGAGCACTCTGCAGAATCCTTATCTATTCTGATTTGTAACACAGCAACCTCTTTTTGTTGTGCCTGACTTGTTATAGTAAAACTAGATTATTCTTATGGTTTCTGGCAGTATTTTTCTTGTAATGTGATCGACAATGTGGTTGTGTGCCTATTTGTGAACACTTACGAAGAGTTTTGTTTTACTTTCCTTTTTCAACTAAGCTTGACCCAAATGCAATACAAGTATAAACATCAAACCTGCAAGTAAGGTTTGAGAAGCCACAAGGTTCTCCTGCTGTTTGTATGTGTGTGAATTACAGTACATCAAGAAATCAATATTCCCTAGATGGTGCTTGTGCCTGGCACTTCATGGTGAACAAACATTAGGTAAGACAATATAAATGGTACAATCCTTATTGATTTCTCTTGACTGTGTAGAATGTGAAAGCTGCAGCCACAGTTAACACTTACTGACAGCCTCATCTAAAGTTTCAGTGCTATTTTATATTTTTATAGTTGTCCATGCTCAATTGATTCTATTAAGTTGCTAGACACATTTCAAGTCATCTAGATAAGAAGAAAAAGTGCAGTGCCTGGAATGAGATGCTGCTACTTTATGCCTAGCAGGATAAAAAGGTTAAAGGACTAAATTGGGCCTGGATGTTGGAAGGAGGTCTCTTTTATTGGATAGAATTGTTATTGTTTTTAGTGAATGGATATTGTGAGTGATAGATAGATCCATATAACTAAGTTAATAAATGAATGAACAGTATGTACCAGAAATGCATATGAGGAAACTGTACTAGAAGCTCCCAATATTATAGAACTCTCCCCAAACAAACAAGCAAAAACCCCTTGTGGTTCTATTCGATTGAAAAAAATCCCTCAGGGGAAAAAAAATCAGACGGGCTTTAAAATATTAAGATTTTTTTTCTCCCCATTTTTCCTCTTGTGACTTGTAAAAGTTTAAAATTTAAAATTGCTTTTTAAGAGCAATTTATACATTGTTCTTTATTTCCTTTCCAAAAAGTGAGCTTCTCACACAAATGAGGGGACTTAGAAGGTAGGGCAGTATAAGGCCTGAGTCATCAGACTGTGAGTTTTAGTGCCCTAAAAACAATCTTCTATTTCCCTTTTATATCTAGAGAGCACTTTTAGCAAGATATCAGAATATCTATTTCATAGTTTCTTACTTACCAGCTGGAAAAATTTAATATGATGGAATTGGTGTGAAGAAAGGTGTCAGATATCCATTCCATGAATACCAAATGCAGGCTGGACTATGGAATATTTAATGTCTTGAGGAAATAATTTTTATATCTTTTTGGGTTATGTGGTACACAACAAAATGGAAATTTGGGAATTAAAAACGGCATAAAGAATGAAGACGTGAAAGTGTATCATATCAAAACCATATAAAATACAGTCTGTGTTATGTCATTGTGTTTCTCTAGAGAAAACACGATCAGCTACAGTATAAAACAGCTTACAAAGTGATGAATATTTTGATCCTGAAGTACCAAAACTCTGATGCACATGGTTTACTTTAAGTGTGTTGTGGTCGTACTGATTTCAACAGTACTGAGTTTTGCTGCAGTCATAGCAGCATAATCAGCACCCTCCAAGAGCGGGCACTCTTTCTCTCAGAATTTTTCAGAAAAAAAAATCAAAGAAAACTTCTACACTATATGAAATCTGATGGAGGTTACATTTTTCAGATTTCAAATCAATTTTTTTTCTTTTATAGAGATTGCTACCTTGAAAAATGAGGAGAATTTGTTTGAAAACATCAGAAATAATTTAGTGAACTTTAAAAAGACTGTGAACTGTAAGTTTGTAAGATGTTGCTTCCATCTTGCAGAAGAATTTCCTATACTTGAGCATGCCAATATAACTAACTTTTTCAGTGACACTGCCTACAGTTTTCTTTAAAATTCTTTTACCAAAAAAGAAACAACTGTTTCAAAATGACAAAAAATTCTGTTAGATCATGAGACAACTGCAGAGTGGTTTTCATATCACGAGCTTTCTATTTCCCCTATAAAATAAGAGATGCAATTAAAGATGAGTTAAGACTTTGGTGAAAATCTAAAGAGCATCGGCAAATCTGAGCACTGCTCAGCTTTTCAATTGCTTTTCTACTTCTCGGTTCTTTTAAATGGTTTTCTATGGCAGGAACATTTTTCTTAATTAGTCACAGCTAATTACTGTTCTGGCATAGACAAGTAATCAGAAATGTCAGAGCTGCAAGGCTACATCTCCCTAATCCTTTGATAATAATTTAGCCTCCTGGGAGGGCCTCAAGCTGTGGTAAGTAGTGGCTGACAATAAGGCAAAATTAGGTGGGCAGCAGACCATTAGGATAGAAAAATAAAAAGCACTACCAAATCCTGCTGAGCACCATCAGGCAACTAACTGCACTGCCAGATGAGGTGCCTGTTTAAGCCTGTGTTGTTAATTAGCTGATTCTACCAGACCTGCCACATATGTCCAGGTGCATCATGCAAAGATGTGTATTTCTGGGTTTGCGCCAAAGGACAATTTTGCACTGTGATCAAATTTCAAGAATCTGAGAAAGAAGCCCACATATTTCTTGAAGATTACTCTGAGTTATCAAAGAAATAAGAAGATCAACAAGCTACAATGCATTTTTGTTGAGTATTTTTTTAAGTAATTAGGCACGGTCCTCTCATGTTTCTCAGAGGTTAATACAAACACAGCTTTTGATTTAAATGTGGCCTTTAACCAAGTAGACCTTTTGTCAAATCACACACTTGCAAATAATTACATAACAGCAAAAGTGAAGATTACTTATTAAAATTAGTGTGACAGGAAGTAATTTGAGAATAAGGAAAAAAAATCACAATTGAAATTTTCTAGAAAAATTGTTGAATACTAAATACTACAAAAACAGTGCTTTTGAGATAGACATAAACAGCACAAGGAGTTGGTACTCCTGAAAACTCAATTTAAATTAAGTGTTCCTCTTAGCTGTGTAATACCATGATTTACACATTTTTAAACACTTTTTTTGGTAATAGGTCAGAAAACCTAGAGAAATTAGGCAATTGAATAAAGCATTTGGCAAACAGAATGAATGGCAAACAGAAATTAGTCAGATGAGTACTTCATATTTCCATTTAGCCACTGAGCAGAGCACATATCATAATAACCTCTGAAGAATAATTAAGACCTCAAATAATCTCAAGTACATCATTGAACTTGAATTGTCCATCCCTGCTACTAATGGAAAGTGAAAATAATGGTTGGAATATGGGAACACCACTAACATTTAATAAACATTCTAGACAAAATACAAGCAGTTTTTCAACAGAAAAAGAATATCACATTACATCTGAACCTTTGAAATACAAAAGCCAAAACCAGCTATGTAAATCTGGAGTGCTTAAGCTTTTAAACTGCTTATGAAGACGTTCAGTCTTTCTGCACTCCAAAGAGAGTTGTATGAGTTCCCTGCCATATACAACTCTTACACAGCTTGTGGGATTGTTACCATGCACGAGGCCACGGCCTCCAGGAAGTCCCCCTCCATGGGCAGTCCCTGCAAAGTCAGCAGGAATGCTGCATCACAGCACACCAGTTTAGCACCCAGAGGAGACGGGCAATCTGGGACCAAGCCAACGAGATAACTACGGGCACCACTTGGCCAGTGCTCACCTTTCCAGGATGTGCACTCTGACTGTTTTACATGCTTATGGTACATTTATGGAAGAGGTTTCCCAGAAATTAAAGCCTAAAAAAATTGGAACCCCTCTCAGTTGTGTCAATGGCTGAACACTGATGCATTACAGCTGTTCTCTGAAACCATTCTTTATTTCTCAGAGCAGCCATCACTTATTGCATAAAGATTTCATTGCACATATAGTCTTAATAAAACTGTAATCAGACATCTGTTTACACCATAAGTTTTCCACAACAGACACAAATATAACCTGTTAGGTGATGCTCTCAATTGCAAATACACCAAGAATGAATCTGAAGCAAAAATGTCCAGAATGAATTTTTTTGAATATCCGTACTTCACATGCAATTCACAGGTACAAGAAAGTGAGAATCTACCCAGGTGGCACTTAGGAACTAGACATTACTACAGAAAGTAAGTATTGCATTGTTGTTTTAGCACAGCTGTATGCAAAATTTAAAAATTGCTTTTCCAAGAGGTTTGTCAACAAAATCCAATTTTGTTTAAAGGAAATAGTTTTTAATTTACAAGTCTGATGTATATTAAATGCTCAGGAGTTCAAGATTTATTTGTCTCATCTTAAAAATTCTAGTAGAAACATGAATGTAAGTCTAGTCAATAGGAATAACCTGGCATGTTTATGGACACAGCACTGCATTTATTAAAGTTAATGGTAAAAGGCCTATTGATTTTGAGAAGGTAGAACCAGATCCCATGGGAATTTAATAGTTGGGTATTTTTAAAATCTGATAGTTTTATGATCAGATACACAGCACTGTTTTTTGATAGGCTGCACAGATGCTCTTACATTGTCCATGAAACGGATTATCTTCATAAACAAGAGAGGTGTTAATAATAATTAGTAATAGTCTCTATTTATTCTAGGTTTGTGTAATTATATTCTAAATATTTAATTTTCCCATTCACCAGCTTGATTTACTGTCTTTTCTGAAAACAAGTATTTTAAGAATTATTTACAAAAAAATAAAACTAAAGTAATATGCTGTTTCTAAAATATTAACCCAGAGCTACTGCAGAGCTTAATCATATGCAATAGATTATAAATGTTTCAAGTGCTCTTTAAGAAATGTGGTGTTAAAAACAAATAAACACTACTCTCCATCCCCCTTGTGCCCTCAGCTATAAGCTCTTATTGCATGAGAGTAGGAGATAAATGTCCTGAATCCCTGTGACAGAAGGAATTTAACAAGCAAAATTCTCAGCTGATTTTAGGAAGAAGACCATGTCCCATACTGCAAAAGAAGGCAAAAATTCCCATATCTTTGATAAACTGACCAAGTGAAAATCTTTGTGACTTCAAACCTGGTGACTAGTTTTGAGAACAGGAAGGCAGCAGGCCCACCTGGGAGAGACCAATGCTACCAGGAGCACCTGGACATTTCACTCTGCCTGCTGTCTATAGTCCTTCTGGAGGAGGTAATAATGAAATGTATCCAGAAGCTGAGTTTTTCAGTGGAAATGAAGGAAAAAAAATTCCTCCTTGGTTCTGCTGCATGATCAGCAGATATACTGAAGCACAAGACTTAAATGGTTTAAAAATGGTGCAGAAAAAACTACCAGTACAGTCTTTTATCAAAGTTACCAGAGATTTGAACCTTTTTCATATTTAAGGGTTCATATCACAAGCTGAAGTTCCATTCTCCTTATTTTCATATTTCGTATAGCAGGGCACTGCTTTTATAGGATTACCAAACACTGCCATAAAAACGCCCCCTATATTTTTGTCTTCTCTCCAGTTTGAAACTACTGAGGTAAATTATAATGTTACAACTCCTGGCCTTAACATATTGTGACTCACTGGCAGGCATTTGTACTCGTATCAATATTATTCTTAAATTTAAATGATCTTTGCTGTGTACAGAACTTTTGTGATAGACATGCTGTTCACTTGGTCACTGTAACAGTTGTTGGCACATAGCAGCCCTTGATCAAGTCAGTGATATCTGGACATAAATAGTTTGTAATTATACATTTTTGTGGGGTTAAAATAGTGTCTCAGGCCTGATTTTCTCTATATTTTAACTAAGACCTCTAGCACACAGAAAAGTCAGGTTTTTTGTTATTCTGGATGAGGTATTTCCCTGGCTGAAGCACAGGAAGGTGTACTTTTTTTACTTGAATGATGATTATTTAGCTGATACTAATTCAATGTGCTTTAAGAGGAAAGCAACTGTAATCTACAGCTCTAGCCAGTCCAATGGCTTCAAGTAAATTTACATTAAAAAGTGAATATATTTTATTCTTTCTATTGAAATGTAACTTGATAGATTTGAATTTATAAAAAGAGTACCTAGATTTTCCTTAATAATAATAAATAAATAATAATAATACTACTTATAAAACTCCTCAAAAATAATTTGCAAAATCTTGCTCAGTCATAATGTTATAAATCTGAATTAATATCAGGAAAGGTGAATTAACAGAGTGGGATGACTTTGTTTTGCATTTCCACATGCTATGAGCTTCCATATTGGTTAATGCTTTTTTAATGCTGCATTTGTCCAATCAATTATGTATGCCAAAGTGATGTTACATAGAAATGTGATACCAGCATGTAGAAAGAAAAATAAGGACACAAATAGATATCTGGTACAAAAAATACATATTATGTATATATTTTTTCTTTCTTACAGATATGAGCATTGGTCACAGCAGCATACAATGTACACTACTGAGTAAAAGAGGACAGAAATGGGTTTGAAAACTCAAAGGCAAGTGCTGTATCAGAGCTTGTGTCCATACAGGAGATGCTTCCTTGTGCTGAGAAGTTTAATTGCTGAAATGAAATTCAGAAGAGGTCCTGAACCCATGTTAACCCAGTCCTACTGAAGCCCTGTCCCTGTGTTAGTGCTAAGCCAAAATCATGCCAGGAACTGTGAACTGTGCTGGTGACTTAATGGTGTGGAGAATCCCTTGACAGTTCTCAGGCTCGTGCCCAGGCCTTGGCCAGTGCCCCACCTTGACACAGTCTGCAAATCAGTCCCATCCCACTACATCAAAAAAGTCAATGTGGTCTCTCCAGTGAGAGTTAGACTTGGCCTTAGGCAGATAATTTTATTAACATTCAGGAAATGACAACATAAGCAAAAACAACCCCAAAGAAAAACAAAAAAATAGAAACTTGAAAATGAAACATATGCTTGCAGATCCATTGCAAAAGCAAACTGAAGCAGAAGTTGCTAATACGGTTTCAGTACTTTGTGAAGGTGCCAGCTGGATGGATGATAATTTTTCTACCCCTGCAGGGCATCAAAGCTTTTATAAAATCATTCTTTTCACACATATTAGCACTTAGCTTATTAAAACAGATGATACTTTTTTTTTCTTTTTTTTGTTTTGTAAAGATGCCTGGGAGTGTCTGGAAATATAAAATCTGAGAGTTAAGTCTTATTTTGACCACCCAGTCTAACAAACAACAAACACTGACATGACATACCATGGCTGAGAGTCTATGTTATGGGACCTTCTGTGACTGCCACAACTGTAGTGTCACAGTAAAGGCTGTGAATTGCTGTTATGAAAACATTTGCTGTAACTTGCATAATTAAATGAAACTGCCAGCAAAGCTTTCTAAAATACTTAGATGACACAAATAAATACATTTCAAAGTCTATATTACGCTCCAGAATTAGTTTTGTAATAAATTCCATTTCACAGTGCTAGATGATGTCTTTTCCTGTTCAAATTCCTACATAATTGTGACTGAGATAATTTTGATGTAAACTGATCCAAGCTTATAGTTAAATAGTTTTTATTTTACATACATTTTACATGTGTAGTGCTTTAAATTTATACAGAAGGTACTATTTCAGCTGCCTACAGCTTCTCCTTCAGGCAATTAAGAAAAGGACATATTAGACATAAATTAGTAGTCAGAACTTGAATGAACTGAAATGTGATCATTTCTAACAAAAAGATGAGGAATCAGGGCAAAGGAATGAATTGAAGAAGGCTGTGGAAGTTTTTATCAAAGCTGAGGAAAATTATTGCATGCACCTTGAGGATGAAGATTACTCTGAACTTGCAGAAGTCAGATTAGAACTTTGAAAATAGGTTTGAAAATTCAATAAATATTCATAAATTATAACTTTAAGAAATTAGAAGTCTTAAATTGGAAATTCATAAAACAAAATTCTAAAAGTCATTCCACAGGAGTACCAGCCAAACCCACAGATGTACCCAGCATCTGTGTACTCTTCCTGTATACAAGCAGCCAGTGATATGTAAAAGTTCTTAAGTTAGGGAAATTCGGTCTGCAATGGAATCCACAAATCACACCAACCCAATTCTCTCCAATAACAAATTAAAAATCAAAGGATGGAATATAATTGGACTACTCACAGTGGAAAAATTACTATTTCAAATAAAAATATTCTACTAATTTTGTCTTCTAGCACTTAAAAGTTTCACAGAGAAAATATTTAAAGAAAGGCCACTCTTGACAACTGGTTTGTAAATAATGAGAAAAAGAAAAAATTATCAATGGAAAAGAATATCTAAACAGGTTGCTGAACACCTTTAAAGTCCAGCTTATCCCTTCTGACATAGTAGTGATACCAGCAAACTTTGCAAGGCTAGTTACTTACATCAAATAACTTCTCTATGTACATTTCCTCATTGACCTTTTCTCGAAGGATATCCTGGTTTTGCCGAACAAACATAATGTAGGTGTCTGCTAGATCCATTCCCGGTTTCTGTGAAGACAAAAAGTGAGGGGAGAAAGTAATGGAAAGGGAAAGACAAACCCTCAACAACTGAGACTTAAAAGAAGTTAAACATAACAAAAACAAATGTTACAATGTTCATACATGTACAAACTGTACTAACAAAACCCGCTGTGAATTCTGTGTTAGTTAACACGTTCAGGAGGTTCCACTATCAATGTAGTTCTACATGTTTTAATTTATAGAAGCTCTGAGTCATAAATCTACATTGCCATATGCAGTTGAATGAAGTCTTGGCTCTGGCAACATCAATGGCAAACTCAGACACTTTCCCCTTTTTTTGATAGTGAGGCTTTCATAGATAGCCACTCCAGCCCAAGTGTGGAGATCCAAATCCTGCTATCACATTCAGAAAATGCTTAAAAAAGCATTCAGTTCCTTTGCAACTGCTTAAGATTTCTTCTAATTTACTTCCAATGTACAGCTGAATTTCATGTTTGACGTTAGCTTCAACTAACTGCAATTCAAACCGAGCTCAAGCGCATCCCTGAGAGCGACGGCATAAAAAGGCAGTTTTGAGGGTAGTCCTGTACACTTAACATGTTGTAAACTCTTGCACTGGTGCAGTCAGCCCAGAGGATGGCTAGGGGAGGAGCAAGGACAGAAATTTTTCCCTTCCTGTACGAATAGCAGAGCAGGCATAATTTTTACACCACACCCCCAAACATGAGCCAGGCTAGGACATGTTGTGTGTATGTGATACTACAGCTGTACAGGCACAGTGGCGGCTGAAACTGCTCTCTCTTCTGAGTCACTCCAGAATCCAGCTGTGATTTCTGGATCTCTGTAGTCATGAAAAGTTGTTTCACAATAACATTCCCAACAGCCTGCAACTTGCCCTTTACTGGCAGTGCATGCAGAGCTGGTAAGGAGCTCACTTTTTTCTAACAGGAACCGAGAATGCACACAGGCACTTTGGGAAGTCTTCTGCAAAGGCCCTCTGTCTGACCAAGCTTTACTCTCAAGCTTTTGAGAGTAAAGTATTACTCCCAAACAATAGCTTATAATGTTCCTGGTATGCAAGAGAATGCTAAGTTTTATAATACTTTATAGTATTAGTTTTATAGTATTATAGTATATGGTATAGTTTTATAGTATTATAGTTTTAACAAAGGCCTTAACATTTATCAAGGATCCAGATTTTGCTAAGACTCCATACAGAATAATTAACAGTTCTAAGGAAGGAGGACAAAACCAGTTATATCCAGCCCCTGAATTCTCAAGCATAAGACATGTTTATTTCTCAGAAACTGTTATTGGCTGAAAATAGGATATGAAAACCACTTTAAAATACTTAGCATATTTTAAAAGCCTGTATGCATGAACACGCTCATATAGTTAAAATATTAACATATTATTTTATATTAAGGCTTCCTTTCTAGTCTGCAAGAAAATATTCCACTTTAATTTTTTCTTATTTCTTATTATCTTGTATGTAATATTTTGTAATTTATATGAAGAGGTCTGAGCACAAGAGGGACAGAGAGGTGAAACATGTCCATGCTAAAACTTGTCCAGAAACTGCTGTCATCCTATTACAGTAACAGGATGACAGCATTCTTTTCTCAAAGCTGCAGTGAGTGAAGCTTTCTGACTTAGGAGATTCAACTCTTTCTACCCTGAATCTACCACCAACATAGACAGGAATGTGTTCCAAAATAAAAAGATTTTCTTTTTCATTTATACATGTGCATATATGGCAGTTTCATTTTTTAAAAGTAATCATTAAATGTGGAATGATGGCCAGCTTTCGTGCTTGTAGCATCTCCAAAACTCAGAGTGAAAAACTGAAATATCTCCTACATTTGGATTGGTCATTTCAGAGGCAATGAAAGCTCATTTGAAAAACTTATTCCATCTATATATGCCTAGATGAAACTCTTAAGAGAAAATCAGGACCATTGATATTTATATCTGCATCACACACCTAAATCCTAAGCATCGAATAAAAAATCTAAGACTCCAAGAGACAAAAAATTTTCTGTTGGAAAACCTGATTGACAGAAATCAGTGGATCTCCTTCTTTAAAAAGTACCTTCACTAAAATGTGATAGAAATGCTTAAGAAAAATCATGAAGTGAAGCAGATTTAAAACAGAAAACTCCATATTTTACCTTAGTATACTCATTTGTGATGGCACAAGAGAACACAATCAGTGTTGAAACCTTATGAACTTTCTAAAACATGATACAGAATTTATAGGAATTGGACTAGAGTTAACTTGGAGAATATAGAAAAAAAATACATATATTGGAAAAATATTTCAAAATCTCCACAGAGAGGTGAAGGAGGTAATCTAGTAAATGAAAGGCTCATTACAGTTCTTGAACATATATATTCAAATGTATTAATGAATCTTCCACTGAATTCTAAAACCTAGTGGTTCTGCAATTAATTGAATATTTTCTTTTACTAAGTTCAATAAAAAATGTTTATCTTGCAGACAGTCAAAGCAAGAAAAGTAACGATTCCCATCAGCATTAACTCCTTTATCTTTGAGATGTTTACCTAGTCTTGAAGCTGTGACATATGGGAATTTCACACCTAGTGAATATATTTTCATGTAGCTTGTGGCACAGGAGTGTAATCATTAAAAGAATATACACAAGTAAGAGTAACTGCAACAGCTGGTGACATTTACCAATTAGAATTACAGTTCTTTAAAACACTTCATCCTTCTTAATGTGTGCAGGATAATTATCTTTGAAATTGCTGTGGAAAAAAAAATTAATTTTCCTTTTAAACAGTGTCTGACTACAGTAGAAGTAAGTCTGGGTAAGGCAGATTATCAATACTCTGAAGTATTCTGTTTCAGACCTCACCAAAATCACTGAAGGTTAATCATCTTTGCTCATGGTGGGCAAAGTACACATTAAACACTGAATGAACCAACAGTACATCACATTCTTCATTATCTCTTCATACTGCATGCATTGAATTTATTTGTTTTCTCCAAACATGGGGAAGAAGAAAACTATCATAAGAATCAGAATAGCTTTAATGCTGTATATTTATTGTTTTAACCTTTTTATAGGGATTATGTAATATTTGGAAACCTTCGATAACACTATTCTCTATTGATCTGTTTTAAATTATTAAGCATCATAAAACCCCAAGTTAATAGAGAATTAAACAAACAAACAACAGCTAAGAAGTTTCATGTATCTTAGAAAACAAACAAATAGAAACTGAGATATATTTTAAATAACTGTCACAGGGGGCATTTAATTGAAAAGACTAAAGCACTCATGTCTCCACATCCATACTCAATTAAAAAAAAATCTTCCCTGAATCTCTGGCAGAACATCTGCTGAAGTTAATGAGAGTTATTTGCACATCTTTAGGAAAAAAATTTAACCTGGTATGTTATCCAGGTAAGTATAAAAAAAATAATCTGAAAGTTTCCCCAAGAAAAAGGTGGGGTTTTTTTTATGGTAGATAGAAACTTATTGTAAGTTTGTTTTATTCAGAAGAGCAGACAAGCTGTTTTGCCTATCTGAAAATGAAAGAGAACCAGACAAAGAGATGAATAGAGAAACTGGAAACACAAAGACATCAAATAAAATACCAGGAAATTAAGAGTTGTAAATAGGGTTACTTTGTCGCTGGTTACACAAGTAACTGAATACACTGGCGAGTGAATGAGTTTAAACAAGGGTGTAGGCTTCAGCACATTCTTTTTTAGGGTTAATCACTAGTTAACCTGGCAAGATGAACATGCTGTTTGGGGAAAAAAAAGTTTAAAAATCCTTGTTAATTATATACTGCAAGTGCTCTTACTTCCTGCTGCTGCACCTAATCCCACAGGTGCAGGTTGTCTCTTACTGTTCACTGGTAGGTGGGTCCTGACCGCCAGGCACTTTTTCATAGCAATAAACTTAGATAAAGAAGAAACAGTCTTATTTTCCTCATTTGAACAGGAAAACAGGGTCATAGTGTCTATTGAACACGGAGGCAAATGTTAAAATACATTATTTCAGTTTTCAGGAAGTTGCAGAAGCTATTTTATGATTGACATGCATGGCTCCTGCTGGCAATATTTGTCTGAAGCATCTACTGAAAAGTAATGCTGCATTGCCTTAATTTCCAGGCATTCAAATATTTTGCTGCTGAAAGATTACAGTGGGTTTAATGCTGCCACTAATATTAGGCATTTTCCTACAGGCAAGGTACACTTAAGTTTCTGAACAGCATTTTGCAATGCAATAGTTTGGCATAAATCTCAGTGAAAATCATGTACATTTGTAATACTTGAGTTAGGTTTATTCTCGCTTTGGCAGTGGTCACAGAACATTTCTTAGCATCAGAGAATATTAAATGAACTTATACTACTAAAAACCAAGAAACTAGCCTCAACCCACTACACTAGTTTTACTGAGTTGCTATCCTGCCAAGGCATTAATGTTTCAAAGATGAGAACAGATGCTAGAGACCAACTATAAAATAACAAAATCCATCCAGTTTTGTGTTTGCTCTCCTCTCCACCTCTTTCTCCTCCCTTGCATCCTGGAGGGAGTCATTTTAACTACAGCATGGTTGTAACAATGCAATGAAAAGGAGTGATGAGCTGGAGGGGGCTATTGTGAGGAACACAGGAGCTCCTTATTCAGTGTCCACCACTAAATGAAAGAGCATGTTGGAAAATTTCACTGCCTGAAAGTTCTTATCTAAATACTTCAAGGCTCATCAATTGGGCTTTGGAGTTACAAAATTAAAATATCATTAAAATACTTTTGGAATAAAAACTACTTGTATCCATGGCTAGATCATCATCCCCATCATTTCTTACAAAATGAAATACATAAGCCAGGTAGGAAGGTGCACCATTTGCATGATCAGTCTATTATAAAGGCAACATTTTAATTTCACATGATTATAAAAGAAATTCTTTTGTTTAAATGAAAAAATGCAATGCTTTTTCTCTGTCTTGAAAATATCTTCTTGAAAAAAACAGCAACTTTGGCAAAGAGTGAATGTGTGTATTTTGAAGAGTCTCATGGAAAATTTAAACTGATTCTGCAAGCATTTACACAAACATATACATATAGTTCCATTGCATTCATGGGGAAACACAGGCATGCAAATGTCTGCACCAGGATTTTGACGCTTAGTGCAAAAGGTGTTCACACCACTACAGCCCCTATGACAAAACCTGGTATTAAAATATTTGGTATTAAATTTTTTTTTCTCTATAAAGTTATATTTTACTATGCTATATTAGCTTTCCTACTGATTAGGAGTCATCCTTCTGACTGCCATTTAAAAGGTATCTCAAAAATACTGTGGACTTAAAACAGACGCTGCAGGGCTTTCCCTCCAATTCTACAATAGTTTGTTTTCATGGATTGGAAAAGAGAAGGGCCAGTTCCCAGGCCTGGGTATACAGAGGTGGAGGAGGAAGCCAGGAGAAGCCCAAGGAGTAAGGATAATATCCCTTTTGTAGTTTTTTTTTTTTTTTAATAGCGTTCTAGAAGAAAATCCAGCTTAAAAATGACTAGCACTGTATGGCCACACCTGAATAAACACTTATTTCCCTCAAAAAAATTTTTGCTTCTTAAAATCAGCTAAACAAGGCCATGCAGTACAAGTGTGATATCTGAAAATGAAGGTATCTGGAAGGTCCCCATGTGTGTCTGCCTGGTAGGAGGCAGAGTTCCTTCTTTGGCCTCTACAAGACCCCGTAAGTCAAATGGTGGCACATGTGTGAGGCCCCTTTTCATACCTTTGATCCGCACATAAAGGCAAGAGCGGAGCGAGAGCGCTGGCATTGTGCGAGCTGTGCACTGCTGTCAGCCTGCCTCCTTCAAACGGCCTCTCTGCACTTGCTGTGACAGGTGGCCCACATGAAGAGAGGGAGGATTAGGTTCCTTCTGTGCCCTCTAAGTAACTGGCATAGATTACTGGCCCCCACAAAGGGATTTAAACATACCTTTCTGAACAAAAAGCAGTATGTACATGAGCATGTAACTGGATGCTCAATTTGTATGAGTAATTGCTCTGGTTGTATTTGTCAATGCAGCAAATGTGTGTAGAACTGACCAGCTAAAGACACAATTATTTGTATGCAGAACTGACTTACATGATGAGAAATTGAACACAATGAAATTATCTACATGGTTAAGGAATAATAATCATTTGAGATTAACAACACACTTTTTTTTAACCTCGATTTTACTGCATTCTTTTCCAATTCTCATTAATTAATTGACTTTGTGAACAGAATATTAAAAAAAAAAAGAAAAAAATTAGGTTGTACTTCTACATCTCCTATGGACTGCTTGGACTTTAGGAGAAACTAACAAAGGATTATAGTGGATTCGAATGAGTTGTGTATTCAAATCGGCTTCCGCATTCCCAGTTATTAAAACATAGCATTAAAAAGAGAACCAATGTCATCCTTCACACACTACTTGTAACATTTGTGTTATTTTCCTCCAAACATTTGGTTTCTTCCACCCGCACAGCAGCCGCATTTTTTTTCCATTGCAGAACCTTGCATACTGTGACAATTACCAATAAGGACAGCGTAACAGCAACTAGATTTCTTCATTATTATTTCTAGGAAATCACAAGAGATTGTTGTTATTCTTCCTAATCTGGGTGATTTTGCACTATTGCTATTATTTCTGTCGAGGTTTCAATTACCAAAACATATGTAATGTCCATATAGACCTCTATTGCTGGGGAAAGCAATGAGAGCTCCTTGGGACTGCATATGTTCCACTTCTTGAAGGGCATTCTGAAAAATTGAGGCTTATGTTGCACGTTTTCTTAAGCAGTTAAAAAAACCTCACAAAACCACTTCTTTTTTTTCTCTTCTCTTGGATGTAATTAATCATCATTCTCTAGCAAGAGTAATGAATAGAGACATAGACAGCAAGGGTAAGTAGCATTTCTACTAACCTATCTGCCAAATGAAACACAAGTCTGTGCCTATGTTTCCCACTCTGGTCCTGAGAAATTGAGGGATGCTGTCTAGGGAGTGTGCACCTTCATGTCCAACTACTGATTGTCTAAACCCTCTCTCAATATTAATAGAATTAACCTTCTCCTCAAAATGACTAAAAATCATCCAGGAATGTCTTCCTTCCTTTTGAATAACTTACCATTTTTATTTACTTTTATTTAACTTTTTTATCCTCTTTACCTCTTATCCTCCCTCTAAAACATTTTGCTCAGTACTACCTTCATTTTCTTCTAACATCTTTTTTGCCTAGTTTATTTCACTACAAACCAACATATTTTCCACTGTTTGCCAAATCCTGGTAGTCAAAGATGAAAAACTCTGTCAATCTACAAAGTTAAACAACACCCCCAAGCCCCCTGTCCCCCTGTCCCC
>VWZV01013514.1:2360-50614 GCA_013397155.1 Irena cyanogastra | reverse complement strand
CTGTCCCCCTGTCCCCCCACCTTCTCCCCTAGATGCACCAAGTGATCTCACCCAGATGGAGGTGGGGCACGGGCAGCATGCCATTGTCCAACACATGCAAGTCTGCACATATTTGCAACCACATCAAAAGAAAAGGCTGACAGTGGTCACGTTTAAGTAACTTTCACACATGCTGCTATATGGTAAGGAAGGACAAGAAGAAATTTTACCACATATTAGGTCAAAAAAAACCCCATGAGGCATTTAATTAGCTTCAGTGCAGGCTTGCTAGGTCACCGTCACATTACCAAGAGCTCAATGTGCATTCCTCCCCGTGTGCCGCCCCTCACTCCAGCTCTCACTCCAGCTCTGAGCCCAGGTGATGACCTTGTGATGTGCTGACTTTCAGCCTCCTCTTACAGCTGGAATTTTTCACTTTGACATCTGTTGATTTTAGACCCTGTTCAGATTGGACAGCTGCTGCCAGTTGTGACAGTAAGGGCTCTTGGTCTCAACTGCATCTTCACAACAAAAGAATGTGAAGAAGCAAAAACAACCCCCAGCCTATGAAAATCTTTCAATCAAGGAAGAAGACCTCCAGAATTTGAAAGTCTTTGTCTGGTCAGATCCACAGCTTCCCTGAGCCATGGTTTACATTTGCAGTTCACAGCTATGGAACTACAGTCCAGTTTAAAAGCTTGGGAAAGGTGTGTGAGAAAGCTGGGAGGGGAAGACATTGTAATGATGCAAGGATCTTGATAGCCTGTCAATACTCTGGTCCTTTCTTCAAGCCAAGCACCCCATTTGGTGAATGTGAGAAGGGCAGTGGGGCTCCAGCAACCATCTCCCTGCTTGCCTCCCTCTTTCTCTGGAACAGTGAGTGCATCCCTGTGTGACCTGATCTGCAATATTCCCCAGAGCTCATGGCAAAGGTATTTTTCAGTCTCATTTTCATTGTGAATTTCAACATCAGTGTATCCGGGCCAATGGTAAAAGACTTTGATGTCTCCTCCTTATAGATATGTAATTTGGAGTTTTCCATGTAACCTGAAAGAAGGCAATGAATTTCTAGTTTGTCCACTAATTTTTTCTTTAGGCCTTTGGGTACTAAGTGCATCAACAAGGACCTTTTGCAGCAGCTACAGAGCACAATATATTAACAAAAGGTAAAGTAAATTAACTGGATTTGATATGAGGTCATTTCTTTGAGTGAAAGACAGCCTACTTTTTTCTTTTATAAAACAAAAGAGCACTTACAAAGGTAAAAAAAAACCCCAGGTAAAAAAAAGAAAAAAGTCTGAAAACATAACCTGGAAACAACAGAAATGGTACAGTTTATCTTATGAATAAAACAAATATAAAGACAGCAGAATAACAAATACCAGAAACAGAGATTTTTCCTTTTATTTAAAACACATGGATTGAAAAAAAAAATCATTTAAGCTTGCATTTTCTCAAGATAGAACTGCTGCAGGTTTTGTTGGCTACCACAAAGTGTAGCATATCTGGCATTCATCTATATTTTAATTTAATATTTTTCATTTACATAATAATTGTCACTTATGCAATAATTATAATATTTTTTGCTGTGCTTGGAAAACAAGATTTTTTTAGAACTGCATTAAAAAGGGATGAGAATACAGATTTATGAGAGAACAAGTGAAAACAGTGAAAATGACAATATTACATAACTTTGCTTATTTAAAGAAAAGATATTCTCTCATACTCTAACAAAAATATTTTAATGGCTGAATTTTGCCTTTACGTATAAAATAACTCCAACAGTTTCCCCTTTATTTTTTATTTATAGCACACAAACATTGCATGACCAATGGTAAATCAAATAGAGATTGTACAAGCAAGGGGTTCAATAAGCAGACCTGAGTCCTGAAGTAAGAAATCAAGAAATAATGGATATTCAAGTATGATGCTTTTACTTTTTACTTATACTACACATTTGAACGATTTATCCCCACAAAAGAGTATCTAAGTTACAATCCTCACTCTTCCATAACTGAAAAAGTGCATTGAGAATAACCTTTCCACAGTTTGCTTTGAGAGTTACTTATTGCACAAGGGAAATGGAACGTCCTCTCAGGGTTGTAGTGGCTGTTTAAATACTCTATGTAAAACTCTAATGAATCTCTGTAGGAAAGCAAAATGTCAACAATAAAAAACGTGAGCTAAAGCCCCCTAATTTCTGAATTATTATGAACAATAGAATAAATAAATCTAAAAGGGTCATACTTACCGGAACATCAACATATTTGGCAGCTGCTTTTACCTTTAGAAAATTAAGCATAAAACACACAGTAAGTACTTATTACTACAAATTGCACACAATTTCAGGATTATGCACAGAAAGAAGAACAGAACCTTTGAGAATCCAAACACTTACAGTGAATGAAACTAATGATGAGAAGAAAGTACCTTCATCATATCTTGACAATTTAGACAGCACACCTTCTAACACTGAAACAACCTGGAGGAAAAGCACAGAGAAAAATCTAAATGCACAGTGTGAAAATTAAATATTTGGAAGGAGAATGTAAATTTTTCTTCCTCATATTTGTCTTGATCACCAGGGCAACATGCACTGTAAATCTGATCATTTTCTCCTCCTCACAAAGTGCTGAAATCAAGGATAACTTTCTTTCTGCAGCTTCACTTATTGATCAATCAGATGGAAACTGCTGAACCACTGCAGAAATAGAAACCCAACCCAAGGTGTCTCCTGAGGCAGACCTGCTTCCAACACAACATTGCTGCCTCCAGAACGTGGTTGAATACAGCCGTGTGTGTACCCAGCATGTATTTTGGGTAGAAATCACATGTTATTTTCTATGACCACAATTTCAAAGGTGATGAAGCACAATTGCTAAAGGTGGTGATTGTGATACTGTGTCTCTCCTTGCTATTAAATAGAAAACCAGCTCCAATTTCACCTGGAAGTGTAATAGCACTGGTTTTCTGTCAGCAGCATGAGCTGTTGAGCAGCTACTCCATGGCCAAGAAGGAGGCAAGAAAACGTATGCCCAAAGTCTCTGGTGTGATGTGGTTTCTCTCCCCTGGACTTTCACCTGCTATTGTCTGAGTAGCGTGACTCCTCAGTAAGAGGTATGAATAGGTGCTTTTGCCAAAATTTTGTTCTGACCAAAAAAAATCGTTATTAATTGCATTAATTATGGCTTTAATGTTTAAACTCCCCCAATTTGCCTTTTTACATCCCTCTGTGATGTTGTGTTGCTCAAGTAATTCACAGTATATAACATAAAATATCTGTCACCCATTGTATTCATGCACATTTGTTTTACACATATAAATTGCTTTCCAGTTTATATAAAGATTGTTTTAAAAGTCATCCCTTGCTCCCAAAACAGTCATTCCCACAACGAAGAGTATCATTTTATGAGTGTGAGGACAGAACAAAATTCCATCTGGCATGCTGTTAATGGGCCCTGTAACAGTGTCACAACAGTGTCACCTCCAGAGGAATTGAGATCATCACTTTACAATAAGCCCTGCTCTTAACAGTTCAAGGAGCAGAAGCAAGTGCAAACCTACATTTGTCATTTATCAATCTAACCTGTCATATTTACAGTGATTAATTAAGACACCAGTACACAGGTGCCAATCAAAGAATAAATCCACATCACAAGAGAGATTGGCAGTTGTTTCTGCACCTACTTTATTAGACCAAATACCAGCTTTCTGCTTTGCAGTTGCATGCCTGTGAGAAGGTGCTGCTCATACTTTAACTCATTTTATCTGACTGACAAGGATTCTTTCTGCAGAAAAGTGTTCAACTTTATTGTGCAAAGATTGGAAGGAAAGGAAAAGGCTGATTTCATAAACAACATGGTGTCCACAGTGCCACCATATGAGTCCCATACAAGTGGGACACAAAATAAGAGACAGCAACACATTTCAGCACCAAGTATGTCTGTTTAAACAAAAGGCTTAGTTATGTAGCTGGAAACTTGTTTTCAGAGATGTCAGTGTACAGACTTGTGAAACTCTAAAAGCATTTCTGCACATACCTCACATTCTATGAATTGGTTACCCTGAGACATGCTGTGCTTTGTTTCACTGTTTTGTGCTATTCCTGTGATTTCTTGAACGCTTTAGACTGATGTGTCTTGTGTAAAAACTGCCCAGTACAGTTCTTAACAAGTAAAACCTCACTGAAGGAAAAGTATTATTTTCAGTTTCATAAGTGACTTGCAGCTAAAAACAATGGTTGAAACACGTATTCCACTGAGACACAGAGGAGGTAATAAAGAGGTAAAGGCTGGCAAATAAAGAAAATATACCAGATGCAAAAGATGAATGCTTATGGGTATCACGCACATTGATGTGCATTTTTTCTGGCCAAAACCAAGAGCTAAACCTCAGCCTTCCTTTGTACCCTCAGAAGCTTTCTGCCTTGAAACAGAAGCAATCAGGATGTCACTGGTATTTCATATCTCAAGTGACAAGACACTGGTTAGCTTCCAGTAATCAGCCAATGACATGAAATATTTGCTTCCGGTTTTGAGATTTCAGCTTCTGGTATTACTGTGACACCTAATAATGCAAATCCCTCTCTATTGACAGCAGCTGTGTCTAGAACTCCCTGTACATACATCCAGAAGGAATATAACTACATTCTTCCTTTCTTAATAATCTCAGATATTAAGCAAAAAAATCAAAAAGTTTAACCGTTAATAGCATAATCTTTTCTGATCAGATTCCCCTTTCTTCCTCTTCCTTTTTAATAACACTCAAACCACAAACTGTAAGATTACTTGGATAGGCAACATGTAAAACTTCAAACTGTTGAGTTGAATTGCTTATAATTATGTTTACATCAAAACATCACTTTAGACTAAAAATGTGTGGCTTCTACACAGTTATCAACAAGTGGACACATTTATTTTTAACTTCTATAACGATTCTACAAAGCCTTCCTCTTCAACTGATAGGTGTCAACCCACAAAGCAGATTCCCATCCCCCACCCCCCCAGCATGCTGTGACAAGCAAAAATAAAGGCATGATGAAAATACGACCAGAGTCTTACTTTTTGTCACTAACTCACAAATTGTAAATACATGGCTTATTTATCCTACATTGAAAATCAGACACTTATGGGTAGTTTCCAACGCATAGATAACAAAACTTCTTACATAATCTTTCTTTTCTGTTATTGTTTGCTGGGTCCTTCAAACTATTAGGGATGGAAACTTTTTTTTTACATCAGTCACTTAAGACTTTTACTGGAGTAGAGGTGCTACAGAAAGACAAGACATTGTTTAAGTTTCCTTCACTTATTCTCCAAGTCCTTATATCATGTCAAAACACATTTTATTTTTAAATATAAACACCTAAAAGATCAATTTCAATAAACAACAACTTATAAAATATTTTTAATTAAATGGTTTGTGGACCAAAATCTCATTATAAAGTTAAATTGAAACTGTGGATATTTTCCTCCTCTAAATACAAAATTTAAACTAAATAATAGGAAGAAAGTTCTCCTGTAAGAAATTCAACAAAATGGTATTATGTAAGACAGTATTGACAAAATTTAGTCCTACCAGCTCTATTAGCTGCTAGCAATTACTATCTACAACAGAAACACAGAAGACAAACTTATCTCAATAGCAGGCTGCACAGAAATTGTTTATTCCATTGTTATAAAATCTGATTTTATAAATTCAATATTATTTGTACGAGTAGTGTTTACAAATCATGTTATCCCCCACAATTTTCCTGTGTATAGAAAAATTGTGTGATATTTGAATACATCTCCAAAGTTCAACCATTTTCTGCTGGATTATACATTAAAATGTAAATAGTTTTACCTTTGAAACAAGAAGTGAAATAATTTCTTTAACAGTTTCTTCAATCAAGTCATCTATTTTTGAATGGTATTGTTGCTGTAATTCAAAAGATAAAAAAGCATTAGCATGTATATGAACACACACCTTTGTCATAAGTCATAAATGGTGCAAAGCTGATAACCCTGCCAGATCAGATTTACTTAAAATTATCATTTTGAACATCAGAAGAACAAACCCTTGAAAATGATCCACACAATCAACAGTTTCTTACATTCTGTGTTGAAAATTTTCCCATGTACACTGTTGAGTTAAGCAGCTAATGGGGTTATTATTTAGATGAATTGAGTTCTTATACTTATTCAGGCAAAGGAATGTGAAGGATAGTTTTTGTCTTCTCCTATATAATTAAGGTGGTCATGTATTTTTTTCTAAAGGGTTGGTTTAGCTGGAGAAGCAAAAAGACTAGAATAAGATTTAATTAATACAGCATTTCATGTCTGACAACTCTCATTCATAAGTTATTTTAAATGTCCTCTAGAAATAAAATGAGCTCCAATTGTTCCTCCTGAAAGACCCTTTCTGTTAGCACAGTGAGCTTCAGTTTATACAAATCTTACAATATGCTCAAGCAAGGGCAAAATTAAAATTTCATCAACAAAGCAGAATAGATGGTAACAAATTAATAGGCCATAGAAGGCATAATAAAACAGACTTCATTCTCCATAGACTTTTTCTTTTGATTTTTCATAAAGAAGGTGCCTTTAAGTAAATGCTTTTAAAATAAATCCAAAAGACTTTTTAGATAATCCTACTGAGCTCCCTTCTGAAATTAACGGGAACTAGGGATCCCATTCTGTCAAGGAGGCACATCAATTTAAACAGTAATTCTTCCTTTAGAAACATTTATCTGACAGCAAAGATTGTCCCCAATAGCCACTTCACAGAAAATGTGACTTGTAAAGACTAACCCTATCTTCCTAGTTCAAGGCTACTTGGAACAGCTAACAGCATAATGCTTTGGAGTAAAAGTACTGGGGTCAGCGTAAACATTAGCCTAACTTAGCAGCTGCCAGCTGAATAGTTTTCAGAGTTCTAAGTTTTTAAAGGCTATTTTTCATCTGTTTCAGAGCTGCCATACAGATCAAAACATTAATTCTGATCTGCTGAATATTTTTAGGAATGATTTTCTAAAAAGCACAGATATTGAACTTGGGTTAAATTAGAAGAGAAAAAAACTATGAGATGTGTTTGCCCACATACATGTGTCTGCTACAGGTACTAACACCAAACCAAATTGACCAAATGTCAATTTTTGCTTAATTTCTTTTCATCTTTAAGAACACTTGAAAAACGTAAATACACAACTCAGAAAAAAGGTGCGGCCACACAGGAACAGTAAAAGAGAACATTAGAAATAACATCAGAGAACTTTCTACATTTTCGTATATATTATATTCCAACCATATTAATGTCTTGACCAATAAAACATTGTCTTGATCTGCTAAGGGGTCTAATCATCCCAAACAGTGTATGTCATCTGTTCCTTACAAAATTTCAGAAGGCAATGCTTTCTTACTCTCTGGAAACCATAAACAATTATTCTCCCACTGATGAATGTCAAAACTATATATAGTCCTGTGATCCATAAAAAAATCAGTTGTCTCTCCCAGAAAATGTCTGCAACTTTATTTCTACAGTACATTAAATTAATGGATCTGTGTATGTAAGATCAGTTCCTATTTTTTTTGGTGGGCTTTTTTCTTGTATTTTTTTCTCACCACAAAGCAAATATAATTTTGTAGAGATGGCATATAAACAGTAACTTCACTTCTGAACAAGGCACCAAAGAACTGAATCAAGCTTTTCAAAAAATCACAAGGTTCCTAAACCACGAGATTTCTTTAGATATATTTTTTAAATTACATTGATCTGATTCTTTTTCATGATTTATTTTGAAACCACGAGATCATAAATACTCTAACCCACTCCTCTTCAGTGCTAATTTCCACTAAAACAATCACCCTCAGCCAAATTAAACTTCAGCTCCTTGTGGAAGATGATTTGACTCTGGGCTTTAGAAGATGGCTGAACTTTGGCTCCCAGTGGACTGGCTGACAGTGCAGGAGGCATAATCCAGAGCAGGCAAGAGGAAGGGCACATCTGGAGAAGGGGGCTATGGCATCTCTCTGCAGGCCATTACAGGGCTACAGGAATGGCCTGTCCCCAGAGCAGCATGGGCACTTGTGAAAGGGGAAATGGCAGCACCAGCTCAGACAGAGGGCTGATAGTTGTGCTTTACTTCTAATGAGCCTCACTGAGAGATGAAAGAATCCAAAACTTTGTGATCTAGTAAGATTGGACACTGAGGCTGAAAAGCAGAAAAGTGAAGACTTCATCTGGAATCATTCTGGAGGATGAAGAAGGAAAGAACTGAGAAGCTGATGATCTGTCTGTTGCACAGTCAGACTGTGAAGGAATTCTGAGGGCCTGGCTAACAAATTAACCTGAAAAGCAACATTACCATTTAAAATAAAGAGTGGCTGTTAATATTCAATGAAAAAATGTAAATTAAAAAACAATGAAAAGACACTTACCCATTGACTAGCAAACTGGTTCATGTCACGGAAAACCAAAAGGAAAAATAAAGACGACAGGGTGTAACAGGAAAATGATGAATGTCTCATTGAATTAGGAAAAAAAAAGACAATTACATTGAATATGCTCACTTGAAAAGATCAGTCAATGAAATGAAGAACACAGTATAGAAATGCAAAAATCAACTGAAAAAATTATGTACAAATAGTGTAACTGTGAAGGTGCCTAAAGCAGACGTATTTTTTGTTGCCAAAGTCTGAAAAATGTTTTGACTGTCTCTCCAAAACCAAATCAAACAAATTACAAACCAAATTATATGCTAATGTATTAGCACAGAAAGAACAGTTTTAATTTTTTGCTGGTGGTCTCACCAATCTACATAGAATACTCTTTTCATTTCACAGATTATTCCTGCTGAGAGTGATAACACGGGAGTGACAGAAGTCAGTGAAGTTTACATATCCTTCAAAAGTACATCAGTGCTCCACTGTGGAGTATCTACAGTCCTGGCAGCAGACTACTGCCAAAACGGTCCCTGTCCTTGGAGACTAAATTAAAAAACCCATTAAATTGCCTGATTATTTCTTTCCTCTATTTTCAGCATATTCCTAGGCATGAATCCTGGGTCTACAATCCCTTTAAAACCAAACCATGCTAAATTAAAACTTGTCTGCAAAGGACAATATTTTGGCTCTATTTTACAATTACAAAGGAGTCCTGAAGTGGGCTCTTTTTCTGTTGCAGCCTGAGAGAAATTCCTGGAGGGGCTGTGAGTCAAGAAATCTTCTGAATGTTCAACAGACTCACAGGTCAATGCAAACAAATTACAGAAGCACTCTGTGTGCTCTCTGGTGGAAGATGAGGGGTTGTGTCTTGCATGATGCTTCTAGGGATCAGCTGATGCACACTTCTGTACCAACAGAGCCATGTGATGCATCTCAGTTAGTCTGAAATTAATCTAAGGACAGGCTGCAGTATGAGATGTTTCAGATCAACCAAATGTAGGAATTAAACATACAAAATTCAACTTACCTCTTGCCCCCCATCCAGTATGCAGAGTTTAGCTGTCTGTTTCTTGGCGTCGACTAAGACGTTAAACATTGTGCACAGGTGAGAAGGTATACGCAGGTCTGTTGATTTGTTTGTCTTTTGCAGCTTCAGCTCAAATGCAATTCTTGTTCTGTTTATTAAAACACAATTTGTAATATGAGTATCTCTGATAATTCTGAACAACCACAGTAAACATGTATAAATCTTACTGAACGTGTTGCCTTAACAATATACATGTGGCTGAGAACATTTTAGAATTAAAGTTCTGTAAACTCAGAATATCAGCCTTTCAATAGACAATTGCGCTGATGGTAATCTCAAGGTTCTGCACTTCAGTTGAACAATAAAAGCATTATCTTCTTGCTTTCTAGATAACAATATCCTTCCTTGTGTTTAATTTAAAGCAATGAAAACACCCCTTATTTTCCAGCTTTTTTATGTTAAAATGCAGTTTAATAAAATGCTTGTTTCTAATAAATATAATGAAAAATTCCTCTTCAAGCTTTAATAGAAAGAGAATTTTAACAAAGAACATGAGTTTGCTATTAATAAAATATTAATATTTATATTGAAAATTAACACATTTTAGGAGATGCATAATATAACCCCCCAATTTTCTTGTCACAGCAGTGTAAATAAGGAGCAATGTCACTGAAATAAACATATCTAAAGATAAAATGTTTTATTTCCACCCTTACTTTTAAATGTGGGTACCAGAAATTCACCCAATATTTTTAGATGGGAACAGAGCAATCCTATTTCCATGTTAAAAATTCTTAAGATGATATTAATATCACAAGAAGAGTTATAATAGAAGAATTCCATCTTTTTTTCTAAGTTGCTATGCTAATCTTTATTACCTGACACACAGTATCTTTGACCACACAAAAACATAATTAGTGTATGAAGACTGGTATGTTATGTATTAAGCCTAAAATATTAATATATTTTTTAGTCCTGTTGATAAGACAGTAAAGTTTTTTTTTCTTTTTCTGGCTCAAAATAAATATAATCCATGTATTAATAGCACTGAATCTCTTTGCTACTCTATGTTTTTTTAGACTAAGATTATACTAATAGTCTTCCTGTCTTTTAAGATTGCAACATTTTTCCAAGATTTCTTAGACAACTGTAATTGACCAAGCTTCTATGCCAAATTCTTTAGAACAGACAGATTGATTTAATTTTAGTGTTTCTTACCTTTCTTTGTCAGAGCTTTAACTTTTATTCCATTCCCTGTATCATTTCCCTTTCATAATAAAATAGAAAAGTTCTTTTAAATATTTCTGGTTTTTAAATCATGATTTCATCACTCTAGCTCTAGGAACAGGCTCATATCCTTAGACTGAGGTTCTGCCTTTTCCTACTGTGTTTAGAGAAAATAATGCAATACTATGTCATTTGTAAAGATTGTCTGCTTGTTTAGCCTTTCTTATCAATATTGTACATTTTATGATTAACACAATGATAAACAAAATTTATTTTCCTCCATTTTATTATTTTTTAAAGGACTTTCTATTTTTATATGTCCAGATTAAGCTTTCTGAAGCACCTAATTGTAGATCTCTGTAAATTTTCTTGACATACAGATATTTCTTCTAAACTCAGTGATATTTACTGAAAGCTATGGCAGAGGTCTTTTTAGATCACTTAGAATTAATTTAAAAGAATATATCAATAATGCTAAGATACAGCTCAAGAAAAAACAGCACTACATTTTCTGTAATTTTCAGATGTTTAGCACTATAAAACTTAGTTTCAGTTGGATGACTATCAGCCAGCCTTCTTTTGTTTGTTGTATAAATGCAGAAATAATGTACACTCATTGTTTGTAATATATTTCTTAAACACAGCACTCTAAAATTGACAAATTAAATAATACTATTAAACAAACGTGAAGAATAATGTAGTAAAGGGAGAGGGCAATGTGCAAAAAGAGAAAGATTTCTTCTAGCAGAATTCTGAGTGCTGTTAATATTTGCCACTAATATGGTATAGAAAAAAAATGCAAACTTGATTTATTCACTTCTAAGGGTCTGTTCACAACAGATAGAGAAATTCTCCGTGGTATTTCCTAGATGTTGCCAAATTGCTGATTGCCCGATGCTGGAAATAAAGTCACAATCTCTTTAGAATTGCCCTGATTCCAGTGACAAGATTCTGGTATAGATATAACTCTGCCAACATGTTATCCTGTGCTAATTTTCAAATCTCTCCCAATTTTTAAGTGATCATTTCAACCATACCTTTTAACACAGGCTTCTATCATGTCAGTGGCCATGAGTTTAAGTCTCTGCTCTAAATGGTGGGCAAATTCTGGTTCTGGCCAGTGAAGATCAAAAACAAACATCTGCAGAGCATCCAGTTTCCAGAAGAGATCTTCTGATGTAGCTGATCCATTGCTATAAGAAACAAAACAAAACAAAGCCCCCAAGAAACAGAAGATAAATGTATGGATGTCTATCCCAGTTGCCAAATAATTAGGGTAATAAGATTTCCTTATCACAATACCTTCCTCCTTCATTTCCCTGTATCTTTTAGCACAGTTGTTTTTATTTAAAAAAATTGAAAATGGTAGTGGGAAACTTAAAATGTATCCCCTTAGGGTAAAAAAAAAAAAGTGAATGACTTCTCATTTGCAGGCTGAGAAATATGGCTGGACAAGGTGGTTGGGGAGCATGGAAAATGAAATAGCTCAAGTTTCAGATCAAGATAGGAAAAATATAGGGTATATATATATAGATATACAGGAATAGTATGGATATTTTCAATATAGTGAAGATTGTGTGCATATATTTTCTTGCCTTCATTACTCTGGTAGATAAGTCTACCAAAGAAATGAGGATGTTAGTAGTAATATTGTAAAAGAGATAACCAGACAAACAGTCCCTTGATAAATGCTCATGAATTCTAACTGAGGAAATAGCATCTGATCTGTGTGGGGAAATAAAAAAGAGAAGAGAAACTATTTAAAGAAATTTGTGTACAAACAAAATGAGCAGATAAATATGGCTCTATGCCATCTCAGATTGTCCATAATGTTTTAAAGTTCTTCCACCCTGATTTGATCACTAACTTTAAATACAATTGCTTGTGATAAAATGCAACAACTCCAAGTTAAACTAAGCAGTAAGTTAATTTACACTTCCACTGTCGATACAGATTAGTTACATTTTCATGGCTTGTTCTATTGCAATGCCTGAGTTACTGTTTAAAATTAGTGTATACTCTGCAATGTTGAACTCCAGGATGCGAGTGACACAAGCAACCCAAACTCATCCTGACAGTCCCAATTCGGATTCAAACAGTTTAAATACATCACTACTATCATTTTGCTTCTTCTGCCTTATGACTAAAGAAGAGAATTATCAAAGTGTTAAGTGACCCCAGCTCTCATGGAAGGAATCAGTGAGCACTGACTGTGCTCAGGACAGAGCAGGGTCAGATTCAGGATGAAAGAACCAGAAAAGACCTCTAATATCTGACCACCTAATGCACCCCTCAGACAGCAGCACCACCACCGGGTCACGCCGGGTAGCCGAGGCAGTGGCCAGTGAGGTGAATTACAGCTCAGCTCCCATTCAGGGTTCTGCAGTAGCATCAGGGATGCAGCAGGAGCACTGCTTCGGTCTCACACCTGCATCCATCACCTTCCAGACACAGCCACGAGCCCCTTGCTCCCCTGCTAGCACAGCCAGGGCTGTCATCTGCCCTGCTGCCTCAGTGCCCAGTGCAGCTCCGGGCCAGGCGAGGGGACAGCCAGGCAGTGACAAGCTGGGAGCAGGGGCTCCTGCCCAAGGGAAAGGCTGCCTCTGAGCCACCAGCCACCTGGTTTTAATGTGTAGGATTTGATACTGTCATGGTGCATAGCAGGATATTCCACAGTCCCAACACACTTTTTAGTTTAGGCTTTTTCGATATTATGCATATTTTCCCCACTTTATGTTACACAGTAGCTGTTAATTTTGTATTGTATTGTGGTCCTGAAAGAAAACAGCAAAAACAGGAAAAAGGCCCTTGGGACTGCTAAGGTTACAACTTCCACAGGGGTTCTACCTGTTGAGGGACCATTTTCATACATCACTAAGTTAAATTAAAGAATAGAAAGAAAAAATAACCAAAGCTTCTGGAAAATTTATAATCCTGTTAGACTTTTTAAAGTTACATGACAAGCAAATACTGAAGATATCATTGCATCTGCTGTGTACACTGGCAGTGAGTAAAGCTGTAGATGCTTTGTTTAGACCTTATCTGATTCAAAAGTGACTAAATCAAGTTTTGAGATGATTGGAGTAAAAGAATAAGATAAATCATAATGGGGACAGAAATGAGACAGTCTCAGTATTTATATAACTGTTGATAAAAACACATGTTTTCCAGAAAACAAACTAAACTTTCTCAAGAAACAAAACAAATAATTTCCATCATCAGATTATAAAATTTAACCATTTTTTATTAACGCCCACAGTTGTTTCTTTTTTGCCTAGTGGAATTCCAAGGGAAATTTTTTAAGACTCAGGAAGACTAGTGTATTCATAATAACATAAATGTATTCTTATGCATATTTACTACTTTGTTTACTACTACATTGTAGTAGCCACTTAATTTTGTTTAATTAGACTATCAAATAAAGTTTTCCAACTATAATAAATATAATAACAGGGACAGGTTCATAGAAGAATTCACTCTGTGAGAAACCCTAATTCATTAGTTCTCTTCTCATACAATTATGAGTTTTCATCCTTTAATTCTTTATTCAGCTTTGTCCAATGGCATTTGAATTTGACTAACATTATACTAATAAGATGAGGAAAGAAAATAAAGTGCTGCAACAGAAATTGTTTGTTTCTGGTTCACACTTCCTAACACAAATGCCTAATTTGTTTGCTAAGTGCTGCAGAAGAAGAGCTAAACTCAGATTTTATGTCTTCCTGGCACAGGAGTAATTCCTGCATTCAAATCAAGACTGAATCTGTATCCATGATTTGAGAACCTTTTTTTTTTGTGAAGGGACAGAACACATTCTTGGCTACTGAAAAGTTTTTATTTGAATGTGCATGGTAAAGCACTTCAGTCTAAAGAAAGGAACAATACTGCTGTACCAGAAAACTGAACTGACATTCTTTCTTTAAAAACTATAATAGTTATCCATAGTTTTAAAATTAAGCACAAACTCTACTGCTTTTCTGGCCAAAACTTAACCTTCCAGGTACTGTCTGGTTGTCCATTCCTATTAATCAGGTCATGGCAGTAAGAGAAGATTACCAGGGATTAAAAGAGGCAAATATTATGCACATAATATTTACATATATTCCCATTTATTTCTGTTATATTCCTACTATACTTCCTGTTATATTCCCATTTATTTTAATGGGAATTTAACTTTGTACTTGGTCACATTTTGACTGGGAGAGTGAACCAGGTATCTCCAGAGGTCCCTTTTAAATTATTTTATGGCTTTATGCCTTGCATCATACTGAACACAGCAAAAAAAAAAAAAAAAAAAAAAAAAAAAAAAAAAAATCCAAGACATAATGTTTCTCCAAGAACCTGCAGCATATCAAATCTAGGAATTGCACGCAGCCTTAATTCACTTATCCACTGACAGCTGAAAGAGGCAGCTTCCCACTGGGCTTGCCAGGTACCTAAGCAGTAGCAATTAGTCAAACAGTACACTAATAAAGTACACTGGTTGCAGGATACTCCCACACATGACTCCAGAGTAGATATAGAATGAATTAATTTCTTGCCTACATATGGCTTGGGATGTGAAAATATAAGTAATAAATATCTAAGAATAAATATCTAATATTATCAATCAACCAAAAGATTATAAAGCAGCTGGTTTCATTTCTTCTATAATCTACCAAGGACAGGGATGGTCATTTTACAAATTACTGCAATTTTTTTTGTTAAGGTTACTGCTGAGATACTACTCACTAGCATTTTGTGAAGACCACTTACAAAACATGGCACAAGCACTACATCCCTTGTGAGCCCCCAGCTTGTGAACTCCAGCTTTTCATTCTTTATGCTGCCTCAAAATACATGTTCGGGGCTCAGAAAGTCAATTGAGAGTTTCTTCAACAGAACAGGATTTTCAATAATTTCAATGTCAGTTGCACTCAGCCCCATCTCTCTACTTTCACCAGCAGATGAGGTGGAATGATGGAGCAGAACTTCTGCGAGCGCCAGTTAAAGTCCCTCAAAGACATTGGGGACAGAGCTAACCCCTGACTCCTCTTAGCTCAAGACTGAGGCAACCTAAGGATCAAGCAACCAAAACAAGTTTCTTGAGTCTTCTTTCTTACTGCATATTAGTATTTTTGGAAGGAAAGATATTTGCCCCACAATATAAATTTGTCTTGCAGGACACTCAATAGGACCTAGTTATTCAAAACTCCTTATTCCACAGAAAGCAGATCAGCCAGATTTCACCACGCCATCAGTCCTACTTTTAAATACCCATCCTTAGAAATGCTGGGCATGGCCTCCTACCCCTTTCCTGGAGGCAAGCTCTAAGACAGGAACGTATGTGTCACTGCAGATACAGCCCCTCAGAACAGAGATGAGAGATGGCCTCCTGACTCACTCAGCACTCACAAACACACAGAGAGGTCCAGCACAGGCGCTCAGACCCATTCCGACCAACTCCCTCTGTATCACTGCTGGAGCACTGTCACTGCCCCAGCCTTGTCTCTCTCATCACTCACTATAGCTGAGCCATAGCAGGAAGAATACAGATGACACATTTCCTTTGATGTTGCTCCTTCTGAGTGGATGACAAGGCAGGACTATTCTCCTATAAGCATATATCTTATTCCAGGTTTCCCCAGCCTTGAATTTTCCTGGAGCTGATGTTTTAGACTGGCACCAGATAGCAACAGACAACCTCAGGTGTGTATCTACAATATTTCTGGTTAGTGACACTATGTTATGTCTGCACTGAAAAGAATATTCTGTCAATTAAACCATAAACAATTAAAATCACCCACATATTTAACTTAAAAGCCAGGTCCAGAAGACACAGAAAAAAAAATTAAACTATTAAGAGCAATTTAAAATAGATATTTGAATTAATGAATAAGTAAGAGAAAACTCCTCATTGTGGCTGATTGAAAGCTTTTACAGAATGTTCAAACGTTTTTGCTCTTTAAGATTATCTTCAGCGAAATGGAAGAGCAATTCAGTGTTCTGCATGTCTAGCCAATGTGTCCTCTGAGTTATCTTCTCCAGAGACCAATCAAGAAAAACAAACTACTACTCATAACAATTTCTCCTTTTCGTATCTCACTTTCCAATGCCCAAAAAGAAGTGGAAAAAAGGTAATAATCTTTCTAAATGCAGTTATAAGTAGCATATATTTATTGCTCCAAAAAAAATATCAAGGACAAAAAAAGAAACAATTAATTAAAAAATACAAACAATCTTTGCTAGTAATGTTCAAGAGAACTGTAGCAACTTTAAAGTGAAAATGTGCTTCATCAATAAACCACACAAAAGGATGCCCAACTGTGAATACATTTTCACTTTTTTCTCTTCAGCAAAATTCTTAGGTAGGCACATAATAGGTCTATTGAATATGAATATACTTAAACATGAGCTTGAGAGCATGGACACAAACATCAGTGAAGTCTGGAGAATAACAAATCTCTTTCTATGACAGACAAAAGAGACATAAGACTTCAGCAAACCTTTAACACAGTTGGCTCAGAGACTACTCATTCTCATTCTTTTTGACTCTAGATTCTACATTGCATAATTCAAATTGATAATGATTAATTGGCCAAAACCACATTCAAAGAGAAAGAGGAAAGTCCAGCAGAACTCTGCGATATACATAGTCCTCTTCTTGCCAAATCATCAGTTTTGTGGCCAGGAGGAAGGAGCACAGTGAACTAAGAAAGAAGGACTTGGGGGAAGGAGTGGAGAGGAGGAGTCCACTTGTGCTCCTGAATTAGATGACTCTGCTGACTTTATGTAAAATTCAGTGTACCCCTCTAGTCCATCTAAGCCAGGGTGTTCATCATATTGAAAGGGAAAACTGTCAGGAAGCTCTGGGTTTTCAGGTGTTGGAGCAAAGGTATTGGGTTACTCCTTGTTGAAGAACTTAACTAGTGAGTGTGTTCTTCCTGAAAAAGATGGGATGGGAGAAGAGGGAGGAAATAAAACTCTCCTCCTTTCTTTTACATAATAGTGAAAGTGACCCACTTCCACTGCCAGAAACCAAGCCACCGTTACCAGGAGGAAAAATGAAACTCCTTAGCACAGAAGGAGGAACAAGTGACTTGCAGTGATTTTGCTTTTTCTTTATTTTTTTACCCAAACACATGACCATTCTGAGGATTTACTTGGCTCTTCAGCAGAATACAGATAGGCTGATTCTTAAAATACTGCCTGAATACCAGAGTATTACAAAGGTAACTTCATGCTGCCTGCAATTGAGACTGTCAATTCACACACATTTTATACATATAACCTCAAAGCTCTATATTTTGGGGAAAAATTATGAAGAGGTGCCTCCATCAGAGCCAGCACCATGGCAGATCTCTTCTGAAATGCTGTGTGGGGTGGCTGAAAGGGTATGATGGCCTTACAAAGGTCATGACTGCAGTAAGAGACACTGCTCATCCCCACTTCTCTTGAAAAGCAGCAGAATGATAGCTACTTCTGGCAAGTGCATGTCAACCTCACTGCTCACCAAATGCTATGAAAACCTCACTGGTTGCTTTAGGATTTTATGCATACTGTGTCATATATACCATGAAACTAAATACAAGAACATGTGCAAGGGGGATGAGCCCATGGCTGAATTTCACAATGCTTGCATGTGTTTTGGCGACAGAGTCTAGATATATTGTTGCACAAACCCCTTCATTTATGAAAGATCTACCACTATAATCCTCCTACCAAAATCTGTGTTACTCATAAATTCAGTATTCAAAATACATGAAATTTCATCTATACAGTTTATTTTTACTGCTAGAAAGCAGACTATAAGAGCACATCCAAGATTAGCAACTCTTAACTCTGAAGCTATTCTTTAAAAAAAAAGTGACCTTTGTAAAGCTGGGGATAACAGAAAGGAATTTGAGTTCCAGAAGGCCAATTAGTTTGTATTCAAAGCTGAAATGACTTGCATAAGCACATCAGGAGAAACCTAGCATTACTATAGTAAACACAAAAGGTACCAAAGCCAAGGATTAAGAGGAATTCTGTTACTTTTTAGGGGAATTAACAGCAGAACAACAATGATAAGACTCCCTTTTTACAAGGAGTCACATGAAAAAGACAAGGGATAAGGGTTTGAGTTACTTCTGGGGAGTTTCTGATTAGAAAGTAGAGGAAATTTTTCACAATGAAGACAATCAGCCACTGGAATAATCTCCCCTGGAGGAAATGGTGGATTCCCCAACATTGCACATTTCTAAAATTCATCTGGACAGGGCGCTAGGCCATCCTAGACCATGCTTTTGCCAAGAAAAGTTGGATCCTTGAGGTCCCTTTTAACATGGTATTCTACGATTGCATTAACTCTTGCAGAAATAGATCTAATGCTGTTTAGCAGTCTGTCATGAAACTTAAAAAGACTACTTGTCTTGAAATGATATTATCAAAGTATATGTTTTGAATGTGTGTTTTTTGAAGTCTTTCACATTCATGCTTTCTTAATAAACTTTTGCTAAAATAAGGTTCTCGAGCCTTTCTCTAACATATATTAATGTGTTAATTTTATATTAATGTGTTAATTTTCTCACACAGAAATCAGACCTATAACTATGGGAATATTTCCACAGAGCACTGAAATACTGGGAAAAAAACAAAAAAGAAATAATTCTTTTTTCAAGTAGACAAAGAAAGGGATGTGCTTCTATTCTTGGTACTTATTAACATTTTACTATTTTCCTGTAAAATGGATATTTAATCTGATAACAATATTTACAATCAATGACTTTCAGAACCAATATAAAATGAGTTATCAAACCCATGCAAAAAATATAATGGGCTGCCTTGTCTTACAAAACCACAATCTAAAATCAATTGTCCAAAAGGTTCCCCAATTGAAACGATCCATTAGGCTGTTTAGCGTATTAAACATCATTCCTGCTATGACAGACCTTTGCAAAGTTGATTTTCTAAGTTATCAGGTTTAAGACTGCTACATTCTAATGCACTAGAAAGCGCAACTCACTAACAGTCCATGCTTGGCTCACTCCCGAGAAACAACAATTTCCAGCTAGGAGAGGATAAACACCATGCAATCCAAATACAGCTGCACAGAACACTAGCAAGGCCATGCAGAGCTGACATACAGTCAGAAAGTTATTGAAGAATACACACGTGGAGTCATACAAAGAAGTCATCCAGGTTGGTGTAGTAAAGCTAGGTATTTGTGGAAGATTAAGAGGCAAACTTGGAACTTTTGGAAGAGCTACATTAGGAAGACTGTTGGTGATGCTCCTGTGAAGAAATAAACAATGTAGGAATACAATAAAAAATAGAATATTTAGAGGACAACAGGGGAGAACCCCTTATTAGACAGAAAGCTATAAGCAGGTGCTTTGTTCAGATTTTGTAAAAAGCACTTACTTGACAGGTTGCCATGACTCTTGCTCAAGACCCCTGTGAATGGACTGGGCAATTGATGATTCCATGAGATCGATGTAGCGGACGACCATGGGAACAAAGATTTCTTGCAAGTGCTTGTGAAACTTTCCATTGCACAGAAGTGCTTTGAAAAACAAACAAGAGACAAAAATGTCAGACCTTTCGTTACAGGAAGAAGTGTATCTTAAAATGTTTTAGTACACAAAGGCATTATAAGAATAAAATCTAGCTTTATAGGAAATACAGTTCAGAAAAGATAAATGAAGTGTTCCATAAGGACAGTGTAGTACATTTCAAATTGTCAGTGTAATGAAAACTAGGTACATACTGAAGTTCTTTACTGAACCAGAACCTTTTTCATCCTATTAAAATTAATAATATGCTTTGCTGAATCTAAACATTAGCAATTTTGTTCATTACTTCTGAACCAAGACAGGACAAAAATACCTGAACAAAGGAAAAAAAAAGTATTTGAATGCCATTCATAGACAGTAGAATATTACTTGCTTCACAGATGGGACTTACTATATGAAAACCTGCATACACATGCTCAAAATCCGAAAATTAGTTTGCCATCAGCACTGCTTGTCCCTGTATTCCCCGAAGTGCTCTCTCAGCAAATGCTAATTCTTAGGACACTAATATCCTGTGCCACCAAGAGAATATATGTTTCATGTTTTGAATGTGTCTGTGTTCACCCTTTAATCTAGCACTGTTATTAGGACCTGTAAGAGTATTCCCATGTGCATATGGAAATCATAGAAGCTCAGCCAAAGAGAAAAATTTTCATGACCTTGGCAACCTTGTTTTCTCTTGTCCATGTTCTGTTGTTTTAAATTATTTTGTAGGTTTCTCCTCTGACCTATTCCAGCATACAGGCTTCTTGTATAATCGGATGGGCATCAAAACCACATTTTGAGGAGGCTTCCTTCTCTTCCCAAGAAGAAAAGCCTGGATCACAGGGCTCACCGTGGACACCATCCTTCAAAATGACAATCCCTTTTGTTCTACTATCCATGCCACTCCAGGCCTAACATGTCAAAATAATTTCTATAACTTCCAGAAACTACTTTGCCTTCCATTCCTGAATGATGTCCAGCCCAAACTGAAACTGGGAGAGATGGAGACTATGGGGAAGAGGTGCCATCAAGTTTCTGTCTCTTATTGCTACTTGTACTGCAATCAAGTGCCCTTGTTACAGAATGTCTGGACACTATGTTACTTTTTTTCTTGAATACAACGATCTGAAAGCAAAAAACTATTTTCTTGAAAACATCCTTGTAGAAAAACAGGAAATACTGTATCAATCACCTTTACCTAAGGAAACAATATTATGTGATCAGCTCTCTCTGGTTTTGTGTATTTGCCTTTCTTGCTAAGAATTTTGAAACTTTCTGCTAATTTCCAACCACTTTAGACACAGGGGTGGAGACACCAGATACATGAGGTTTTATAAAAACAGACAGCTAGGTAGTAGGCAGAGATTATTAGGGTTTCCACTGAGAAAAAGGCAGAGGTGTAGGATCATCTCTTTATTAAACACTTGAGAGTCCACCCTTGAGACTACCTATGGAGTCCATTACAAACATGATCCATTATTTACACAATTATTAACTAGTTAGTTCTGGCTTACTATTTATATATCAGGGCTCCAAAACAGTGTTATTTTTCTCTATTTATAATTGTTTTATATATCTTAAAACTATAGCAGCTTTTACCAGCAACAAAAATTACTGAGGAGGATTTGGATATTAATACAAAGGTTGCACAGTAAACAGCTGATGAGCACTGCCTTTGAGAAACAAAAGGTTGCTGGTGTCCATTTGCATATCAGGCTGAGTTTTTACGGCAACTTTGAGCTGAAAAATAACAACAAGAATACAACTGTGCCAATTAAATCAATCTTGCTGCTTTATAGTGAACCAGGGAAGAACTGTAATTAATCAGGCAATCATAGTTACTTGAAAGGATAAGCTTATAGTTTAGTGTTTTCTGAGCACACCACAGAAATGCTCTGCTACAAGCACTGCTCTGGGAATTACAGTAATGAAGCCTCATGGGCAGGAGGGTGACTTGTTATTTCAAAGCCAGAATGAAATTTTAAGAAGTCACAAGTAATAAAGGTGTTCAACTTAAAAAGCTGAATCACTTTCCTAACATCATGACACCAATCTTTATAAGGGAGTGAAATTTTCCAAAATTATGCCAAGACTTATTGCCACTTCACCTCCACGGAATTCCCTCTGTATGTGGGTACACACTCACAAGAGAACTGTCTTGGATCAACAACTCCATGAGCATCCTGTTTTCCCAGGGTTCAGGACTTGGCAGCTCTGATTTACCCAACTGGAGATCTCCATCAAGGATTAATGCAGGGCAGGGAAAGAACTCAGAGCACAGAGATAAGTGATATAGCTTAGTATCATCATCAGACTCATGGCACTCTACCCTATAATTAAAATTGATCTTGCCAAAAGGTACCACCTGTGCATCAGAGCAGATGGGAAACAAGGGATCCTTGAGGAAATGCCACACTTCAGATCCCTCAACTACCACTTGTCTTCAAAGCTATGTAGCTTAATTCTCCATTGTCTTTTAAATATAGACACCCCACGCCCTCTCCATATGAGCCATCATATGAGCCATGCATATTCACTCAAGCAACAATAAAATGAAAGCCTATGCCAGAGCAAGGTAATGTGTAGGCAATATTAAAGGAAAATGCATTATGGGAACAGAAACAGAATCCCAAACTAGATATTCTTGAAATATTAAAGAAGAAAATTATTACATTTTTTCCATATTACAAAATATATTACCTGAAACATATTAAAATACTACAAGAAAGTATCAGAGATTAATCTGAAGTCTAGTTATCCAGTACTGGAATGAGGTTTCATCTCTAACAGTAATGAATCTACTGCGCCTGTGTACCACAGAAGCATTGAGGTTTCTCTTGCTTTTACTAATACAGGCACATCTTAGGAGTTTTCCTGGAGTCAGCATGTCGTGCTGTCCTCAAGAGCTTCTGCAGAATCAAAGGCAGGGAAGCGTGGCACAGGTTAACATGAGTCTCTTTTCCCTTGACAAAACTAGCACTAAGTCAGAGAGTCTGTAATTATCCTGTGCTTTATAGGATTCTAAGGAAAAGATAACTTGAATTTTCTGGTATACTTTTAAATCCAAAATATGAAAGAGTATATTTCAAAAAGGAAATATCCTTGAGGGTCCAGATTATATTTCTAGCAATTGAAACCCAACCAAGGACATGTGAAAAAAGAGTTTATATTCCCATTCATTTGCTGTTTATATTTTGCCTCCACAGAGAATTTCTTAATCAGCTAGTTAAATTGCAGTAAAAATTGTAAGTGTCCCAATTTATATGGAAATTATCTTATATTTTTACATGTGAGACATATTTTAAAAGTGAAATTTAGAGATCTGTTTTGTGAAAGCAAGGTTAAAATTTATTTACTTTTTACAAGATAGAGTGACATAAACAGGTAATTGCACAATTTATCTTTGTGTAAAAGTCCCATTAGGAAAAATGATTATTGGATATTCTGGAAAGGAATAATGCAGCTTGAGTTAACTCTCAGTATCAGTAACCAAGACATGTAGCTCTTATCTGAAGGTAGGTTATGATTCCAAAGCAGTTCCTGGTAGGACTGAGTCCTTGATCTGAGAAAAGATACCCTCTACAAATAATGAGAAGTGTAAGGTTTGAGGTATTGGGCTGGGTATACACTTTGCTCTGATTACCTTAAATCCAAGTTGTTTTCTAACTCTACCCTATAGTTTAAGGTAGGGTGCAATCTTATACATAAATTCTAGTCCAAAAGTGGTACACAGTCTGTAACAAAGCAGGAAAGTGATGATTCTGTCTTTCTGCTACTAGCAACAATAGTGGGAAAAAATGTATCAGAGAAATCCTGTTTGAAGTCAATAACCATAATTATGGCAATGGCTTTCAAAAGGCACTCAATGTGCTGTTTTTTCTAAATCAGCTTCATCAGACTCTGCCTGTTAGAGCAGAGTTAGAGCAGGTGGACAGACACTCCACTGAGTAATACTTGAAGGAGAATGAAGATTATGAGTTGCCTTTACAGTACTCCTAGTTTTGACTGGTTTGTGCCAAGGTAGCAATGCAACAGTGCTGAACAATAGCTCAGGACAAAGTGCCAGTAAGTGACACTTGCAGAGAAAACTTGGTAAGGAAATGATGAGAATACTGAATATAGAGCTGGAAAACCCCTATAACAAGCAAAATATGTAGACACTTCATCTAACTAGGCACATGCCACTAAAAGATATCTCTCACACCACATTAAATGAAAAAGAATTAATACATGTCTGTCTTTTGGGCAATAAAAACCAGATTAATCTGAATAATTAAACAACTACAGGAAATAAATTTCCCTCTAAAGCAGACTCCTTCTCAATATAATTTATAGGCTCTGTGGACAAAAACTAACATGGTCATCACAGAAAATAAAACGCAATCCTGGGACAACTACGTTCTTCCTCCCTTTATGAATATCTAATTGTGGAAAAAATAGTTTTGCTATCATTGAGAGATGTTGAGCACTGCTACCACTGTACAATCTGCAAAGCTTTACAGAGTCATTGTGTGTGGACAATAGCAACTCTGGAGATCATTAAAATGTCTATTATACAAGCAGCTACAATACATTTTTCAAATATTTACAATTTGAAAAATCACAAGAAATTTGTCTTCAATCTATTATTCATCTCCACGGTGAATGTAATTTTTTAAATCACTTTTTGTAGTTAGGTCTCATGAGAACTGCTTAAATATTTTACAAGATGGGAAGATCAACCTCCTCCCTCCCTCAATTTTTAAAAGTTTTTCAGTTAGAGTAAATGGGAATGCAGTCACTGATGGACTCTTCCTTGTGGAATAAGGTCAGAAAAAAAATGGAGAGTTTTAAGGTGACACAAAATGGAGTCCTTCATGAAAGAAATTAGAAGCTTCAGTCAGGACTCCCTCATCCTCCCCTCTCTTCATAAAAAATAATACACCATGTTGGAAAATGCATTTTTTTCTCATTGTTAATTGAATATTGACTTTGAAGTATTCACCTTGAATCTTATATGTTTTATACACTGTGTAAAATAGCACATTCACTATTATGTGAATATACATGAATATGGATTTTCATTTTCTCAGAGTTTTTTTATTATACTTTAGTGACATAGTTATAAAAATAGTTTTACATGCAAGTTTTCTTTAATGCTGTAAAAGTAAGATTGTTTCTTTATTGTTAGGAGTTCTCTCATGTCAGGTTTATGTGAAAACTGATTCATGCACCAAAGATTTAGAGCTCATTTAATGCTCTCGAGATAGAATAACATGCAGGTGTCAGTCCTCCAAATTTCAGTGAAGATTAACCTAATATGCAATATGGTGACCTAACTGTTCTTCATTTGAAAGAAGTCTGAAAAGTAATCTCTGATACAGCCAGAGAGTGAGAATAACCCAGTGGGATTTCCACCTCTTCATTTCCTAATGAGTTTTTTGATAATGAGAGGTGACTTTGCCAGTCACTGTGGGCTCTATTATGGCTAATTTACTCCACTTCACTCTCCTTGTTAATTATTAACACTAGCCTTTTTATCCTCATGAGACCACATTCCAGTTTTTCCCTTTTTAGATTTTTTTTTCTAAAAATATTTTTATGAAGGTGATAGTTTTCAGGAAAAGATTTTCACTTAGAGTAAAGTCAGAACTATTTATTTTACCTTGGAAAACTGTAAAATTGATTATATAAGCATGGGAAGCTCGCTAATGCTTTTAATGCAGTTAAAAGGTGAAAAGGCTGCTAATTAAAGAATAAGCACTGAGGTATGTTCCACTTGGGAATCACTTCTTGGTAGAACGGTCACTTGCCACTTGCTAACATGCCCACTGATTAATAGATGACTAATTTCCATGGTTTCTTTCCAGTAGTTCTGGAAAAAGAAAAGAAGTGTCTAATTTTCCAGATGGCTTTCACTCGCCAGAAACTGTCATTTAATATATCTATTACCATTAGGGAATTACTGAAATCGGCATACAGGTGTGATATTTCATACAACAGTTGTTTCATGTCCTTCAGTTAAAGTGTTACAATATTTGTAAAAGTTGCTTTAACATGAAAGTTTTCATAAAATGTCTTTCCTAAGCCTATTCTAGTAATTTAGCTTTATTATCCATTCGATGTTTTAAGGAAAGAAAAATCAGCAGCCTATTAGCAATCTCTTGCATGTAAGGACAGCCCTTGTTCGTTTCTAACAATTCTCTCAGGTTGGAACCAAAGCTCAAAGGAACACAAATGACACAACAATGAAGTTAAAACTGGTGTCACAAATTCTCCTTGTAAGACTACTTTAAAATACCTACACAGTTTTCAGAAACCAGAGAATTGTTTTAAGTGAATGTAGCATCACAACTAGAGATGTGCTTCCTAAACTGAAAATGTGTGATGGTAGGAAAATAGGCTGAATATCCCATCTGAATACAGGCTTCAGATTTTTAATCTGGATTTTAGATGATCAGGCACCACCTAAAGTAGTCTCCATCCTTAAGGAGTCTAGCTCTTCTGAGATCTGCACCAAGATTGAACAATTCTTGCACCCTTTTCAGCGACCCTCTCAATTGCCATCACGGCAATTTTAGTAAGTTTCTGAAGTGGCAGTTGGTTCAACAAATGATCCAAACAGAACATTTGTTGTGTGCATTTTATTCCATTCATGCTAACATTACTATACCTTTATAGACATAACTAGTGTGAAAGTAGTTCAGAAGGCTTAGAAGGAAATATAAACTACAACTTTATTTAAGCAATATAGATTAAATGCAAACTATCAATACTTCTTATACTAATTGTACATAATTGATTCAAAACTGAGTACTTTATGAATACCAAGTGGTTAATGCTCTGCCAGAATAAAGACTGAAATGGTGCAAGGATAGAGAGAAACTACTCATCTTGCAGGAAATGGAACACCAGGATATGTATCATAAAAACGGGCACTGCCACTTTTATTTTGAGCATTATCCTGTTTAGAAACACATTTCTAAGGTGTGGATACATTGAAAAATCTTAAGAAAACAGTATGTAAAAAAAATTAAGATCTTACTGTCATTTCTGAGGGCATTATTCAGCAGCTGGAAAAGCGGGAAGCTGTCCCAGGAGTCTTGTGGCTGTGCCTCAAGTGCTGAATCCATATCAACAGAATACAGAGACAAAAACTTCTCTGCATGCTCAGCCAACAATTCTGGCCACCAAGCAAATGCCTGCAAACATGACAAAACAGAATTACTAAACATGAGTCAAAGCAAAGAGATGTGTTCTGTCTGTGGCAGAATACATCCGAGTACGTCACCTCATGTCCTGTCTCATTTGGGGAGGAAGAATGGGCCAAGTGAAAAATGTGAAAATATTTTATAAAACTTTGCATCAAAAAAAAAAAAGAAATCAAACAGATTATTGTGGGAAAGGTGATATGATCAGAATAAAAATATAACACTCAAAAAAAAGAGAGAGTATAAATGCCTGCAACTTTTTTTCCAGAGCAAAGAAAAGCATGAAGGCCTCACCCCTGAAAAAGTGTTTCTTTTGATTTCATTAAATTCTAAAGCAAATGAATTTATTTTTAAAATAAATCTTTATGAATACATTTTGCATATATTTTGTGATCAAAAAGGATGGTTTATTGTGAAATTTTATTCCTTGAAGTCTGAGGGGGATTTTTAACAGCTAGAGAGTGATTTTAATTCCTATTTTTGCCTTAAAGATGTTAGCTTCTTCTGAGGAAGCCATCAAGTTTTACTTGTGCAAATGCTATAAATCTTTAGAAGTTCACTAATGTCTATACAAATTTTCAGTAACTTAACATGTTGGAACAGTTTTCTCTGGCAAAAATTTATATTCTTAGGCAATCCTTAAAGAAGAGAATAAATCTGTGAAAAATATTATCAGCAAGTAAAGCCTGCACTTCTTTAAAGGCATATAACTATTGTACCTTTTTGCCCTCACATAAATCTAGGCTTTTAAATGTCAGTATTGGAGCTGAGCATTGGATCAGGGGGAGCTCTGTGATCCTGGAGTTAAAGTTGGAGGAGGAGGGAGTTAATGAAACAGGATGAACATCAAATCCTGCTGAGAGTGTTTTGCTCAGAGTTTATAAGGACATCTGACAGTGAGAAATGCCTACACATGCAACACAGGAAGATGCCATTGCTTTCAAACTGATGCCACTCATTTTGAATATGTAATTTTGAATATTTTTGAGTTGCCAGCATGGAACATATGTAGCTTGATCTACACAAGAGCTGAGTCCCCCCAGCTTCAAATAAACTCACAGAAATCTTCACTTGCATTTATGAAATGCATGGCCCTGGGTGGTGTAGACTTATGCAGCCAGGTCTGAAAGGCACCAAATAAAAGACAACTTCTATAAAGTGGTCTACAAATGTGTTTTTGCATCATGGACTTTCTGATGACTGCCTGTAGTTCTTTCTGACATGCGGCAAATGGAGAAATGATGAATTGGCAAAAGGTTTCAAAGAAATGCTGAGCATCCCCTGCGATTACTTGTGTGTTCCAGTGGTAGGACTGAAGGATGATGACTGGCACTGTAGTGAGGAGGAGAGATGAGGCTTCAAAAACTTTGGCAAGAGTTTGAAATGGAGTCTTTCGGTTTCATCAAACTGGAAGAAATTTCTTATTAATGAACCCTGTTTAAGTAGGAATTCATTAAAGGAACAGACTCTTTACTCCAGAAAACAACTACATGAAAATAAAAAAAATATATATAGGCACCAGCAGGAGACCCTTCTAAGCAAGCCAAACTCTTTTCAGAAAATATTGCTGAAATTTCAAAACAAAGCAAAACCAACAGTATAAAATGTGCATATTTTCTCTCCATTTTCTTCCTTATCCTTAATGACACTTTGAACCCAGACAGAAATCCTTCTGCCTCTCTCTCAAGAGCTATGCATCATTACTAGGGCAGCAGGAAAGAAGAACAGAAAAAAAAAAGTTAAAGCTAAATGTAACAGCACAGTTGCTGCTATGGATAATAATAAGCTAAAAGCAATTAGCAATTAGTGACACACGTTCTAGGAGCACAGAAACATTGCCTGGATTAAAGGAAGAATGGAGTTCTTAGATTCTAGAAGACACATAAATATGGCTATCCAACACCAGAAATCATCAAAACAATTTATGCTACATGTTCAATGCACAGTTCCATGCTATGAGCAGAGCAAAACGCTTAGTTCATCAGGAATCACATACCTCTCTTCCCTTTGGGAATCCCAGAAATTTGTAAATGTTATGAATTAAAAAAAAAAAAGAAAAAAAATCTAGTATTAAAAAATGTGATATATTATTTTACAGATTATTGATCCTTTTCATCAACTGTCATCAAACACTGAACATTTGCATAACATTATGATGTGAAGTCCCCATACTTAATAATAATTTTTGAGTAGGGAATGTAAAATTTGGCAAACTTTTTCTCACATATATATTTTAATATTGAAATTCTGCATGCCCTATAAATTGCAGTGAAATTGAACACGTATTACCTGAATGAAGGAAGGGGAAAATAACCTTAGCATTATCTTTATTCTTTTCAAGGTACCTTAGATTAGATTGCGAATTTTGCTGAATGAATTTTTCTGAACGCACACGAAATACACTTATCTTTCTGAAAAACACATCTCTGACTGCAAATAAGTAGTATAGAAAGCAATCCTTGAACAGAGATGCTTTATCATATATGTATGATTTGATCTAGGTTTTGTTTCTGTGTCCTTTTCCACAGAAGTCCAATTTTCTTACAGTAATGCAGGTCTTCAAAAGACAAAGACCACAATATATACATTTTATTAAGTAATCATTACACTGTAACACAGTGGCAATAGTAATGTAGAACAGGACCTCCAGGGAATTAATTTCAAATCATCAAAACAGCTGTTTCTTCAGTATAAGATAAAACATCTATAACAAGTTCACACATGACAGATGTAAGCTAAAAACCAGATTCCATAGTGTGATATAAAACCAGATGTTTTGAATGATCATATTTTATAAGTATATATACTTAATAATGTTTATCCCTTTGCATATTTTCCAAAAAATATTTATTGAGTTTTTTGAGAACATTTTAAAAACAATTTCCTGAACCATAGAAAACTGTATTTATTAATTAAATTTCAATAATATATACAAGTGTATCTGGCCAAGTTAGGTTTTGTAATTCCTTGATATAAGAGGTGCTAGAATTCTAGCTATTATGGTTTCTGTATCATGAAGCAGAAGACGTGAAAGTAAGAAACATAAAATTGTTTTATTTCATTTCTTCTACCTTACAATGCCATTTTTAAAAGCACAAATTTAAAAGCATACTTTTCCAATTAACAGAAGAGCAATGGGAATGAGATTATTATAACTATCATTATTTTTATATCTATAATCTAGATCTATACAGCATGACAAAAACCAGCATTCAGTTATATTTTCTTTCTATTCTGAACGTCAGGTGAAAAGTTGGAAGGAAAAGCTGTGAAGGCTAAGAATGTTTTCCACACCATTTCTGCACCTCCAGCACAAAGATGCTTTCTCTTTTTTATGCTCTTTAATTTTCGTTTCTAAGCCTACAGTTCATTCAAGTGAATTGAAGTAGAGTTTTATTTCATTTCACTTTACATAAGCTTCAAGTCTCTTATTCCTCTGTAAATGTGAACTGCCTTAAACATATGTCAGAAAGGAAAACTAAAATGTTTCTTGACAGACTTGCTTCGCATCAGGGGAGAAGAAATCTAGGAAAAAAACATTCTCTACAGCAAATGCAATTACAGCCTCACCTCTGAATGATGCTCTTCATTTTGCTGCAATACTTCGATACAGAGTTCTGCAAGGTGAAGAACCTCTTCCAGTTTTCTTGCAGGTGTTGCTTGATTCATGGTCTCTACATGAATATAAAACGTAAACCAAAATTTTTTTAGCTACAAATATGATTTACAGTAAGAGAAACTTATGTCAGAAACTAATGGGAATGTTGCAAACTGACAAAATTTTAAAGTAAAAGGAATTTCAAGTGTTAAGGATAATAATTTAATACACATAAACAGAGCTGAATGTCCAGATTTCTAAAAAGAGAAAATAATTCACAGGAGCATCAGTGGTCACTGTAAACATTATCTGATTCAATATGTGAGAAATAACAGGTGCATCAGTGTATTACATGCTCAACTTCTGCAGTAAGGAAGTTCTTTTTCTCTTCAAGGCCATATATACAAAGACAGCAGATAGTGGAGACCTTTTTTGTTATTGTCAGTACAATGTCTTCTCACCAGATGACTCATTAGTGTCATCACCAAAATTCATACCTTTTGCAGCAATCAAAAATTCCAAATGTTTAATCAAGAGAAGACATTCCATTTTAGGCATATTTAAGAATTCGAAAAATGCAAACCACAATAATTCATACAGCTAATTTTTAATAACTAATTATTCAAATAACTAATTTTCTACCTGCTGTTCATGAGTAAAGAATCTGCATTCTTTTCAGTACCATAGCGAAAAGTAGCATTATGAAATAAGAATCTTATAACAGAATTAACACAAGCCTACTAAAAATTCCACCTAAAAGAAGCACAAATGCAAAAGTTACAAATGACATGAGGCTCACTCATTCTACCCAGAAGACTTCAAAAAGAAAGGAAACAACAAAGATAAACCAAATGTAACTAAAATACTTACAAGGAAATTAAACAACAATTAGTTTGCAATTAAAAAGTCATAGCACTAGATTTCAGGGAGAATCACAGGAGACAAGCAAAGAGTCCAACAGAATTTTTTTTGCAAACATTTTAATCAGTAAAAGTAACTTGTCTGACTACATAATTTGCATTGTTAGGGATAACTTCAGCATTAGCTGTTAGAGCTTGTTTACTTAGCAAAGCTCTGGTTGCTAAGCATAAATCATGGGATGATGGAGATGATGTACAATATAATCAGATAAAAAGCATGGTCATGTTAACCAGGTGTGCAGAGAACTTATAAAGCTGATAACAAGGTCAGTGAGGCTTCAGGAATTCTATTTTCTCATTTTTTGTGCAAGTTTATGGATCACATGGATAGCAAATCATATGAATACACATCTTCATATGCAAAAAAATTCTGCTGACATCTCCTTCCCACTTTGCATTCATCATTACATAGACTATTAGCAGATTAATTAAACAATACACATAATCTCTTTGGTAAGGAGTAAGAATATCCATCTGCATGCAATAAATACTTTAAACACTTAACATTTCAAGCAAGTCAAAGCAACATTCCAGACATTTTAAAGGGAGGCGACTTTGTCCAGTTCTCCAGCACTAACACACTAATGCATATTACAGTAATGAAATACATAGCTTTGATGCAATTTTTGAAGAAACACTGGAATAGAATCTCCACTACTTCAAAGTGACTGATACCCCACATTGTTTTCATGCAAAAACCAAGCAGGAAAATTAGTTATTGAAGCAACTACAAAGAAATTTTTCTAATCTTATTAAAAGAGACCACATAACATATCTATGTCGAAATATTTTTTTTTCTAAAACCAGAATTTAGCTCAAGAAAGAGTTAGTGTAGGAACATGGGTCAAGCACAAAGCACACATAAGGCACAAAACTACATTCATAATGCAAAGATCACTGTTATCAATACAGCACCGTATTGCCTTTACAGTTTTTATACTGGACAATGATTATATAACAACAAACATATTGAATCAAGAGAGATTAGAAAGGATTAGCCTATTATTTAGGTTTTATATTATAAAGACTGCTGTTGGATTCAGACTAAACCAGTGGTTTCTACAATTATCCTGGACTGAAATTTCTCTTTCTCCTAGTGGTCAGTGTCCTCTCCTCACTCAACACACAGCAAGTACAATTCATACAGACAATATACATCACTAGCAGTGTCACTGATGTTAATGAGTCTTAGGAATAAACCAGTGATATTAATAGAGTGCATGACTGGAACATCTGATTTCAGCATAAACAACTTGTTTTATTACAAACTCAGCCTGATCTTCATTACCTCACCACTAAGCAAGTAAACAAAATAACTGCATTCATAATTGCATACATTTCTGATGAAAGCTGCAAAATATTCAAAAATTATATCCTAGAAGGGTCCTCTACATAATTAAGAAAGTAATTCTAATAATTATGTTGAATCTCATGTTGAATTTTTGCTCTGGAATAAATTCACTTATTCCACACTTGCAATTAGCTCAAGATGGCCTAAAAATGGCTATTGAACAGATATCATTATCACTAGGCAGAGCAGGAGAAAAAAGATTTACCACCTAACTGTGAGATTATCCTGCCCCACTACTGTTCTAAGACCACAGTGAAGAGAAGTATGGTCTTGGGCAAGTACCAGTTACATTGAACAAGGCACTAACGAAATGCAGTTCTGGTCATCTGTGCTGAAATGATGGATTTTGATCAGAAAAAGAAAGGAGTTTTTTTGTTGTGTTTGTCTGAAAGGCATCATAAGCCTAACAAAATGAAGGATGAAAGAGAGGATCAGAAATATTCACACACAGGCAGTGTAGGAATACAGTGCTCCCAAGGTGGAAACACTTGGGAAGGAGAGGACCTACCTTTAATCAGGGATGATGCTGGCAGAAGAATAAATCAGTCCCGATAAATGATTTAAACTAGACATTTCAAAGTTTTCAGTTATTGTGGGACTAATGTTCAGGAACAGTTTTTTTTAATAGGATTAGCATGTTTAGGAAGAGAAACAGTATGAAAACTGTAAGTACATCTTTGAGTATGGCAGGTTTCCAATTGATGTTTCATGGCAAGAATGACTAAAAATGCGGGCTATACTAGACTGAATCAATTCCAATTTCATGTTTCCATAAAACTCACTATTCTGTTTACTAGTTTACACTGAAACTATTTATTACTAGCTAAAAATATGCAAATTACCCTTAATATTTCCAGCTTTTCACAATATTTTAAAAATCATTATTTTCTTAGAAGATTTGTTCATAAGAAAAGGTGGCAGAGAATTGTAATCAGTCTATGTCCTTCATCAAATCCCTCTAATTTTTTTGCTTACTTATTCACAGAATAAATCACAACATGCAATTTCTTTTGCATGATATAGACTTCCCTACATTTCACTTAAACTTCATATAAAGCTTCCTTTTCCCTATGTAACTAAAGACCTCTCAAATTACAGGGACTATATCTTATGGATATCTACCTTTTACATGTGTATATACACAAGGGGCAATGAAGTAATTCGAGAAATAAAGAATGAAAATAAACTTTTTTTTTTTAACTAAGCAGGCAGTGTATATGAAATATGAGTAGCAATAAATTCTTATTTGGAAGTTTTAGAACCTCCAAAACACCTGAGCCAAACACTCTGCTTGTCTTCGTAAGCATAAAGAATTACAGGAATGGAAATCAGTGCTGTCAGTTTTCATTATATTCGTGATGTCTTTCTTCCCACAATTACTAAAGGTTGTTAAGATGTATTTACACTGTTCAAACTAACAAGTTGCAGCAGGACTCGAGTCAGTAAATATGCTGCTTGACATCTTTTAGAAAATAAACAGAAAAAGCCATCAATCATCTGTTTCCAGCTTCACATCCTGCCAAAATGAAAAAGCAAACCAGGCTTTGCAAATAATGGATGCTTTCTCAAGTATGCATTACCAGTGAGTCACATAGGCACTGAGAAAATATTGTTAAATGAGCTAAGTTAACGGAGTGAACTGCTGCTGGAACGAAGAAGTGACTGCTTCATGAACCAACAGAGCCCCGGGCCACACGGGACTGTCAGACCATCCAGCCTCACCTCCCACGCCACACAGGTCAGGGAACTTCTCCCCAGCCCTCCTTTTCGAGACAATCAGGATGTCTAAAACCTAACAACAGTGTGTCTAAAACCTGACTTAAGCCTGCTTTCCACAAGAGAGTTTATCCTTGAAGACAAATGCACAATTCACCTCTCTCATTTTCTCCCCAGCATGTAAGCTGTTAAACACGTGTGATTAATTTCTCATTGACATTTGCTGAGCACAGGAATCTGCTCATTAAAGAGGCAGTTTTTTCTTGGGTTTGAATACAATGCAACTAGGAGACTCCTGACTCTGGCCTGCCAGTCTCCCCCTCAGTGGCACAGCATATATCCCTTACTGGTTTTCCCTGCCTTGTATACCATCCTTCCCCCTTTTCTTCAAACAAGCAGGTCCAGAACCAGTGTCAGGAAAGCCCAAATGTCTCCAGGCAGAGGTATTGGAAAAAAGGCAAGAATGCTGAGAAGCTCCCAAGTTCACAGCCTCAGTGGGTTTACAGTAAAGCAGGACACAATGTAATTGATAATTCAGACATACATCATAATTTGAGCTTTATGGAGCCAACTCTGCTCCACCAGGGCCCAGTCATTTGGTCTTTTTAACATGTGAAACCTGGAAGATTGCTAGAAGCTAGTGTGTTACTAGCTGACTCTGAAGAGTTAACCCAAAACTGATATTATCTACCCACAGATAATTTAGATTTGACTGGGCTAAATTTTTGTGCAATTTCTCACAGAAGTAATTCTGCATGAAAAAGTAAGGAGGTGGATCTGGAAGGACATTCTATATTTTTATGATTAAAAAAAAAAAATCTAGCCTCATACAAACAGTGGAATTTAGCTTTAATTATGAAGCTGAAACATGTCTTTCCATAATTGCTTTCTATGATTCCAATAGCATTTTAAATTCTAGGGGAAAAAATATAGAATTAATGACCATTATTAGCTAAATACAGAAAGATTATGAGATTTGTAAAAAGTTAGAGTTTACATCTACTCCATGACGTAACATTTTATTAAGTGTTTCATGCTACAATATTTTCTGGTTTTTAAAATTTATTATAGTATTCAATGGAATTACCTTCATGGGGAATCACAGGCTTGTTTGTTTGTTTGTTTGTTTTTTAAAAAAAGGGAGTCTTGGCTCATCAAAAAGCATAAAAATAACAAAATCAAAAAGGTAAAAGCAGAAGAAAAATCTCATTTTTTTCCAGCTGATCATCAAAGCACTTACTATATGATTTTTTTGTATTCTGATTTTGGCAACACAAAGCAGTTGGTTTTTTTCCCATCTTTTTCTCACTTCTAATTTCACTTCAAAGTGGGAAAGAAGTAGTACTCTCAGCACTTCTTGATACTGTAGAATAAACCTCAGAGATAACAAACATGCTGAACTGCAAGGCTTCATGAATAAAGAGAACTGAATAGATCAATAACTCACCTATCAGATGGAGAGAAAACTGGCACTTGAAAATGCAGACCTAGTAAAAAGTATTCTTAAAAAACCAGACTATTTTAAGATTCTAAATTTTAAAGCTTTACTGAAAAATGACAACAAGAAATCTAATGCTGTCAGGCAAGTAGAAGGGAAAAGAGATGCTGAAAATTATTAACTGAAATGAAATTTGAAGAAATTACTAATTGAGGACATAAAATGAATAGAAAATAGAATAAAATGTAGCACAGATTTGCAAAGGTAAGTTGAAGTAGACTTGCGCTTTTCTAGGCAGGACATTTTTGTATAAAAGAAATTCAGTAGATCTTATCTATTCTGACTTTAATGAAGCATTTGATACTGTGCCTCATGGGAAAACTACCAGTTAAGCTGAAGAAAATGAGGATTTAAAAAAGAAACTGCGTGGGGTATAAAGAAGATGCTTCAAGTGAAAGGGAATAAGCAGTGCTGAAAAAGTGCAAAAAAAGGATTCTTGAGAGATTCCTTGAAGATTCATCTTAGCTTCCTTAATATTTTCACCAGAGACTTTAGAATAAATATTAGGAGCACAATGACAATGTGTAAAACATGGCAAATAGACAGATGCAGTAACAAGAATTTGATAATTCCGAAGAATGGGAGAGAGAAACATATTAAAATACCTTCAAGAGTTAAAGAAAAACATATTCAAGTACTTTAAGAAGGGGCAATACATTTTGACACATGAACAGCAACAAACATTTCCTATAAACCGGGAATATGTCAGCTCAAAATGATGAAAACTCGAAGACTGGGTTGAATTAGCTTTTCACAGAAGGGCTGTGTGACACAAGCATGATACGGACATTAGAACCCCTGTTCCTCGACTAGATCAGATAAAACATTTCTGGTATAACAGTACTGCTAGTACTGTGCAAGACATCTAATGGGGATGACTTTGCACAGTTCTTGTCACCAATGGTCAAGAAGGTGGAATTCCAAATTTAATAGAGAAAGACTCCTGAAATGATAAAAATGAAGAACAGGCAGCTACTCTGAGACAAGGTGATGAAAGCCTAGGTTGCATGAGTATTAAACTCTTGTCTAAAAATGCATCATAGGGCATGGAGGAACTGGAGATGATGAAATGCTAATGAAGGATGGAACTATCCCTCCCTCATGTGGGATAGGACAAGGTTGGCATGCCTAAGTTTGGGAACTAATTTTACTGTAAGATGATGATACACCTGTACAGCAAATAGGACTTGAAATGACCTTCCTGTGGGTGGAGCAGGGGGCTGAAAAGGAGAAGAAGAGTGACAAAGACAGACTCAGCCCTACTGAGTTAAAAGAGGACGTAAGTATGTTTACAAAGGAGTATCAGGATGCAGACCTAACAAGCTGGGGACTCTTTTACAGATCTCTGGTTCAAAACTGAAATCAGGGATGTTTGCCCATATCCTCATTTCCATTCAGTTGTATAACAGAGACCAAGAAAGTGCTATGCTGCTGTGCAGCCCACTTTTGTTTGTTCAGTGAAATGAACATGCATGGAGAGCTTTAATCAAGTCCTCTCCACGTACAATGACTCTCTCCACTTGCCTTCTCAGCTTCAATAATGTTTGTAGTGTTCTTCTTTTTAAGCCAGACAGATCCTTCTGAGCCTTGAGGGCATTTACATACTACCCTTCCTTTAGAAACTTGTATGTAATGAGTATGTCAAGGATTGATGTCTTAAAACCCAGCAAACTTCTGAGTTTCTCCCAACCTTCTCTTGTATGGAGTTAACATTTATTAAGCCTTTGGCAGTCTTTCTGATAGAAACACATTTTGGTGTGACAACTGATTTGTCTTCGAGGAATTGTACCCTCCAGAGTAACTGTTTTATCCAATTTTAATGGAATTTATTCTTCTTCCTTTTTTTCAAACTGTTTGGCAGAAGGAGCCCAGTTTACTGAGTTACTACAGTCTTTTAAAAATAGTGAGTTAAAAGACAACTGACTAATAATTCAAATCTTTACAATCTGCCTAATGCCTCAGAAGTTAACATCCATGGACAAATACTGCCCTGTTCCCCTGTGCTGAAAAACGTATTTATGTAAGTTTCTGTCTTTTTGCAGGCAATAACAGCAGCAATAGCAGAATTAATTAGTCCTCAGCCACTGCTGTTTGTCTCTGGCCTCAGAATCTGGCAGGTACATTTTCGTTCAACTTTATCTATAGGAAGAGTTACTGTAAGTTAAATACTGAATTTGACAGGAATACATGCCACACACAAAAGGATTTTAAAAGTGCTTTCAGGTAGTGAAATCTCAAAGGCAGCATATGCTGAAATGAAAATGGGTCATACTTAAAAAGAGATTTTCATGTATTGATGCTGCGGTTCATACCCTTGACAAATTATAAACCCTTGTTGCAAAGGGACATAGACATTATATGAGAGTTCTTAGATATAGTTCAAAATTATAATAGTAGGTTTCCTGCTATTCCCTTCATAATGGTAATTACACTGACTGAGCAGATTAGCTACTCCATAAGAAATTCAGCTGTACATGTAATAAGGAATGACATGCTGAACCCTGTAAAATTGCCATGGCAAATGGAGTTTTTGTCAAAAAAATCTGTTCTATATTCATACCAGTACAATGATGGGGGATGCTCAATAAAACATCATCCTGACTGTAAACAAATACTGTTGATGGAAGTGCTGCTTATACCACCATGTTTGCCATTAAGAAAGTAACCACTGTCTTTGGGAAAACATTCAGAGACTTGTTCCATTGAGACTGTGAAAATAAGAGCACTTGGGGAATAGACCTGGGAACCTGGCAACCACGCTGCCAAGAAAGGGTTCTCACAACAAAATTAATTTGCATATTCACCTCTGTATTACCTAACAAGGACACTCCTGAAATTCAAGATTGATTATCAGTATATAGTGCACAAGTTAAAGAGTAAATAACAGTTATCTAGAAATAGTTTTTCTTATTTTCCACAAAAGTACAATATATGATATTAGGACTAAGCATATTGTACATCAAGTTAATTAGGAAATCTGTAGGAGTCTAGCTAGAGACAACAACAGGAACAGGATTTGGCCCTAAAATGTCATTGTATTGGGATTTGCTTCAGTGGCTTTGCCTTTTGCATCAGAGAAATGTGTTCAGTGCTACACAAAATTCCAGTGGATACTGGAAAGCAGTCTATCTACTGCTTTCAAGAATATGATTTTTTTTGAGTTTCTGATTAATTTTCAGTTGCATTTTTAGCCAGAACTGGTATTTAATTAAGCAACTAAGTTATAAACACAGCCTATAAACCTCTAGCTTCAGCTAACTCAGACAGTGAACTTCCACTTACTCAATATATGTGACAGGCTTTCCTCTCATCCATCCTCTAATCTAGTTATTTGCCAGGTCACTTAAGGGACAACTTTGCTACCCTGTCTTAAGAAGGGCAATGTTTTTTTCCAAAGCATGGAGAAATCTAATGTAAAATGATTAAAATCAGGTACTGTAGTTTATTTATTTATTTCTTTATTTCTGTAAAAGCCTGTAACTGTGTCATCTGTGTTTAATGGTTTTGGGTTTCCCACAGAAAGAGCCTGAGAAAAACTAAGATTAGCAAGTGTGTGGCACAAGGAAGATTTGTACTTGAGGTGATACACATTGTATAAAAGTGTACACATTGCATAAAAGTGTATATATTGTATAAAAGTGCACAGGCAAGGTTTTAGAGTGCAAAGGTGAAAGCAAGACATCTCTAAAATTTCCCAAATGATTTTCAATTGATTTCAATTAATTGTTTCTGAATTTCTAATTTCAAGAGATATTTTCTTTAATATCTAGAGGCATAAAAATATTAAACTGAATAACTGTGCTATCTAGCTCTAGATGTCTTACGTAGAATGGAAACTGTCTTTAGGGTGTTTTGTATGATGCTGTGAGATTGGCCTTTCACAGAGAAATTGCTGAAGGACCTTCAGAGCACTTGGAGTCCCCTGCCTAAGGAACCTCTCCTGTGGATGGGAGGGGTCAGCAGATCATCTGAGCAACGTGAGCTTCCATCAACTCACCCTAACAGACTGTGGCATGAATATCCATTCCACCAAAGCACTGCCCACTCTCTTCAAAAATTCCAAATAGATCTCCTATCTACAGGGTATTTAAAGCTTTTAAACAAAAAACAGTGGAAGTTTTGGAAATCAGTGATTTTTTTTTACTTCAGTTATGGACACAGTTATGAAAAAAAGGAGTTTTAATAATTTGCTAGTTATTTTCAAGCCCCTCATCGGCAAGGAGCTTCTCCTTGAACTACATCCATGCATCTTTGTAATCATCACACCAGTCTGTCTTTCCAGATGGAAAATGAGTTAATCACAAGAGTACTACCAGCTCAATGCCCCTTCCCATAACTGTGGTTGATATTGTTTGTGAAACCTCACAAAGCATAGATATGCACAATCCCTCCTAATTCTATGCAGCCAGTTCTACTCAGCTGCAAATACTACTTCAGCTGTGCTGTTTGTATGATGATTTTCAAATACTGGGATATAAGAACTCAGAACCCCCTGCCTGTACTATAGGAGAATATACACCCTATCATCATGAAATTAGGAACACAAAGAACTACCATCCATGTAACCTTCAGCTATAACTAGAAAAAGAAATGTATCACTAAACAAAGCCATATCAGAGAAATATAAAACCATTTCACAAGATTAGCTTTCCTAGCACTACCTTCACTAATAAATTGAGCAATCCTGTTACAAAACAGATACATTTTTTGCAGAGGACTATGAAATTACACTTCTCTAAACACACAAACTGTTTTTGAATTCAACAAAATTAAACTTTTCTCCATCATTTAGTTATATCCCTTTCACAGAAAATACAACTTCATCATATTCCAAAAGAGAAAGCTAGCTGAACTGCTAATAAATAGGTACATCATAATTAAGTATCAGTGTAAATACTCGGACTAAAGTACACCAAAAATTAATTTTAATATTCACAAATGTTCCTGTCAGTATCTTGGTATTGTTCAAATCAAGGAAAATAATAACAACAGACACAACACACTACATCTGTAATACATGCAGACATGCACACAAATAGTAATCACCTGAGTCCTTTTCCGCTGTTGCTAAATAAGAAAAAATAGGGAAAGAAAAACATCATTACAGAATTAAAACTCATATAATTAGAGAATAATAAATACCACACAAGGAGTAAATAGCTTCTTAATATCTTCAGTACATTACACAAGTGATTGGTTTTTTTCATATGAGGGAGAAATGGTGCATCTTTCTGAGTAATATATTTGCATTTACTAGCCCTATATAGTCTTTATTTCAAGCTCAGGCACTGAGTTTACATCCATAAATGGGATGTGCATATGTGCATATTCTCATATATGTTTATGAATTCACATGTGCATGGGAATTCATAAACATATATGAGAATACCATTTGTATTAGAAACTTCTTTCTATCTCTACTTTTTAGGTATTTGCTATTGGTCTATAGCTGATATTATTGTAATATTTACATTTTGACTGACTAATATGGTGTTCACTAAAGAAATAGTCAAAGGACAAAAATCTCCAAAAGATATGCCAGCCACATTTGAGGACATCAGTAATATTATAAAGATAATGATTATGCTTTCTGTATGCAATTTGAGGAGTAAGCATTTAATGCAAACACTAACATAAATTAGTTTTAAGAGAAGAATATAACTTCAGTGCACAGATACAATAATGCTCCTATAAACCTAAAGAAGCAGAATGAAACCTATTGCTGAAAAATATTACATTTATATTGGTACAAAAGTAGGATGTTTATAATGACCAGAGTACCAAAAGATACCAATACAGGTCTCATTGCCACTGAAATCCAGTGCATTGAATTTTCTGATGTGACGATGCTGGAGTCCTTCACTTTCAACAGTACTTTATTCTCAGAAAAGTACTTCACCTATTTCTCTTTATATGTGCAATGATCTATTGTGCTTTGAGTTTAAACTACATGAGTGTAAAACTACTGAAATAAATCTAGTTGCATTCCAACCATAAGGCAATAAATCTAAAAGAGAAAACTGTAAGTCGAAATATGGGAGTCAGTTTCATGTGCTGTTCCAGCTTACTCAGTGTCAACAGTGTGAATATCCGAAAGTGCAAACTTTGCTACTTCTCTAGGATACAGTAAAAAATCTTGGGAAAAGATGCATTTACACCACAGCAAAAAACTTTCCAATCCATTTTATTGTCAGTGTGTTTAGGTAGCTTTTGCAAGCTTTTTTCATATTATAAAAATGTTTCTATTTTTATACTCATTGTTTCAACAGGTTTGATAGAAGACTTAAATACTGAACATTAACATCCCCCTTTATGAATACAGAAATATAAAAACCAAGGAAAACATTTTTTTCCTTTTCATTTTCCAGAATAGATTTAATATTCATCCTTTTTTCTTTAACACAACATGATATCATAATTAATTATGATAAACTGGTTACTAGGATGGTTTCATGTTGTTACTTCCATGATATAATACTGGTTGCTATAGTGATGAGATGGATCTTCTGTTAATCACTTGTGAGATCGGTTAACTCATGTTTTACAGAGAATTTGAGCAGAAATAAAAAATGGGAAAAAAGTTGGCTTTATAATATTGCTAAATATTGGAGGCTTCTTCAATTTGCTCCTAAGCTAGCTCTGTTTCTTCTGGTGTATTGCTAGAATTACATGCTATTAAAAGAATTAATATGCACAAAAATTGTGGTTTTTAAAAACAAAATTAATCCTACAATATTTTCCTGAGATTAGCTCCAAAAATCCAGAGCATACAGCTTTCTGTTCTTGAATACATTTGGACAGGAGTATCTCTGGCTTTCTGTACTTTATGGAAAATAAAAGTCTGTCTTGACAAGGCATTTGACGATTATGACTTCCTTTTTGTTCTACATAAGGTTTACAAATAGTAAAATCACATTGTGCATCGCAGCCATTTTCTTAGCAAAATTTTAGTTAATTATTGGCAAAATTTAGCTAATTCTTAGCAAAATTTTAGTTAATTTCATGATATACTTTCTAGAATATACCAAACTTTTAGAAAAAACTCCTGATTACCTTCAAACCTAGTATTTTGTCTCCTTCATTCAATCAGGATGTAATTAAGGTTTTAATAATAATAATTATACATATAATTTAAAAATTATACATCTGATAACACAGCAGCAAAAATAAACAGCATTTATCTATTTTTCTGCCCTATAAATACTTCAGAAAAGAATCTATACACAGTTTTCAAATTTCAAGGCAGCAACACTGCTGCTAAGGAAAGAATTTCCTGTTGGTAGTTTAATCCCTAGAAATAGCTAGAGAAATAAAAAACAACCCATAAACAACCTCTTAAATTTACGAAGAACTCAAAAGTAAGAACAAAGGGCAACTTAAATTAGGAAGTCCTAGTCTTTTATTCAAACAGGGTCCCAGGAGGCATATTAAAGCAATGAATAGGAAAAAGCTCCACAGTTCACCAGCTGAGATTTTAATGAGACATTTCCCCTTGCTGTGGAAGGGGTTTGTTCTGGAAAGGGAAAAGGCTGCTCATGGAATATGCAGTTAATAGGCATTGTTGGCTTTTACAGCCACTTCGGCGGTTGATTGCTGTACTAACCTTCTATTTTGGCATATTCTGTAAGTCGAGTGTAATTGATCAAGGCAGCCTTCTCCAGACATTTTCTAACCACTTTCTTCACCTCTTCTGCTGGTATGGGAGTGGCAATATCTTTCATTAAAACCTGTGTCAGAGACAATTATACCACGTCATTACAATTATTACCCAAAACCCACAGGAAAAGGATAAAAGTATCCAAAGGTAACTGCAGGTCTGATAATGATTAAAAGCAGAAGTCAAAAAGGAACTATTCCAGCTGATAGAGCTGGATCTTAATCTTTAAAGATTTCTGTTCAGCCCTGATTTGACTGCCTGTACAGTATTTATCCCTCCTGTTTGCCACCTTACAGCATGCCAACCAGTCTTTGGGTGACATTGAGACCAGTAGAACAAGAGCATTCCGTGGATGGGCTGGATCACGGTTACCACTAAAGATGTGATCGTGGAAATTGGCTTGGTTCTCACCTATGGAAAAGCTTCCACCATTCAGAACCATGGACTTTTCAACAGGGTAAAGTTATTCAAATTCAACATGTCCTTGCTGTGAAAAAAAGTCTACATAGTGGGCAGGGAAAACATTGAACTTCCAGCAGAGTATTTTATTGTGGACAAGTAGAACAGTCCATATGAATGTTTTCAAAACATGTGAGTTGTTACCTCACCTATTGCAAGTGAGGTAAACCAAGAATCCATACCTCTTTATATGAATGCAGCATAATATACTCTAGATTACTATATTTAAAAAAATTGTTGATAATTCCCTTGCATTTTCAATTTAATTCTGCACTCCATTAACTTTCAACAGGTAAGTGTAAACAAAACTGAATATGTTTTTATCACAGTTTCATGTAAATAATACAATTTCAGATAACTCACAACCTCAAAAAAATGCTTCTCAAGTGGATCCCTGGACAAGCTACAGCCTTATATACCTAAAAGTTACTGTTAAAATGAGGGAGCAAGAGACACAGTCTAGGGAAGGACATGGTAGAAAAGAAACAGGTTCAGCAACAGAGAAGCCATTAGGAAGACATTGCTGAGAGGCAGACTTTTACAACACCTGCACACAAATATGACTCCTCTATATGTATTTACTTACTTTTTTAAATTAATAACTTCTGGGTTATCAGCAAGTGAATTTACAGTGAATTCAAAACCTTTTGTTCTTGGTCTGATTTTTTTTCAAGTTTTTCAGAGACAGGTAAAATAAGATGGTTCTAACCCATTCTGCATTCACAAATGTAGGAAAGCACATTTATTCCCAGTCAAGGCTGACAGTGGTGCTGCTGGAGCACCAGTCAGAGCATCATTACCATTTGCAACAGCAGGAGTGGGGAGAGGAAATGGATGTTTCAAAAAGCACACAGCACTACAATCACTGAGATGGTAAGTGAAATAAAACATATATACCTAGACTCCCTATGTGTTTTCTGAACATGGCAGAGGTTTTCTAAGAGAGAATCTCTATCCATGAAGTGTTCTGCACTGCAGAATAACTATTATTTGTCAGGACCAAACCTCTCAGATTTTGGCAAAGCAACACAGCCTGGGACCTAAGCTTTTTGAATTCATACCTTCATCAAACTCCTGCTGATACAATTCCTTTGGAATCTCTGCTGGAATTTAAAGTCCTTTTTCCACAGAGATGACTGAGATGCTTTTATCATTATGAGGTATTCTCCTTCCCAGCCAATACAAGAGGATTTGCTGGGCAAGAGTTTACATTTATAGCTGCTCATGTCAGATTTGCTGTGTATAGCTTTTGCTTCTTAAATTGACTCAGATTTATGGAATATTAGTTGAATTATAGAGAAGGTTTTTAATATATGAGTATAGACAATATCAGCAGCATAGAAGGCATAAACAGCAGGAAAGGGGGGCTGTAGAGTAGACTTGTACTGCTTTAGAGGTAATGCTGGAGAAGTGTTAAATAGAAAAGGACCAGAGTCACTGGCTACAGTTCAGTGGCTTGAAGTGAAAGTCCAATAAATAAGTCTTGCAGAAAACAGCTGTCTGCCTCTGTGGAAGACAATGAAAGAAAAACAAAAACAACCATCATTCCAGTAAGCAGTCAAAATCAGCAATAAAATACCTGAGAAGATGTGAGTCTGCTTTCAGCAACCTGAATGCAAAAGAAAAATGCAGGCTCAGCAGAACTTAAAATATGTTCTCAAACTTACCCTTTCAAGTAATGAAAGTGTGGCTTTTAAAGCTCCTTCAGGACGTCCAAAAGGGAAACAGTATCTTAAAAAGTAAATATAAAAAAAAAAGAAAAAAAAAGAAGAAATAAACAATAAGAGGAACATAAAATCATCAGAATTATAAAAGCTGCTTTATGAATTTACTTTCAGATGTATCCGCATACAATTGGCATTATGTTATCAGAAGACTCCCATATCCAAAGTACCAATAAAAGCAGAAAGCATTTTCAGTAGTCTACCATGGAGTACATATATATCACAGCAGCATCAGCCTGCCAGCATTTTAGGCCTAAGTGCAGAAAAAAACCCTAAAAGGCAGAAAGCATCACTTCCAAATTATCAGCTATGAAGGATATTTAAAGGCCTCTGATGAGTTTAATTGTCATCCTCCTGGAAAGAGGTACTATTTCTCATGTAGCTATGACTGCTACTGGACCTGCGAAGCAGCATTCTGTATATTGTATTTTATCTTAAAATTAGATTAAGACAAGGATAAAATGTCAGATATTTTAATTTCTAGAGACATCAATGCTTGCAGATATTCCGTATTTTTTCTATTATATTAAAAATACCTTGGAAAAGCACTTATCTTAAATTTTATCAGCTACAACTTAAACCATACCCACTCCTAAAATTATGTAAATTAAAAAGTGATTGCATTAATAGCTTTATTTTTTATTTTTGTCTGATGAATGATGCAATATAGCAGGTCAATGAGAATACAATGCTCAGACAACTGTAACCTCTCTTAATCCTGTCTATAAAATCTTACTGGGATATCCCCAATTGGAAAAAGGATTTTATGCTTTGCTGAGATTATTTTTTTCTTATTATTACTCACCAAGAACGGTAACCTCCTATTCTAATGTTTTCCACTAGTCAATTATTTTCTAACGATAACGGGATTCAAACCAGTGAATTTTAGATCAACATTTTGGTCAGCCAAAACAAAGCCTTACAAATGAGGTCAAAACAGGATTTCCTGCAGCAAGAATTCCAGTATTTGCTTTTATCTCTGTAAAGACTCCAGAGGTAAAATTCACATAGCCAGGCAAGAGGTTAAAGTCCAAGACCTTCATGACAGCTTTCTCAGAAATATTGTCTCTCCCACATTTGATGCCTGAGAGGCTGGCAGAGATCAGAGGTCTCAGTGGGTAGACAAGGTGACAGAGAGGAAAAGTGTAAGTACCTTAAGAACTACTTTAGATGACAGTCACTAGCACAGGACAGGCTGACTGCATGTTAATCATAATGCAACCAGGCTGATAGCAGTGAAAATGAAAATTAAAAAGGCCATAGGGGAGTATTAAAACTGGAAGCTGCAGGTCGGTTGGCAGGCAAGGGAGAGCATCTTTTTCAGATGGGTGTGACCTAGTCACTTAAGTGGACACAGCAAATGTTCAGAGCTGCTCTGAAAAGGCAGGAAGAGACATGCACTCTTCAATTAAACTGTCCATGACAGCTGACCAGTGCACACAACACTAAGAGAGAGGGCAAAGCTTAGAAAAGTATCAACATACTGCGAAGATGAAAAAAGAGTGCTGATGATCCCTGAAAGTCTGTATCACTGATCCCCTAGTTATAATGGTCAGTGTGATTACAAAATGTTAAGTGAGATTAGAGGAGCTTCAAATTCAGGATTTCAACTCTAGGCATATACACTTGGCTGATATCTCATTAGCACAAGGTATAATGACAATATTTTGGGACACGGGTTTGAATTGCTTCCTTGAACAGCTAATTTAAGACCCACAAAAAGAGATCTTATTCTGGATTCGGTCTCAGATGTAAAGAGGACATAGTTTGAGACGTGCAGAGCCGAAGAGGTGCTCTGTAGTAATAATCATAAGACAATACAATTTAATAATGTAGCAAAAGAGAAAGGCCAAAAAAATTCAGTACATGTATATACAATTTCAAGAATGGGATATAAGAAAAAGATGAAGGACTTGAAAAACAAAAGCAAAAACTTTAAAGACACAATCAAAAAAAAAAAAGCAAGA
>VWZV01013513.1:1409778-1464086 GCA_013397155.1 Irena cyanogastra | reverse complement strand
GCTGGGCGGCGAGGGGCTGCGCGGCGAGGTGCGCGACGCCGGGCTGCGCCTGGCGGGCGAGGGCGAGCCGGCACCCGGCGAGCCGGTGCGCGCCGTCCTGGTGGGCTACGACGACCAGTTCACCTTCGCCAAGCTGGCGCAGGCCTGCGGCTACCTGCGCGACCCGCAGTGCCTGCTAGTGGCCACCGACCCCGACCCCTGGCACCCGCTCAGCGACGGCCAGCGCACCCCCGGTGAGCCCGCGCCCCGTCCCGCGGCGCCCCGGGGGGAAGGGGCTGGTGGCGGGGGTGGCCTCGGGTGGGCTTCGCTGTCCCAGGTGAGGGCGAGGCGGTTCCCTGAGCGGCGGGACGGGCAGGACTGCCCTGGCACGTCCCTGCCACCTCCCGAAGCAGGGCTGCCGGCATCCCGCTTGCCGATCCTGTGGCGGGGCCCGGGGTGCTGAGCTTCCCGCGGCTACTTCTGTTCCTCCTCCTTCCCTCCCTGCAGGGACTGGCAGCCTCACAGCCGCAGTGGAAACGGCTTCGGGCCGCAAGGCGCTGGTGGTGGGGAAGCCCAACACGTACATGTTTGATTGCATCGTGGAGCGTTTCGGTGTGGACCCATCCCGCACCCTCATGGTGGGAGACCGTCTGGAGACAGACATCCTCTTCGGCAAGAACTGCGGCCTTGCCACCATTCTCACCCTGACAGGCGTTTCCCGCCTGGAAGAGGCGCAGGCCTACATGGCCAGCGACAGCGCCGCTGCCAAGGATCTGGTGCCCAATTACTATGTGGACAGTATTGCAGACTTGATACCAGGCCTGGATGAGTAACAGTTTGTACATGTGAGGGCAGAGGGGTCAGGTTCCCCATCCCAGATCTCCATCTGTTCCCATTTCTCTCTCACTGCCCTATTCCCTCAGTTCCTGGTTTCTTCACGTGCCAACATCCTTCTTTGGGGGCAAAATGGGAATGGGATTGGCAGGAGGGGACAGGTTTCAAGCTGTCTTCTTTCTGCTGAGAGCTGTCCATGATGGACAGAGTCCTTGTCTCCCTCACTGCCAGCTGCCAGCATCTTTGGGAGAGAGCTGGAGGCCTTGAGGCTGCTGCAGGGGGGGTCAAATCAGTGTCTGTGTGGCCTCCCAGGGGTTCGGGACTGGCTGGTTTAACATTATTTTTCCCTTGGGTAACCAGTGGCAGCCTTTTACTGCTGTCCTTTGACTTGTAACTCTTTACTTCTGAGCTGCATCCCTGCAGTCCTTGTGGCAGCCCCCTCCTTGCCAAGGATTGGCTGGCATTGTCACCCACCTGGTGTCTATCAGTGCCAGGGCATGTGGAAGGAGTGTGCCAGACCTCTGGAATCATGAATGAGAGCATCTCTGCCTCCCACACGTGAAAGAGAGCATTGCCTCATCTCTTCTCTCCCCTGTTCCTTAGAGATGTTTCCCCCACTACCCCTGTGCCCTGACCCAGTTAATAACTGTGCCAGTGTCCATCTGAAGGACAGAAGGGCTGGTTTGAGGGGTTTTTCCTGTGCCAAACAGACAAGCTGTGACTGTGCACAGTGGGTCTGCAGTTGTACTTTGTTTTCAAGCACCCTTTCTGAAGGGGCTTTTGAAGGACAGAGGGCTCCTAGACCATGACAACACAGCACTAGTGAACTGTATGACTCTCCCTGGTTGCCCCTTCTCAGTTGGATTTTGCCATAGTACAGTGAGAGAAAAGTGCTGATGGGGGGTCTGTGCTCCAGCTGCTGGTGTGCAGGTGAGATGGTGATGGTGTTGTCACTGCTGTGAATGTGTCACAGTCCTCAAAATCATTCCTTGCTGCTTTGTCTTTCTACGTTTTTTTTAATTTCTTGATCTAATTTATCAAACTTATTTATTGTTCAAATATTGTATTATTTGTATAAATTATGCTGACTGGTTGCACCAAAGGGACAGAAGGGAGTGTCTTTGGGCATCCCTTACTGTCCATGACCCATGTTGATGTTCTTACACTCACTGTGTCTCTGTATATAATAAAGTGTGAGCATAGGCTGGAAGTGACCTCTTTTTTTCCGCTTATGGTCCCATCAAGATGAAACTGCCCTAGGTATCCTTGAGCCCTCACAGGTGAGGACATGGCAGGACCTTTCCTCACTCGAGGGTGTGCTGCTGGGTAGACAAGACAGGCAAGTAGTCTGGTGGATAGTGTCTTTGAGCTGGATCACCGGTGCCTCAGCACCGGGTGGAGGTGGCTGGCGGGGCTGTGCCGTGGGGCGTGGGGTCCAGCCAGGTCACTTGGAGCAGTGAGTGATGCAACCCTTGCCTGCTGCCTTTGCATTCCACAGCAGGGGGATTCGTTGCTGGGGAACAGTGACCTCTTGTGCTGCACCTGAAGGCTGCCCTCTGGCAGCCAAGTGGACCCCAATGATCTGTGTGGCCCTGCTGGGGCAGGGGTGGTGCCATCTGTTATGTGCATAGAGCTTGCTGGGGGCTGAGAACTGCCCAGGTGAGGTTTTGCTGTGACCCTTCTTGACTATGCTGTGCTTGAAGTGACAGGGAGGTGGCTGTCACCGTACCTTAACCGGACTATAGCTTGCCATGTCCTGGGTTTGTCTGTAGTCCCAGCCCAGAGGGAGAAAACAGATTGGGTAAGAAAAGTAGTTGGAAGTGACTCAAATGTACTTTGTCTTCTTTCCTCATACAGGAGCTAATCCTCCCCTTTGTCTGTCAGACCCCTTTAACTGCTGTTGATGGCAACCAAGGATCACATCTCCTGCTTGAGAGATCAGCATTTAGCATGCAATAACTATCCTCTGTGTAAGGTACTGCGGTGCCAGCTCACGTGGGAGAATTGGATGCAACTTACTGTCCCTAGGATAGTTCCAGGTGCCGAGTGCCTTTTCCTTCTTTGTTTTTTCTGTCCAAAATAACCTAGGAAAGAGCCTTCCAAAATGAACACCTAAAGAACTTTCTGAAGATTGCCTGTCATCTTTAGCAGTCCCCTTTGTATACACCCATTTCTCTCTTTTGTCTGTCTCATGTCCAATTAGGCCACCAGAGGACTGGTAGTCCCTTAATGAGTACTTGACCAACACTTGCATCATTAAGTAGAGCAAGATTAAGACCTGATGTGTCTGCTAGCTTGTCTTGCCAATTTAGAGATACCCAGACCCTGGTTTATTTTTCAGAGCTCTCAGTTCTTGTATCAGGCTGAAATTTGAAGCGCTGTTGTTGTGACTTTGGGGTTACAGCCAGAAATGCCCAGTATGGCTGCAAATTTCTCAGGCTGAGCTGGTTACATGTGGGTGTACAGAGCAGACAGTGGGAACATCCCCAGGACATGCCCCCTTTTTTCTAGAGTGCTTTGAGGGTGAACGCTTGTCTGCTCTGTTCTTTCCAGTTCTCCCAGACAGCAGATGGGATGCTGGAGGCTGTAGTCTCCCAGGCTGGCACACTGGAAATGAAACAGGAAATCCAGTAGCTGGTCAGAGTGTTCCAGCCTGTGTTTGGGCCCTCTCCAAAGATACTTTGGAGCTTGTCCTTTGGATTCCAAATGGTGAGCCTGCAGAGTAGGTTTTTTCATGTGTCTGCTGCTGAAAACAGAGCTCAGCAGAGGTGATGGCTGATCCCTATCTCTTGTGACCATGTAGCTTCTTCTCATCTGGCATGTCTCTCCGTGAAGGCTTTGCTGTGAAGCAGAGGTGGACTTGGAGCAGAAGGGTTTATCTGTCTTTCCCTTGGCTCATCACGTAGGTGAGGACATTAGGCAGGGCTGACTTCTATCCTGTATTCATCAGTGCAGCTGCTTCTGCTCTGAACAGGGATGGAGCACCACTGTAGGGGTCCATCAGATCTGCCAGGCTTTGGTTTTGTGTGGCTTCCCCCTGCTACTATCACTCCTGCATGTAATGAATGTGCGTGTGAGCAGATCTTGTTAGGAAACTAGACTGACAGCACCCCTGGGGGTGATGAGCTCCCTATCCAAGCCTGTCATCCATACAGCCTCTGACAATAAGGGGTATGTGATCCTCATGGGGTTCAGGCTTTGGTTCCCTCTGGGATAGGTCTGGTAGGGCTGCAGATATCATCTGCTGTTTAAACTGGAAAAAGCAATGGCTCATGCCTAAGTCAGCTGATTTCTTCTTGTCTAATGCAGTCAGCTGATTTCTTCTTGTCTTGGGTTGAATATTTAGGGAAGCAGTGCAGTTGCCAGGGAGGACAGAGTATGAAGTGTAGAGCTGTGGCAGCACACAGGAGGGTGGAGCAGATGGGAAGCCCCACTTGGTGTAGAGTGGGTAAACGTATTTATTTTCTCATCCTCAGAAAACTGCATTGCCCTTTCCTGCCGTGCAACACAGACAACACGCAGACAGGTGGCAGTTGTTCCATTAGACCAGAAAACTCCTGTCCTTCATCCATAAGTGCAGTTACTGTGGCAACCACTGGCTGGATGATGTCAGCTGCAACCTGCTGAGCATTGCCTGCTCTGGGCAAGGCTTCAGTGCCTCAGTCATCTTTGTGCCCTTTCTCTGTTCTGTGGACTCTGTCCAATATGTCTCTGACTCTTGTACTAGGGAGCCCAGAATTGGACCCAGCACTGGACCCCAGGTCCTTTTCTGTCATGCTGCTTTCCAGCTGGGTGGTCCCCAATATTTACTGGTCCCTGGAGTTATTGTTTCCCAGGCAAAGGACTTTACACTTTTCCTCGCTGAATTTTTTGAGGTTCCTGCCAACCCATTTTCCCAGCCTGTCAAGGTCACTCTGGATGGGACCACAACCCTCTGGTGTGTCAGCTGCTCTTCCCAGTTGTGTGTCACCAGCAAACTCGCTGAGGGTACACCCTACCTCATCTTACAGTTTATTAATGAAGATGGTAAACAGAATACCCAGTATTGACCCCCAGGGGACACTCCGAATTACAAGCCTCCAGCCAGACTTTATGCCACTGATCAGCATTCCTTGGGCTCAGATGTTCACAGTTTCCTGTCCACTTCACTGTTATCTCAGCCAGCTCATACTTCCATCATCTTCTTTAGGGGAATTTTGTGGGAGGCAATGACAAAGGCCTTACTGAAGTCAGGATATATGTCCACTGCTTTCCTCTCATCAAGCAAGCCAGCCATTTCATCATGGAAGATTGTCAAGCTGGTCAAGTGACTGACACTTCAGGAAGACAACAAATGCGCCCAAAGATATTAATTGGTGAGTGGATGCCTTTAACATGAGGAATTAGAGATCACCCTGGCTGGGAAGTTGTTAATGTTCAGACATGTGACATGGTTAGTAGAACTGGGAGAATCTGGAAGGTGTTGAGACTGGCAGGACAGAGGAGATTTTTTTGCATGGGAAAGTGCCTCCAGAGCCAAGAAAGGATCATGATCCTAGGAACTCGCTCGATACTTGCCCAGCCTGCTGTGAGAGTCCCCCTCTGCCAAGGCAGGCAGCGCTGGCGCCACCCTGTCCTGCAGCAGCTGGAGCAGGGAGGAGGAGGAGGAGGAGGAGAAGGTGAGCAGCAGCAGCCTGTTACTGCCTGCTCTGGTGAACCAACCAGCATTTACTCTTCCTCCAGCAGCAGCATGGGTATAGGTCCCTCCTCTGCAGCACAGCTTCCCTCTCCTCACTCTTTACTCAAGGCATTGTCCTGTCTCCACCACAACATGGGTTTTCAGGTTCCCCTTTGCCATCTCTCAATCATTATCAATTTTTTTTCCTTCCTTACTGCCACCTCATTTGCTCTATGGACTCTGACCCCAGAAAACTCACCAAGCAGCCCAGGAGAATCACGTGGCTATGCACATCTAGGAACTGCTGCTGTTGTTGGACTCTGCCTGGGAATTGTGTGGATAATGCATTGGAAGCGCCCCTGGCAGACAAGCTGTTTTGGTGTTCCTTACACTTCCTGGGAGATGGTGAACTTGCTGAGGGCAATAAAAAACCCGTTAAGGCCTCCAGTAGCTTTCAGAGTTATACTGCTCTTTGTAGCTTCGGAACACCACTGCAGCAAAGCACTGTCAGCTCTGTAAGCCTCCAGCATGGAGACGAGGGAGATGTGATGCCAGAAACATTCCCAGATCACAGGGCAGCTGCCTGTGACGATCCAGGTTGTTCTGCCCTGTGATTTAGCCTGCTGGATGTGCAGCTCCAGCAACTAGCAGTTTCCAGTCTGTATAGGATATTGCTGAGCACTGAGATGCTCTCTTCATGTGCTGTGGGTGAGAGAAACCTGTTCTTTTAATGGTTGTCCATCAGGTCACTCAAAAGGCCTGTGCCAGCTTTTCTGCCCTTGCTGAACCTCTAGCCTGGCTTCGACAGAAGCTGGACAGAAAGTGGTACCTGGGTAAAATTTATGACAGGAATTGCTTCTATACTTGACCTGTTTCAAGCAAGATGAAACAACTCAGATCCTTGTTTCTGTTTTCTCCAGGCACACTTCACTATCATACTACAGCTGCCTATGTGCAAGCTAGGTAGTTTATCCCTGCAGTATAGAAGCCAGAGGAAACTGAGTCTTTGTGAGCTGTAGATTAGAGATTTCCCACCTGCTGGGGCAACATGATTGTGGCCCTGGCAAGGCTTCCTTCATGAAGCAGAGGTGTTCCTGACTTGGTGTTCTCTGCCTAGTGTTTGGAGGTTTTTGATTCCACTGGGTTTGGGCAGAGCCTGAGAGTGGCACAGAGCAGTGCCAGTCCCTGTTTGTGCACTTGCCGAGGTTGGGGGTAGATGTGTGAAGAATGGCAATATGCCACTGCTCAGCACACGAGTACAACTAGAGGACCATGTGTCTGCCACAGTCTTGGTTACCTGGAAACTGACACAGCTCATGAGACAAGGTGGCCATACTCCTCCAGTGGAGAGTGAAGGCTGTGTTTAGGGTGTTTCATGATGCTCATTGCCTTGCAATTCATCAGTCTCATTAGCTGCCTTCTCACAACAATTTCAGGGCTGAAAGGACCCATGTCATTGAGCAATCCCAGACTGCATTTGACTCCAGTTTGGCCATAAGCAGCTCTGAATGCCCTTGAGCCAATGTTGCTGGAAATCTGCCTGTTGGTTCAGGTTTTTGAGCTGCTTTCTTGTCAGGCACGTGTTGGGGTAGCCTGGTATTAAAGATTCCCAGAGGAGCTTCCTACAGAAGTAGTCTTCCTCTTGGTCACTTGTCACTTGCTGATGACCCAGCAGCAGTAGAACAGTCCTTCTAGAGGAGCATATCTGATCCTCAGGTGAACCCAGGGACTGGAGTGGCTGGTCATTGCAGGTGGCACAGGCCCTGGTTGGCACATCCTTTAAGTCGTGGGATCCGAGGCAGACCTCATAGTACTGCTTGCTGATGCAATTCAAATCTCTGTCATTACTTCTTTGGGTGTGTTACAAGTTTTCCAGGACGGCATGTCCAGCAATGGAACAGCATCAGGAAAACCTAATTCCTGTAGTGACTTAGAAAGAGATACATCTGCCTGGAAAAGGAGTATGTGAATTACCCTGGGTCTTCTGGCAGCAAGCCTCCAAGCTCAGAACATGGAGGCATCCTGTCTAATACCCATAATTCCTCCTCTTTTCCTGGCAATGTTCTGCAATCCAGAGGAGTAAGACACCTGCAAAGAAACATCCTTATATGCTCCTTGTCTCTTGAACTTGGATGCTATGCCAGGTGCAAGAAGTAAATTAGACAACCCTGGTAAGGCATCAGTCTAGGGATCTTACCCTCCCATCCCCTGGACTATTGTTCTTTGGGCTGAAAATAAATCTAGAAGTAGGAAGCTCCTGTATTGTGTTCTCATTATGCTGGCTGGAGTTAATTGACACCAGATTTTTCTTCCATTTCATAATATTCACATGAAATGTTCTCTTTCCTTTTACCTTTCTGTTACCACTACCAGGAACTCCACTGCCTGACTGTTCCTCATATAAGGATGTGAGTTGTGCATCCCTGCCCCTGCCACCATCCAACCCCCCAGGACCAGCTGTTACCCTGTCCTTTAGCACACAGCTGGGTGATACCTAGAGGCCTCGGTGTGGGCATGGTAAGAGATGAAAATACAACTGAAGTGCAGCTGAAATTGCTTTCCAGCAAGACCTCACTTTTGCTGTTGCCTGAGCCTACTGTCTGTCTGTCTGTCTCAGTAGGAGGAAAGGAGTGGGAGGTTCCACATCGGCGTTTCTCCATAGATCTGTAAACCCAACGCAAGCTGGTGCTGCAAAAACCGCAGTTATTTTCACCTGATGCTCAGCAACAGGAATGCTTTCACGACAAGAGAGGAGGCTTGTCAGACAGGGGTGAACAGCTGAAGGCTGGAGAGCAGAATGGGATGGTGTGGAGGGTTGTCCCAGCCGATACGAGCGAGCTCACAGAAATATGGGTTGATAAATGGCAGCTGGTTGGGGAAAGAGCGTGAAATCCTGTCCTTTTGCACATTCAAATCTTGCATTCCTCTGAGTTGTCCAACAAGACGCCTTCCCAAGAGCTGAAAAGCTGGATTTATACCCACAGACAATTTTGGCTGTACTTTGGGTGTCAGCTTCTTTTACTAGACATTGTTGACACTGCAGTGCCCTAAGTACCGCTGGCTCCCTGGGTGCAGCCAGCCACCCTGCAGCTGCAGCTCCCTGCTCCAGAGCTGTTTCTCATCACAGCTCATTCTAACTTCAGCCCACAGCTCCAGTCGGCAGCGGCTTGGTCACGCAAGCGTCTCTGCTCAGGAGAGCTTGGTTGCTGCCAAGCACAAGGCTGTGTCCTGGAGAGCAAATGGCACACAATGTGGCCAACAGCCCTGTGGTCTGCATCCAAGTCACAGCTCCCTTTTGTGCATGCTTAATCAGCTCCTTCTGCGCCAGGCATTTTCTGTCGTACTTCCAGGGAACCATGCCCTCCACCAGTGCTCTATAGTTTAATTGCTGTAGATGTATGCTTCCCAGTTTGCACATTACTCTCCTTTCACAAGCTGACTTATGCAGTACTCTTCATCCACTCCTGATGAACACCAGATACCCTGCTTGCTGCTTTACTCGTTGCTCCATCATCTGCATCACTGCAAGAGTCTCAGCTCCTATTTTTCAGAACTGTAGTACGCAGGTTTTGCCTTTCCAAGTCAAAGTGAAAAAGGATGTAATCTGTTCAGGCACTGCTGTAAACCCCTTAGCAGCAGTTTTAGGTACTTAAATCTCTATGAAAGGAGCAGGATGGGAGAAACATCCACAGCCATCTGCAATCCCTTCTGAGTGGTACAGCAATCCCAAATGCATGTGCAGTGCCCATTTCCAGACTCCCATGGAGGGCAGTTATTGATCCAGTGGGTGAGCAGCCAGATTGCACAGAACAGTGTCCCTTCTCCTCTGCAGCTACACAGGGCTGGCCAGGCAGGGGGAAGGAGACCACCTGGGACTGCGGTTGCAGGATGCTGGGAAGCTGCACGAATGCAAACTTGATGATGTAATGGCAGCCTTCACCTTCATCCCAACTCATTCACTGGTGCCCGGCAGGTTTGCCCTCAAGGAGTGATGTTTCAACAGGAGGAGGCCACAGACAGCCCGAGCAGGGCAGCTGCCACACCACTGAGGTTGCCACCACAGCATGCCCAGCTATCCCAGCCCTGGGAGAGCCAGGGCTGTAGTCACAAGTCCCACAGGCACAGCCAGCAGTGAGGTCGGGCTTGGCACCCTGGTGCAATGCAGAGAGGGAGCTCATTGCACTTCCTCAGGCAGAGCTCAAACCTGCCAGCTGGGCAAAGGCTTGCTGGGGAGCTGAGGCCTGTCGGTGCTTGTCCTGGTTGCAGATGGAGGAGGACAGGTGCTTGGTCCACCTGCAGCCAGGGTGGTGTTGAGATGCCACCAGCAGTGGGAGCCAGGGGAGCCACCTGTGCAGGATGTGGGTGACATGCAGGCTTTTGTCCAGGCATCCAGTTTTTCTGTGATAACAGCCAGTGTGCCAGCACTCTGCAAAACATACAGTCAAAATTGTTTTGGTGGGTTATGGGAGGGATCCAAAGATGTATGGTAATCTCCGAGGGAGGAGTTGCCTTGAGAAGTCTCAGGATCCCTGTTCTCATCCCAAAACACTGTTTGCTCACTGGCCATCCTCTCTCCCCTGACCAGGCCAGCTCTGACTCTCTTGTGCTACATGCTTAAGCCTTCATTCCCATCAGCCCTGCTGGTGCTGCTGAGATCTGAGCCCTGGCATGACAGTGCTGGATGATTCTCTTTAGCAGATATCATGCTGTTTCTGGAATCATGTGTGCACAAACCAGAAGACTGAACAGCATTGCATTAAAAAGGAAAGTAGGAAACAAAAGCAGTGCATTTCATGTTTCAGCCTCTTGGAGGGACCAAAGGGTACACTGTCTTTAGAAATACTACAGAAAGCTAAAAAAGATGTCTAAGCTCAGCTGTGAAATGTAATACGTGTCCTGCTTTCTGGCTCCTGGGATTCATCCCTCCCTGCCCACTGCAGGTACCCATACCTTGGCACAGTTCTGGGGCTCTGCATGGCTGGGCTGAGCCACCCTTCCTTAGGCACTCAGCACAGAGGGAGGCCCTGCAAACACATAGGGGTGTCATTCTACCTTTGGCAGACCTGTGCCAGGCCAAAAAAACCCAAAGGACGCAAACTTTTCTGAACCGTGTGTGAGTCTCCCCTAAAAAAGGGAGAGCACATGCCCAGCAAACTAGGCCATCCCATCTCCAGCAGCTCTCACCCCCTGCCTAGAGAGTGCTCGTGGCACATTATTTGCCAAGAGCCTGCCTTTCTCAGAAAGTGTCCAGTCTCCCCGTGGAGAGTGCCACTCAGAGCCAACAGTTACCCTCCTGCCTGAAAGAGGGATGGTCAGCTCACAGCATGGCCAAGCATATTCCCACTTCTGTGTGGGGACAGCAGTGCAGAGCCCAGCATCTCAGTTTCACCCTGAGAGGTGAAAGCATCAGTCTCCCAAGCGAGCTAAGATAGAGCCATGTGCTGGGCACAGCCTAACCTTTCTGCAGTGGGAAAACAACTTTCACAAAGGGGAAATGGCAACTTGATGAGGAGCTGGTCAGCATCCAGGGTCAGTCCTTGAGAGTGTTCCCCAGGCAGCAGCAGCATAGCAGCTTTGGTCAGTCATGCTCTTCACTCACATGGCATGCCTTCAAGAGGTTGAGCCCAGCATCTCTGAGTCTGACCTGACCAAACCTCAGCAACCTTGTGACTCCCAAGAATGGGTATGTATGTGGAGGGGTTGGGTTTTCCCTGTCAGGGCTGCTCTGAGCAGAGCCAGGGATAAAGAGGAGATGAGAATGCAGCAGCAGCAGAGGTCCTGCATGAACTCCATCTCCTTCCCAGCCCATGAGACACATCACAAGGATGTTGAATGGTTCAGTCTCCACAGAGCTTGTAGCAAAGCTCAGCAGTGGCTATTTTTGCCAGAGAGATTTCCAGAAAGTGCCAGGTGCTGCCTGTAGTTCCTCTGCCGTGTGTGGGGTCTGTGCAGGGCTGGTGGAAGGAAAAGAGTGGATAGTGATGAAGCAATGGTGAGCTTGAAGGAAGGCCAACTGAGACACCCTGAGAAACAAAGCAAGTAATAAAATCCCAGAGAAAAACAGCACTCCGCACCCAGCCGGGCCCTCTCCTGGAGCTGCCAAAAAGGCATCCTTGGCTCAGAGGTAAGCAGTCATAAAATGCAGGGAGAGACTTCCCAGGGAGGGAAGGTTTTACCTGTCGAGCAAGTTCACAGGTACCCTTGCCCAGCAGCAGGGAGTGTTGAGCATGGCAGGCAGTCATCCTGCCACAGCCATCAGCACTGCAGGAGGAGGAGGAGGAGAGGGGGAAACAGAGCCCTGTTTCCTCTGTAGCACCCCAGCAAAGAGACTGGCTGGGTCATTCTGAGAGGGGACCAGGCCCCAGGGAAGGTGGGGTGGGAGCCTGTGCCAAGTGGGGGGGTTGCCAGCTAGAGAAGACTGAGTACCTTGGCTGATTTTGACAGGCTGATTGTATTTTTGACCAGCCTCCTCAGACCCAAAGCTTCATGGCTGGAGAAGAGGTTCTGTCTACTCGTAGGGCTGTCCCTCAGCAGCCCAGCCCCACCAGAACTTCTCCCAGCCACTGCTCTCCCTCCACCACTCATGGGCACAGGCCCTCATGCACTTGCTCAGCAGGTAAAACATCCCCTGCCCACAAAGCTGAGCTTGCACCCCCAGGGCAGATGAATAAAGCACCATGTGGGGCAAGGCCCTGTTCTGTTCTCTGCTGTTTCTCCTTTCCTTTCCCCCCACATAAACAGAACACCACAAAGAGAGACAAATGCCTTTGTTTTCCAGGGAAAGACTGTCAGAATTGCATGTCTCACTGCATCTTCTTAGGGGTTAGATAAGTCCCCAGGAGCCATGGGGAGGTCTGTCACACAGCATAAATCCTTGCTGACAGCACTATTGTTAAGAAGGGGTGCATTTTGGGAGGGCTGGGGCTTTTGTCCCCTACTTGTTTCTCTCCAAGAAAGTCACAGCTCATGCCTGCTTGCCCAGGGAGTCTTCCCTCCCCAAGAGCTCTTATCCTGAACAGACAGCAGATCGGCCAAGGGAGGCTGGCTCCCATTTCTGGACCTCTCAATGTGCCCCTGGATTGGCAGGCACTTCATGGGGTGCCAAAACTGAGCTCTAAAGAAGTTGCCTTCTTTTGGGGCTGCCCAGCACCAAGTTCACAGTACTCCAACACAACATCTGCAGTGGCCCATGGCCCGTGGATTGCTCCTGCCAGCAGCAATCTCTCTCTGCTCCCAGCAGAGCCAGTGAAACAAGTCCAGGATGCTCACCCTGCCTGGTATGGGGATGCCTTGCCCAGAGCTTGGCTGAGGGCTAGGTCCTGCAAAGGTCCTGTCCCACTCAGGGCAAGGTTACACAACAGCAGACCCTGTAGAGACAGAGCTTTCCCTAGAAGGTTGCCTACTTACCATGGGCTTGACCTGGGGACTTCTCTCATCTCCCATCTTCCCTTTAAACGGGAGGAGGTGGATTATGTTACAAATTGAACCTATCTGACTAAATATAGCCAGTGCAGAGACCAGGAGAACCTCCCTGGTTTTCCCCTCTTTGCTTTGGTGGGAATGGAAATAATGAATCCCAGCTGTTGCCTGCTTCTGGAGCAAACGCCTGAGGGCCTGGAGGCCAGGACCTCTCAGATGTCCATGGTTTTTGAAGATAATCTACCCTGCAAAAGGAAACTTTTAGGTAGTGCAGTGGCCCTTGGCTTCGTGGTTTATCTGGTGAACCTGCTGTGGTCTGAACAGACAGCGTGGACATACCTCACAGACTAGCTGCCTGTGGGGAAGGGAGGGTATATCCAAAAATAACTGGCTGGCTGATGGACCCTCCCTTACCTTCTATGCTGGGTGAGAAGAGCAGGCTTCATGCTCATGCGAGCAGCACTCGCCACGAAGCACTGGAGTGTGGATGCTGTAAGTGAATGTCTATCCCTCTTCCCCCAGGTTCCCACTGTGAGGAGGTGAATCAGAATCTGATGCTACATCCCATCAACCCCTTGCTCAGTCTGTGCTCCTACTCTCTACTAAAACATCTCTCAACCAGCAGCTCATGGGTTAAATATGCTTCATAAAATCCTCAAAACTGTCCCACAGAAAAGCCCTCACCTAAGCACATGGTCAGGCAGTTGGCTGGCATGTCAAGATTTACCCCTCCAGCAAAAGTCAGGAGTTTGTCAATGCTCGGCCTCCATGTCCATCACAACAAGAGCAAGACTACAGTCCTGTAGAACAAGCCATGTTGTTCATTTTGGTGCTAAGTGCATCAACATGCTTCCCACCTTTCTCACAAATCACTCAGCTCTACTGGGACATGAGCTGGTCCTTGCCTTTCTGCTGGAAGAATGACACAATCTTTGTTTGGGAAAGGCTGAGGAGCCCAAGGAGCTTCTGCCCAGGAACACAGGGCAGAAGAGAGGGAGAGTATGTCTGTGCTGCCAGTGCTGCAGGGGTGTGAGCTCATGCTCCTGACAAAATGACCTGCATTACCACCCCACCAGCTGCTGCTGTGAACCTGCCCCAGCTCAGGATCTGTTGGAGGGAACCAAGGAGATCTCCCATGTGGATCCTATCTTTTGCATCAGGTGCGGACAGTTGACACCTGGACTGGGCTGAGCACCAAAGGTCAGCTCTTCCCAGGTGCTGCAGGCTGGCAAAGCCCAGCTTGGGTGTTGGTGGGCTGCTTCAGCACCTGCTCTCTGCCTAGGGTGCAAAGGAAGCTGAAGAAGCCAGAGGTGAGAGAGACAGCAGGCCCTTGTGTGGGACATGACAATGGGTGCATGTTCTTGGTGGCAGTGGTAGAGATGGCTCTGCAAAGAGCTTCTTTGGAAGGATCCACTTGCGAAAACTCCCAAAAGAGCAACACAGCCTCATCGCACCAGTGATGTGTGTGTGCCCACCAGCCTCAAGGGTGTCTGGGCCCCCTTGCAAGGGAGTGGGAACCAGCAGCATGGCAGAGAATGACACATCCCAGCGCCTTCCACGGCCTCCAAATTGTGATAGCATCAGAAAGCGCCCTTCACTTTCTCCCCCCCAGTAGTGTAAGCCTCAGGGAAATGAGGGTGCCAAGCCCTGCTGAAACACCCTCCCATTTCAGCAGCTGATCCTGGCAGATAACAGACAGCTTACCAGGGTAATTGTTCCAGCTGGCTCTAGGGTGGCAGGCAGCAGCTGCCTAACAGAGCTCACTGCCACTTAAATGTTTGGGGCACTAAGTGAAGGGTGACACATCTTACTGAAACCCCCAAGGGCGTTTTGAGGGACTCAGGGTCCCCAGTTGTGGGGGACAGCCCCAGGAACACAGGGCATGGAGGACAGTCCCAGGCTGCACCAGCTCTGTCCCTGGCAGAAGGATGTGTTCATATTGGGGAATGATGAGCTGTGCCACCCACAGGACCCCCAGGGAGAGCAGCTGCGTGTCTGCCCAACACAATTCTGTTTTCTCCAGCCCTTGCTGTCTGGTGGGGCCCCATTCCCCTTTGGAAAGGCCAAGTTGGTCTTTTGCCGGCTTTGGCTTCTGTTCAGCTGTGTTGATGCCTTGTGGTCTCATGCTTTGGAGGCTCTCCAAACACGAGATGTGGCCCTAATACTGCCTCATGGGCTGGCTGCAGATGAATGCATTTCCCAAAGTAGATGTAATCAATGGCCCAAGCAGGGTTTGTCTCAAGGAGTAAAACCTGATGTGCTCAGGCTCCCTGCTGGTCTCACCTCCTGAGCATCTCTGCTGCTGTGTCTGACATGTGTGGAGACTAACATCACAGCCCACACCCTAAGTACCACTTCCCATACACACAAAAAAATACCAAACAGGTGTTTTCAGGCTTCTTGTCATTCCTGGCAGCAAAGCCTGTTCACGGCAACCCTTTTCTTCAGGATTATCATTCCACACTGGTTTTTGCACACATTGCTCACTGAAAAATGGCATGCAGCTGAGTTTCGGTCTCAAGGGTGTTGGAGGAGGACGTGCCTGTGTTCCATGAACATACTTCTCCTGAGCACTGTTTGTTGGAAGACCTGAAACCAGCATCTGGGTTGCTCCAACATGTTCAAACACAGCATCCACTTACAATTTGCATATTAAGTACAGCAAACAAACTTCTGCCCGCCGCATCTCAAAGTCACTTTAACAAAAGACAAAAAATGAGACAGCTAATACGCCTCAGCAGGTTGTTTCCAGGCCTGAAATAGGCTCAATAAATGGCAGGTTTCTAAGGCACCTCAAGGACACCAATTTGGGTATTGCAGCAGCACAGAGCCGGTGGCCACAGTCAGGCAATAGCCGGCAGCCCTCCTTCTCCGGCACACCTGTGACAAAACATCTGACCCTCATGCATGGAGCTACATTTCCCTGCCCTTGAACTTGCAGCACTAATGAGCAGCACAATCCTTGGCGTCATATTTTAGCACAATTATACCTTTCAGTCCTGCAGTGGTGGTGCAGGGCTTGTGTTGCAGGCCCTCTGGAAGTCATTAGCCAACATGCAGACAAGCAGTGGCAATGTTTTCCCCTCTACACTCAGCATTTGCTGAGCTTGCGGCTCTGCTTTCAAAATTTGTCATTTCTTACAGGTGAGGTTTGAAGCCTTGCCTTCAGTGCCTGCACAACCTGAACAACACATGCTGCACCCCAATTCATTTGCACTTCTATCTTTACCTTTCCTTCTCTTTCTTTGACTTGATTTATTTGAAGAAAATTGGAAATTCATGCCATGGGTCAGAAGTTGATTTTCCACTTTTTTTTAAGTAAGAAAAATATTATTGGCTTCAAAGTCAGAGTTGTATGAGGTCCCTAATTTTACTTTGTTTACAGCAGAACTTAAGAACCATTCACTGTCCGGCTATCCTCAGTTTGCTGTTACCCTCCAGCTCAGTAGTAATTGCCAGGCTTTGCTTAACCTGCGTTTGTAGCTCTTGGAAATACTCTATATGAAGCACCCCCCTGGTCCAGGCTATGTCATTGTGAGCTACTTCTCTGTGTCAAAACCAAGAACGTGCTTTCCTGAAGCGTTCCTCCTTGACTTGTCTTTGCTGTGCTGCCCTGGGCCGAGTGGCCTTACACTGAAGAGCACATGGCCTGGAGCCTTCCCGACCAGTCACTGCCTGGCTGGGATTAAAGATCTGCTAACGTCGCTGCTCCAGCTTCACAGTCAGGATCCTTCAGTCCAAGGTAACCAAAAGCTTTTTTGCTGTGCTGTCAGTATTTCCAGCACGGTCAGGTGAGGAGTCCTGTCGCCTCAGCAGACAGAGGAGTTAACCCTCCTCAGTGGGTGTCTCCTTGCCGATCTCACATGCCAGAAGAGCACTTGAACAGCTTGAGCCAAACATCTCCGTGGGCTGACACAGGCTGATCCATATTTCCCATGGCCATCACCCAGCACTGAGCTCCCTCCCTGCCTTCCTGGCCAGGGTGCTGTGTCCATCCCACAGCCACAGGGATACCACCCCACTGGCAGACCAGAAGCACTCCCTTCCCCACCAAGCGCTACAATGACCACAGACTTTGCGCCCCAAGGGCAAGATGGAGCCCAGTGTGAGCAGGCAGAGGTGCAGGGGGGAGGTGGGGAGCATGGATTTGGGAACCTCTCTGGATGCACTTAGAGGTGTGTCTAACACATCCCAGCATTAGTGCAAGGAGTCATTCCTGCTCCCCCAAGCTGTAACACTAGGCTCGCCCAGATAAATCACTTGCCCAGGTACGCTTTGATAACATTTGCAGGATTATCTTCACCACTGGGAACATATTTCCATACTGATTTAATGAAAGCAAAGATTCTGGAGTCAGCAGGAGTTGGAGCCTCACAGACGGCTCCTAATCCAGGAAATTGGATATGGTTGGAAATGTTTCAGCAGTCAAAGCTTGGGAGATCCTGCTGTGGCTCATTCCTGATGTGAGGCTCTGTGTCTGCAACACAATAAATCTGAGTTTAGCACACATAATTCTTAGTTTAAAATATCACAGGCCACATAACACGAAGTGGCTGAACAGGTAAAAAGGCTCTCTTCCAGTGGAAAGATGTTGTGAATCACTGCAAGAGTAACTGCAGCCAAAACAGGCTTTTGCCAGCTGAAGAGCACAGTGTACAAGTGGGCTTTGGATACACAGTCCACAAGCATTTCAGCCAGGCCCTTTCCCATTCCTCCCAAGTCATCACTCAGGATGCCCCACCTATTGCTGCGCTCCTCACTAGAAGAACTGGTGCGGATCTTCCCTCTTTTGCTTCAGACACTTGCCTGACAGAGCTTCTCCTTTGGCAGCTGCCAAACCACCTTGCTTAGAGCCACCCCTCGGCTCAGCCCTGTGTTCCAACTCAGCCCCACAACTTGCACTAGCTGGACTCCAGCCCTCAGACCGCAGGAGCAGTCTGGTTATGCTGAGGCATACCAGTGCCTATCAGCTAGACCAGAAGGCACGCTCTAAATCAAAGCTACCCACAATGATGAAACTCTCTTTTAGCAATCATGTTTCCCTCTTCAACCTAAGGTGTATTACAGCTTGGAGGCTAGGAGGTATGAGGATGTCCATGAGGGAGGCTGTGATCCCAAGAAAACGTGCTATCTCAGCATAGAAAGATCAGCTGGGGCTCTTTGAGTGCCAAGGAGAGTGTAGGAAGAAGGCTGAGGCCCTGAGAGAAGAGCCACAGTGAGCACCATGAGGGACAGCAGGGATGCCTGGCCCCTTGTATGGGAATGTTGGGTCACAGCCAGCACTGGGGGATGGGTTCAGGCCTCAAAGGCATTAAAAGCTTGAGGACTGTCTGGGATTGCTCATAAGGGCAATTTGCACTTTCCAAGGACAAATGAGCAGATTGTGCAAGGAAGGGCCAGTGAGAGGTTAGCAAGCTGCTCCCAGGAGGCAGGTGACTGAAGCACAGGCCACACTGCAGGTGCCCACGGTCAGGACCTGAATGGGGTGCCTATACCTAGCATAGAACATGCTTAGTAGGGTCTTTGCTGTGATGCCTGGGCTTGGATATGTGCTGTCTATGAATTTGGTCTGTCCCTGTTATGGCAGCTGGCTCTTCTACATCCTCTTTTCCTGCCCCCGTCCTGCCCAGGACACAACTCCATGTGCAGAAAACAGGTGCAGATGCAAACACCACCTGCCTCACCCTCATAACCAGAGGTGAGGCACTGCTGAAGTCATATCCCACAGTCATTACTCCTCTCTCCACACTCACAGGTCCCTCTGGCCAAGAGTTAGGCATGGACAAGAGCACTATTTGAAGAAACAGCATCATATCCACTCTCTCCTTTTGGACTGAGTGAAGACCTTTGCTCCTCAAGTTACAGAGAAGATAAGTGACTCTCCCTCTAATACAAAGCTAGGATTTGAAATGTTATACAGGAGAGCTCTTCTGGCGAGGAGAGGCAGGAACAGTGGAGGAGAAGAGCCCTGTCCCAGTGCAGAGTTCCCCCACAAGCCCATGACACTAAAGTCTGTTGTGATCTGTCCTCATCTTCCTCCTCTGCATCCTTTGCAAGTCAAATGGGCTGCTAATCTGCTGCCAGCACATCCCCTGGCTGGCCCACTGCACTCTGATAAGGAAGGAGGTGACAGGCAGTGAAGACTGCCAGCACTAGCCCGGCTCTGCCCTTCTCAGCCCTCAGTGGCTTTTCCTACACCACATTGCTCTGAAAATCACAGGCAAGCAACTCTGTGTCTCCAGTGTGGTGGAGTAGGTGTCAGTACACCTGGGGACACCATCCCTGCCTGGTATGACACCAGGGTGAGCAGGGACATTTCCTCCCCTCAGTTCAGCCATCCCTTGTGAGGATGCTGATGCTGGAGCTTTAGAGCTTGTCATCTCATCATGATGTCTCCAACAGGAAGGCAGATGTGACGTTGTCCTGATGGTGGTGGCCCATAGACTGCAGACAACGGGATGCCCCATGGCCCCCTTCCCTGTAGTATTAGCCTGTTGTGCTAATGCCATTTAATTCAAGGTTTCATGAAAGCCAGTGGAGACACCTGGACTTCTATCAGACAAATACAGGCTGCCCAAGGTAGACTCAAGCCTGAAACCTGAATTTCCTTGATGTGAATAGCCCTTTAAGCACCTTCTCTGGAATGGCAGCCCCTTAGCCATTAAGGTCTCTAATCTCCCCAGCAGCATTTGGAGGGAGGTCCCTGGACAGACATAACTCAAGGACCTGGTGGCTGCTAAGGCTTGGTCACGGTGCCCAGCTGCCAGAAATGCTGCAGAAAACACAGAACCTACCCCATTGCTTTTAAATGGCCCCTTCCACCTCCATCTCCAAGAGAGCAAATATTTACACATTTGCCTTCCCCATCCAACAGTCCCTACCAGTCCAGCCCCCTAGACCATGCCTCCAGCAGCAGATCAAGTACTTGGAGAGATGCCTGGGGTTTAGTCTCACAAAGCCACGGATTTGAAAGGAATTGATTTAATAGCACACACATCCCAAGTAGAGGGAGGATGACTCTATTTACTTTTTCTCCTCCTCGCATGGAGCACTTCTTTTCCTGCTCCACATGCACCTTGATCAGGCTCAAGAGCTGAACCCTGAGGCAAGTGACCAGAAGGAGAAAGGGGGAATAGGCATGTCAGAGCAGAGAAGACCACTTTGGCCTTTACTCTAGCCCTCTTGTGTCATGGAGTGATCAGCAACCTGGCCAAAGTCTGGAGCCTGTTTCTGCTCTCCCCAGCAAGCAGGGAAGAAGGTCTCCCTGCTACCTCTGCTGGTATTGATGGCATCAACTGCAAATTCTCAGTAGTGCCATCCTCAGGGGCCATACTGGAGGGGGTAACAGGGCTGGGGACTCTCATGTCCTCAGCAGAGGGGGAACTGATGGGCCTCACAGTCATGGAAGAAAAAATTGTTTCAGAGAGTTTCAGTTCTGGGCCTCTTAAGGAAATCACAGAGCGTCTTGTGATTTAGAGACAAATATGCAAGACAAGGAGAGCTCTAAGCCACAGGCTTGGCACATTGCCTGAATTTTTCCCTCCTCTTTCAGTGTAATTACAGTTGAGCCATGTAGTAATTGGGTAACTTTTTCCAAAGGAATCCTTTCACCCAGTGAATCATACTTGCTACAAAGAGAACACAGAGGCAGATAAAAGACGTATAGATCCTATGGCTTATTGTGATAGAAGCATTTTGCCCCCATCCCCTTCTTCCTCAGGCCCCCAGCTATATTCAGGGTACAAGCAAGAGCCAGGCACAGTGCTTTCTCAGATAATTTCTTTCCAAGGCGGCTTCCTCCTGGCTTACTCTGCTCTGCAGCCAAGATGAACTGTACAGTTTTGAAGGTGCCTATGGGTTCTGTAGAAAAAGGACTGTTTTCCCTCCTTTGGTTCCCATACCTGCAAAAGTGAGTGGTAAAGGTGGGGTCAGCAGCTGGGCAGTCTCTGGGGGCAGAAAGGATTCATAGTGCAGCTGGGTGACTCTGGACGCAGAGTCAGTCCTCTGTTACTAGGGTTTCACCTGGACTACAAAGAGTTTCTGAGGCACTACATGTGCTCAGGGACATTTCTTCTACTCCTGATTTAACTAGAGCTGAAGAGCCCCGCCCTCACTACAGACCCTTCTCGCCAAGTCTCGATCCATATGACCATTTTCCATGTGGGATAAAAGCCTTGGATAATAAAACATTCATGGTAAAACTATTTTCCATTGGATTCATGGCCACACACAGCTGGATCTCCGCCTGGAGCGGCCCGCAGTCCGCTTGGAAGGGTTGTGTTCAGCATCCTGGAGAGGAGGCTGGGTGAGTGTGGGAGGAGGCAGCTCTAATAGACCCTCCCTCCTCCCAAAACCAACCACTGCCACCCTTCCCATTGGTGCATGGAGAGGAGAAGGGCTGGGACAACTCAGCTCTCCATCTATTTAAAGGCAAGGGAGGGGCTGTAGGAGCTACTCGCCTGGGACCCTTGCACCTCGGTGGAGAGGAGCAGCACCCTGCAGAGCAGCACCATGTCTTGCGTGAGTAGAGAAGGGGATGGGGCAGCTTTGCTGGAGGTGGGACTGTGGTGACTGAGTTGGCTGGGTGTGAGGGTGCTTGTGCTAGCCTGCACATCAGCCCCAGTGTCAGAGGGTCTATTAGAGCTGGGTGCCTGCCACTGGTGAGGGACAGTCCCTGCTGCATCCACTGCAGAGGGCTGGCTGCTGTTCTGTGTTCTGGCAGCAGTGGTTCTTTGTTCCTGTAGGATCCCCTTGGGGCAGTATGTGTGGGGATCCTCGCTGGGTTGAGTCCTAAGCTGGGGTAACCTGTTTTACTGCAGCTCTACTCTGGAGAAGCTGCTGCAGGAACATTTATTGCTGTCTGAGCATCTTCTCTGCGCAGCCTTGCTGCTTGCTTTCTGCTGAAGTTTTCATGAGTCATTGAATTGTTATTCCTCTCTTTCTTGGAAGGAACGTGCCTTACAGAAGTGTTCTGGGAATGTCAAGGACTACATTCAAATACCTTAAGAAGTTAGAGAGGTTATCTTAAAAGCAGCTATCAAGAGTATGGGGCCAGACTCTTTACAGAGTTGCCCAGCAACAGAGGAAGGGGCATGAGGCACAAACAGAAACACAGGGAGTTATAGTTGAATATGAGGAAAAACTTCCTCGCTGTGAGGGTGACAGAGCACTGGAACAGGCTGCCCAGAGAGGTTGTGGAGTCTGCTGCTCAGGAGGTATTCAAAAGCCACCTGGATATGACACTGCAACCCGCTCTACATGAACCTGCTTTAGCAGGGGGGTTGGACTTGATCTCCAAGATCCCTTCCAACCCTAACTATTCTGTGACTGCTAGGGAGATGTTTGTGTTAGAAGAGTGATTGCACTTCTTTGATTAATTTGCTTTTCATTAGGCTGAGGGCGATTAAGCAGGGATTGTCCCAAGAGCAACCTTATTTTTTAAGGTGGGATAGGAAAAGATTTTTAGTATTCTTGAGGTCTTGGCTCTGCTGTGATGAAAAATGAGTACATATGGGTTTGCCAGGATACTTTGGTCCTCCTAGAGAGAAGGTGAGGGCCAGGTGTCTCTGTGGAGCAGAAGAATGTTCTTGCAAATACTGAGCCTACATAAAAAAACGCTCAGGCTGTTGGGAGATGGGAAGCAAGGTGTCTGAGTCCTTAGACCTGGGCAAGGCTTGAAGTTCAAACACGAGCTAGGGGAAGGGAGTGGAGTCTCCATCCGTGCCATCCATCCCAGACAGATTTGCATGGGATGATACAAGACCCACGAGGCTTATGGGTGTGTTTGGGATGGGGTGGGTGTGATTGGAGTGTGCAGGTACTTACACTTCACTGCTGTGAAATACAGATATGTTGATGAGAGCAGCAGGAGAAAGATTAGGAAATCGAGCCCCAATCAAATGTACCATGTGATTGGGGTAACTTCTCTGAGATGCCCTTGCTGCAATGCCCTAGGGCAAGGGAGCTTCCCTGTTTCTCCATGGGTCCAAAGCAAAGCACGTCTTTAAAGGCAGCAGGGAAAGCTGCCAAGTCAGAGCAAGTGAGCCAGCAGGCACTGAGCTAACATCTCTGCTTCCACGTTCCCCAGGGACCAGTGTGTACCAACTTGGGTCTCAAGCCTGGCCAGCGCCTCACTGTCAAGGGAAAAATTGCACCAAATGCCAAGAGGTGAGTTGTGCTGTGCTGCCCAGGCATGGCCAGGGCACCACACTGAGGGGTCTGCAAAAGGTGATGGCAAAAGGACTCTGTCCCTTGGGTAGAAGAGGAGAAGGGGTTAACACCAGCAGTGCTTCCAGTGAGTCATCACCTAATGCACATTGCAGACACAGTACTGCCAAGGGGCTAAGCCAAAGCAGATGTGAAGTTCCAGCTGCACACGCTGGCAGTGACCACATCCTCTCTAGTGCAGGGTGAAGGAAATGGAAGCTGTGTCTATACTGAGATTTGGTTTGAGACCATCTGCTCCACCACATCCTCTCCCCTGCACGAAGATGGCCAGGAGTAGGGACATTGGTGGTGCCCCAGTGGATTTGCCTCTCAAATGGTGGTGGGGAAAGAAGGAAGAAATGTGGTGAGCAGGCAGGTGGGCTTAAGTGGAAATGTACCCCTAAATGTGCAAGGATTGGGGTGGCTGGGTTTCCCAGCAAAGCCTCTGCAGCAGCCTCCAGCCTTTGTGCAGGTCTGTGGCTGGGGGGGCCCCTTTGCAGGTGAGGTGAAGCCTGTAGCTGCTGTACCAGGTCTAGCAGTGTTCCAGGAAACATGTCCCAGCTCTTCCCAGTGCCTTTGAAGTTTGATACTGTCTGAGTGAAGCCTCCCAGGCTTTCTCTTGCCAAATAATATGTCTCTTGTCATCTCGGTAAGAGGCCTGAAGGCAAGGTGGACACTAGGCTAGGAAACTTCCTCCCACTGCTGTTGCAGAGACTTTGGGGTAGCTAATGACATGGTAATTATTTCAGCTGCCTGCAGAATGGGGAGAAGGCAGTGGCTGTCAGGCAGGATGCAGCACTAGCTAACTGTTCAGGACTGAAAGGAAATCTGTGGAAAGCAAGCGACTCCTTAGGAATTGGTTTGGGTGTATGATAACTCTGTTCAGAGCACTGTGTACTGAACTATTCTCTTGTTAAAAGCTTTGAGGAAGTGGTGTCTCTCCCAGGGATGGCACTCTGGAGCCTATCACCCCAGAAAAGTGCCCCTTACTGCCATAGCACCATCTTTTTAGGGAGGCTGTGTAATTTAGCAAAGGGTTTCTCTTAGGTTATCCTCAGCTGGGCTTGAAGAAACAGAGCCAGAGATGCTCATGGTGATGAGAAACATGCTACCATAGTATTGATTTTTTTTTTATTTTTTTTTTAGCTGTATTGATGTCTGCTTTTTTTTTTCTCTGCAGCTTTGTGGTGAATCTGGGCAAGGATGCTACCCTGCTCGGCCTTCACTTCAATCCCCGTTTTGATGCTCATGGCGATGTGAACACCATCGTGTGCAACTCAAAGAAGGTGGAAGAGTGGGGTGCAGAGCACAGAGAGGCTGTCTTCCCTTTCCAGAAAGGGGGCACAGCAGAGGTAAGGCGTGCATATATTTATACATATACACTCCCTGAAGATGCTCTGGTGAAGGGAGGGTGTTTGGCACAGGACACTCAGCTGCAAGGGCTGTCTCAGGGCTGTCTGTACAGGAGGTGGCTGGCTTCTCCTGCTTGGCCAATGCCACCACTTGGGGCTCTGAGCTCTGATGGAGGGTGGAGACCAAATGTTTGAGCTCCATCTGGCTCAAAGATGTTACTATTGAACAGAACAGGGAATGGGCATCTCTTGGGAGACCAGAATAACACTCCTGCTGTGGATGAACAGGTTATTCTGCTGAGCTTGTTCACCCTGTGAAGCAGAGGGTGGCACAGCAGTGCTGCAGAGGGGAGATGCTTGAGGAAACTTTTTCTAACTTTTCCATTTGCCTTGCAGATCACTTTTAGTGTCAACCAAAATGATGTGACAGTCCACCTGCCAGGCCACCAGTTCACATTCCCTAACCGGCTTAACCTCTCTGTCTTTGACTACTTTGATACACAAGGGGACTTCATACTCCAGTCCCTCAGCTGGGAATAACTTCCTCTGACTCCTCCATCTCAAAGATACAGAAAAAGCAATCAATAAATAAGAATTTTGGTGTACTAAGTCTCAAAATCTAATCTGTTTAATATTGCGAGTCCTCATGGGTTGGGCACCTTGCTGGGAGTGGGTGGATATAAGGGTAGCCAGTTTTGCTTGAGTACCATAAGTGGGTGCAATTGTCCCAGCCTTGGTCCTGGAAAGTCATGGATGGAGAAGAGGATGAAGGTTAAAAGCCTGGGAAGACAGAAGGTTAAAAGTCCAAGGAGAGTTGCAGGAGGAGGCATTGGGGCTAATTGTCACTCAGGGGAGAGTAAAAGCGTCCCTTAGCGAGGTCACCTGCTGTTGAGGTGTAGATTGACACCTTACACTGCCTGAATAAATTAACTCTAAACCAAGCACTCCTGGCTGACATCAGACAGCATTGAGTGGCTGTGCTAAGTGAGCCTAGTGGGGCATGGAGCGAGGGGAAAGTCCTCAACTGTGCTAGTTTTGGCTGCAGCCTTCTGTAGAGGCTGGTCCTACTCCTATGTCTGCTTGGGACCTCTTACTGCTGTACAGAGACAGTAGAAAAGCTGTCTTGCTGGGTGTGGCAGAGCATGTAGAGGGTTCCTCATCCAAATCCTTTCTTCCAGTTACTGCAGGAGCACAAAGTGTTGTGCTGTGGCACAGGCGGGCAGTAATGTGGAGGTGTCTGGTTTTATTCTGCCCCTGTTCTTTGCCTGTTCCATCCAGAGCTGAGAGAGGCAGCAATGTCCAGCTGGAGTGTAGGATGCTAAGGATGTGTGCTCTTTGCTTTTGCTCCTGTTTTCCTTGGCCCAAATGAACCTGAGCACTTCTCAGTCTAAACTGAGGCTAGACTCTGAGGAGTCTGAGGCAGTCAGGCATGTTTGATGTTACTGCACAGCTGCCTCGGGGACTCTCTCAGTTTAATGCTGCCTCGGTGCTGCTGCTGAGCATGCTGTGCCTGGTGGGCATAGGAAAGGTGGGATCTGCCCTATCCACAGTGCACAGCAGTCACCAGGACAGTCTGGGATGAAAGGCTTGGCCACAAGCAACACAAAGCACTAACAATTTGATGTACTACAGGATTCCCTGCAGGCCTGGCTGGGCTAATCCCTCACATTAAGCAGTCTGCAGAGCAGCTGGAGAACTGGGACTTTCCCCTACAGCAGCTGTACCTGCCATTCTTATTTCGTAATTCATGAGGCTGTGCCAGGTCCTGTGTCCTAGGAACCCATGCAGAGAGAGGCTGGGCTGCTGGGAATTGTGGGTCTAAGCAGGAAGAGAGATAAGATGAGAGCTTAGCTGAAAGGTAGGAGCACTTGGGGTGTACAAGCAACTTGTGGCTCTGCAGCTGGATCTCTCTTGAAGGCCTGTGTTGCCCAAAGCCCATCTGATTTGGATGATCACATCACACTCTTTTTAGGGCTACAGCTACAATCGTAAACATGACATCTAGCATTGCCACCCAGTGCACAGGCATGGCAGGGGGACAGCATAGCTTGGGGACCCTTCCCATGGCGTGATAAGGATGAAGCCATCCTTTCTGGAGAAGAGAGGTTCAGCAGAATGGAAATGAGCCATGCTAGGCTAGATGGTCTCAAGGCAGAGATCTGGTTCAGTTTACACACTGGTGTTGACACTGTCTGGCAGACTGGGGTACATTTGGTAGGCCAGAGAACTGGGTATTTTCCTCAACCACAGCAGGGCCATGGTGCTGGTGAGAGTATCATGAACTGTCATGATGGACACAGAGGAGAGCTCTCTCCTTGCAGCTTCCTCTGCTGGGCTGATCCTGAAAGCTGAGCAAATGTACTGGATTCCCTGGGCTGTACTACAGGGGAATCTCGCAATGCCTCTTAATTACACTTGGCAATCTTTCTTTAGATTCTTCAAAGAGTTTTTTGTGATGGTTTCTTAAAGAAAGCTCAGTGGTAGCTTTACCACAGGAGTATGAACCTTAGTGAGGTCTCCTGCTAGAGTGGCTGTTTCTTGAAGTGACTCACTGTTCTTGTGAAATCTATGACTCACTGTTGTCCTGACTTTGTTATGGCTTGGCCCGTTGCTAGCGAGGAGATGAGGGGGTGCAAAGGTTCTCCAGATGTATAATTTAGACATATCGAAGCTGACTGCTCCCTTCCACCCACTCCCCAGCCTTGTGCAAGGTGGAGGCTGGTGTGTGAGAGCTGAAAGATCTGAGGATGGAGTCAGGATCCCTGAGACGAGCACTCTCCCCACCCAGCTGAGCAGGATGAGCAGCCATGCAAAGGGGAAAGCACTGCAACAACACTGATGGAAGACACTGCACGCTGGCATGGCAGGTGACACAGTTTTATTTCTCAACATGACCCCAGCCAAAGGTCAGATGTTCCCAGCCTGCTCTCTCCTTGTTTTCCCTCACAGACCCCGACAACACCCTGAAAGCTGGGGGGATGCTGTGGCTTCCCTCAGCCTGCTGAGAGGGTGCTGCAGGCCGCACCATGCCCGTCCCAGAGTGGCCACGGCGCTGGCAGCAGCTGCTGGCAAGCAGGGTGTAGAGGAAGGGGTTGACACAGCTGTTGCCATAAGCCAGGCAGGTGACACCGAAGTTAAGGTAGGCCTGGGCAGTGGGGCCGATGCCCAGCCCCTCTCCCTGGTACAGCCCGGCCAGCTGCCAGGGCCAGAAGGGGAGGAAGCAGGCCCAGTAGGCCACCACGATGGCAGAGATCCTGGAGAGGAGCCGCCGGGCAGGGGCCCGGCCAGCCAGCGGCAGCCGCAGGCCCCAGGCCGAGGAGCGGTACGCCCGGGCCAGGCGGGTGTAGACGATGCCCAGCACGGTGCCGGGTGCCACGATGCTGGTGGTGAACAGCACGGTCAGGTAGAGCCGGAAAGCTGACGGCGTCCAGGTGGGGACGCAGATGCGCTTGCGGGGGCCGTCCCCCTCCCGCAGCCGAGTCATCGCCAGCATGGGGGCCGTGAGCAGGAGCGAGAGGAGCCAGAGGATGGCGCTGGCCAGTTTGCGGTAGGCATTGCTGGCCCGCCTGGCCCGCAGAGGCTTGGCCACCGCCCAGTACCTCTCCAGGCTCATGGCGGTCAGGAGAAAGATGCTGGCGTGCATGGTGAGGAGGTCCAGGCTGAGCAAAAGCCTGCAACCCACATCCCCAAAGAACCAGTCGTGGGCGAAGTAGGTGCAAACCACAAAGGGGATCGTGGAGAGGTACAGGAGGTCAGCCAGGGCAAGGTTGATCATGTAGACCCCCAAGGAGCCTGCTGAGCAGCCTGCCACCCTGCCAGAGGCCACTGCCACTGTGTAGATGTTCCCCACCATCCCAGTGAGGCACATGACCAGCAGCAGTGCACCCAGCGGCCCTGTGACCAGGCTGTCCCCTCCCAGGACATTGCTGTCATCACCCCCACCACTGCTTTCCTCCAAGAAACTGCCGCCCTTGGGATCCTCTCTAGGACTTGGGCTGATGAGAGAAGTGTTGTAAGACATCTTTGGGTAAGTTAAGCAAAAGCAAATCAAGCTCTCAGAGACCTGTTCCTTCCTCCTGCCTTCCGCCCTCGCTGTACGGGACACGTCTATCCTTAACAGCAAAGCAGCCAAAGGAAGAAGGGGGAGAGTTCATCAGACATAGACAGGGTGCTCCAGAGAAGTCTATTCCTCACCTTCAGCTGCCCAGTCCATTTTGCTGATGTTGTCCATCACAAGCTCTGTCTGTTTGTTCTCCTTAACCATGCAAGAGTGAAGAAAGGGACACTGCCTTTTCCTTCAAGACCAATACATGCAAGAAAACCTCTTCCAGCCAGGAGGAAATGTCTCTTTTCTTCACTAGCTCATCCTTTGTTGCTTCTCCAGAGTTTGCTGGGCCCACAGAAATAGTGGATGAACAAGTAGATTTCTGCTCCCAAGTCTGTGTCAGCTCAGAGAGACTTTGGAGAGGTGGGCCCTGCCCTGCTGAACCAACCCCCTGAGAGCTGCCTTGACCACTGCATGGAGGAATGTGCCTGGCTCACAGCTTCACACACCGGTGTGAACACAGTTCCCAATCTATACTGAGCTTTTAGCCACTACCTGAGGAGCCCCACTGGCTCCTTCCCCTTTCTGGCAGACATGCTTTCTCCCCCATATCTTCCTGCACCTTTATCCTGCTCCATCTTCCTTCTTGTTCTTGTTCCCCTTTCTTTTTCCCATTTCTCCTTGTACAGTTGTCCTCATTTGAGACAGGAGACAACTGAAAGACAAGACTCCATAATACAGCAAGGAGGGTGGAAAGCATCATGCTGTGGCTTTAGAAGGGAAACAAGGGCCAGCCCTGGAAGTGCAATAGGCAGGGAGCAGTCACACAGCTCTCCCTAGCCAAGCCAGACTGAAAGAACCTGTCCACTGCTCCCTCCCAAGGACATGGGGCCCTTTGAGGTTTGGGCGTTGTGGATGTAGTCTCCAGTTTGCAAGCAGGCCCACCAGATGGTAGGACATCTCACATTTTCTGTCCTGGCCCTTTTCCACCTTTGCCTTCAAGTCAGCAGCAAGCTCCTAAAGACTCAAAGGACTGGATATTTTAGATTCGATCTTATCTTCCTCTCCACAAAAACCATCCTCCTCCTCCTCCTCCTCTAAGCTTCCCCACTCCTCCTCTCGAAGTCCGGGGAAGCTGCCTTCCCCCAGAGCAGGGAGCAGAAGCCCATTAGGTAGGCACCACCGCCTTCTAGCGAGACAGCATCACATGGCACCCATCCCCGATGCTACCCTGCCCTTTCCTCACCCACATCTGAGCCTCGCTGTCTCGAGGAAGACAAGGCGGGACAGAATTTGCAGAGCAGAGACAGATGTGCCGTACTACACGTACTCTGCTGTTAATTCAGGGTTCCAGGCCACTCCAGCCACACTCTTTTGCATCATCAGTGCATTAGCTTCACTGTGGCTGAGTCAAATGCCTCTGCTCATATCCAGCAGTGGTAATTCAGCAGCAAACGGGAGGAGGAGGAGGAGGCATCCCATCAGTACTCCCCTCACTGTGCAAAGACCTTTGGTTTTCAGGAAAATCATGCTTCAAACTGGGAGAGATCAGCAAAATGCAGTGAAAATACACTTTTAGGTGGATATTTCCATTGCACCATGGTAGCAGGGTGAGTGATGCTTCTACTCATGCAAGAAGTTGATGTTCTCAAAAGATTGTGGGGGTCTTGGCACAGAGTGGGGTCCCCAGAGAAGCAGAGGGGCACCATGAGTCTGCCCATTTGGCTCTGATAGGAATAACCACAGTCCACATGCCCCAGAAAACACAACGAACAGCTATGGCTTTCTGTCTGATCATCTGTACTTTTTTACAAGAAACAACCTCATACCTCAGCAGTTAACATGTCAGCTAGTTAAGGAAGTTAAAATAAATTACAATGGGGGTTTTTATTTATTTCTTTAGGAGCTAATTAAAATACTGGTTGTCTCATTAATTCCAGTTAGCTCCCCTTAACACATGAGATACCTTCTCTCACACTGCCTGTGTTAAACTGCAAACATAACAGATACTACAGTCACCAGCAGAACTCAGCTACTCCTTCCAGCACGTGAAACAGCTCTCCCAAGAGAGCTTTAAGATATGAGCTTTAAGACATGAATCATGGGTTGATTTAGTGTTTTAGGCCAATTCTTACTAACAGAACATGAACATGCAGATATGTATGTGTGATATACAAGCTAAACATATGCAATGTACAGGTCAGAATGAAAGTGCCAGGCCTTTGACATACAGAGAATGAGGGAGCAGAGATCCATGTATTACTATATTCAGGCATCAACCCTAGGCTCTAGTAGAGAGCAGACTCTGAACTCTATACATGTTATCAGCTCCTCTCTGCAGGACCCAGCCTCTCTCCATTGGTCTGACAGAGACTTAAGTCTGGCAGCTGATCTTCAGTGGCATGAATATCCCTCACAGCATCTTCCCTAGGGCAGCATTCCACCTCCATCACTTTTTGTTATGTGTGCACACACATTATCCACATACCCAAATATATATCCACATTATTCTTGAGATGATCTCTTAATCTTCTCTGAAGCATTTGGTGGAAGGTCTGCACACAGATGTTGCCTGAAGAAACTTTCGAGCCCATACATGGCAGAAGGAAAGAGGCCTCACATTTGGCTGTTGTCATCTTTCAAATGACCTTTCTCAACCACTGCACTATCTAGACGTTTCACAACTCTGTCACCAGCAGGTATGATATTTCTTGTAAAAGAACAGCCTCTTTTAGTCCAGCAGCCCCTGTAACCTGCTGTGGTGCCTGGCTCCAGCCAGGCAGCTGTTTTCTTGTGTCAGGTGGGTGGCTGTCTGCAGTTTCATGCAGGACTGATGCTAGGTCCCACATCCAACACAGTAAGTGCCAAAGTTTTCAAGGCCTGACTGACAGGACAGACCTGTCTGCAGCCAGTCAGATGTCAGCAATTTAACAGGGACAGGTTGTACTGAGGATTCAGATGCACAAAATCTTGCACTTGAAAAGAAGCAGCTTAATGGGGCCCTCAAAACAAAGTGGATATTCTATGGGGGCAAAAGTGCTTCAAAGGGTGCTCCAAGAGCACTGTGTTTCTCTGATGTCAATCTCCTCTCCTGTCCTGACAGCCACTCAATAGGACCAGGTAGAGTTGAGTCATAGCGAGATTCCTGCATGGCTTCCTAGGATTTAAACTTGAAGTAGGCTTCAACTGTAGTGAAGAAAAAAGGTGTTGCATTAGGGCAATACCCTGAGTGGGAGGGGCATGAGGGGAAGGAAACAGCATCCAGGTACTTACTTGCATATTCCTGTGGTGTCATGGCCTGGTTGATGACACTAGTGAAGGCTCGGATCCACTCCAGCTGCTCAGTCTCTGTCTCGCAGGTGAAGAGGTATTCCCGGTCAGGGGTGACGATGGTGATGCCATAGTGCCAAGAGAAGTTGCCCTGTGTCCCTGAAGGCAATCCCTTCTGGACACTATATCCATTCTCTCCACTGCCCACAAACACCTCACCCTTAGCGAATGCGTCCTGCACACCAGGAGGGAAAGACAGTGATTTATGGAATCCCAGGAGAACGAGAGAATCATTACAGTGCACCTAAGGACAGGAGGAGAGTGTGAGGATTGGGGATGCAGCAGCAAAAGGTTTTGGAGGTGGTCAGGGGATTCAGAAGAGCAGTGAGTCTGTGCTCAAAGGAAGCAATGAAAAGGAAAAAATAAGGGCATAAATCTCAAGAGGTCTGAGAGAGGAACTGCTGCTCTCATGTCTCTCTGTGTCACCCTCCCACCACCTCCCTTACACTGCTGCCCTCTCTGTTTCCTTTGTTTGCAGGCAGTGAAACAAGCACAGAAAGCATGTGATGAACTAAAAAGGAGGGAAAGGGGAAGACCTGGAGTCCATTCATAGCAGCTGGGAAACCTGCAAGCCACCCTCCTTGCAGAGCACAGACTCTGTGTGCACTTTGTCCCTGCCCTCAGCACCGCTGCCCGCAGCTGCCCGGCGGTCACATCTTCCTCTCACCAAAGGATCCTTGAAGTACATGAGCCTGCGGTGATCCAGCGTGAACCAGCGCTTCTTAAAAGCCTCTCTCTGCTGTGAAGGGAAGAGGTGACGTGTGAGGTGACAGTGCCCTCTGCTGCGAGCAGTGCGAATGGATACCCCAAACTCATCCCAACCGCTTGAAGCAAGCCCCTGCCTTAACAGCAGCCTCCTCCTCGCCCTTTCTGAGCTAGAGTAGGGGTCAGTATCGGGTTATTCAGTCCCAGCTGCTGTCCCCAACTCCTGAACTTCGATGAAGGACCCCAGAGTTGAGACAGGAGAAATCTGGACACTAAATACCTGTAAGGTCAGGCACACACAGACACATGCAGAGAGATCTGTCGTTCTGGGAGAAAGCAGGGACTCTGGCTTCATCTACTTTCACATGTGTCCTTCCCCTTCCTTTTATTCTCCCCTCCCTTGGTGCACACACACTGTTCCCACGGGTGTCTAAAGAGTCGGGGGGGAATGAGGAAACAGCAGGAGAAAAACATTGAAGTAGTGAAAGCCAGTGGTGCTCTGGCAGGCCCCTGTTAGATTTTTTTCTGCCATAGCAGCTCACCTTGGGACCAGTCTTCTCCATGTATCCCTCCTTCAAGAAGTTTCTCGTCAGACGATTTTTAATCTGAAAAAATGGCAAGAGTAATATTCACTTAGCTGTGCCTCTTCATTATTCATTTCCCTCCCCCAAATTCAGTCACCTTCTAAATTTATATTTCTCAAACTGCCTAGCTAGGCATCACTTCTGCCTCCAAAATGCCCAGAAACAGCAGAGAGCAGCTGTTTCCTGACCACCACAGGCCCTTTTAAAAACACCTTCTCATCTCTCTGTCTTTACCCTGCAATTTCCACTTCCTGGGGTTACAACAGCAACTAATGAGCTCTTTTATCATGTAAGCAGCGGGAGACTCTGGACCGTGCTCTGGTGCAGCCTTACCTCATTATCGCTGGCAATGGGAAATGCTACCTTCAGGTAATGGAACTGCACAGAGCGGATGGCGTTGAACCAGTCCACTACCTCCTGAGGATGGAACAGGACAGGACAGAAAGCTTAGCAACAGGGCAACAGTGGGGCATCTAAATTCACCCAGCTGCACCCAGCCCTGTGTTAACTACAAACACAGTCAGCTCTCCCTCCGCAGCATCTCCCTCACATGCACACAGCCAGCACGGCTGCCCCGTTCCCCACCTGCACAGGCAGCACATCTTCTATAGAACTCCTCCCACACAAACCAATTCAGCCAGTGCTCCTGCCCTGCTCCCTGCAGCAAAACTCACTCATAGATACACAAACACAGAGCCAGAACTCCCACCCTATTACCTACAGCAACACACCCCATCCTACCCATGCTTCATACTATTTAATATCAGCAGCTCCTCAAAGCACCTCAATGGCTTTGCAGTGTTTGATGCTAAAACCAGATACCTTTCCACTTTCATGGTACACAAATATATTCCGGGTCTTATTGTCTTTGAGATAGGTGATCTGCAGGCCATTGGGGTTCCCAATTTTCTCTGGCTGGAATGTAGCATTGATGACATCTATTTTAGCATTGATTTTGGGTTCTTTGGCCTGAAAACAGAATGGCATTGACCATGCATGAGCAATCCTAGAAGGAAAGAGACCTGAGCTACTGATTAAGTGGGGTAAGGCAGGGTCAGAGGCCTGACCCAGGTGGAGAACCTTGTACTTGGCCTTTTTAAACCCTCTGAGGTTCATATCAACCAATTTCTGGAGCTTGTCCAGGCTCCTCTGGATGGCATGTCCTGCTTTTCCCTACCCTGAGCCATTCCCTCCCTTGTGACAGTATTTTAGGTCCTGCCCCACTCATTTCAGAGAGATGAATGAGCAGAAAAGTAACCCTCCTCAAAACCAACCAGAGAAAAGGTTTTTGCCAACTTGGCTCACAATGAGGTGAGGTTGGTTCCAGGAATGGTGCAGGATTACACACCCAGGCAAATGGATAGGAGTGAAGTGAAAGATCAGTCCTTTTCTCAGTAGTGAGGGAAGCACAAAGGGAGAGCATGAGGAAAAGTCACTGTGACAGTAGGAAGGGGACCTTTCTCCTTAGTGACATGTTTTGCTGTCACCTCTGAGCTGGGATGAGCAAGGCAAGCTCAGAAACACGCATAGGAAATTAGAACATCTCTGTGACCATGCTGCTCTGGGCGGAGTGCACACTGAGGTGGGAGTTGACCACCATACTCACATCCTGCTTGGTGAAATACTTCAGACATCCCTCTCTCTCAGACAAGAGGAACTTGCGGGGTAGGAACTGCCCGTTGTCTCGACCTCGCTTCCAAAGGATGCCTTCCTTCACCCCTTGGAGCAGAAAAGCCACTTACAATAGCATTCCCCCACAGGCATGGTGGGCATCAGAGAGCTGCATGCAGCCTGGGGCCCAGCCACCCCTCTGGGACAAAGAACATGAGGGACTATTGCTGAGAATAAACACTTCAGATTTTTCACCTCTGACTTACAACTAAAGAAGGTGGTGTTCCCATGTTTGCAATGCAGATAAGCACTCACCAAAAGACATTCCCAGATTCCTCCCACCTCCTAGTCCTGCTCCCACTACTACCTCGGACAGTGCGAGAGCTGTCTCCTGTGAACACTAGAGTCCTGGCCCATGCAGACTTTGGTGTGGGATCAGAACTCTTCCCACTTGACTCTGCAGGCTCTTGGGCTCCAATGCCCTTTTGTCACAGGACTGGCAGTGCCATTTCAAGGACAACTGGCACGGTTAGAGGGGGTAGCATGCAGCAGGACAGATATTCCTTATTGTAGATGTCTGTCTCCACCAAGAAAACAAATGTCTTTGAAAAATGCCACCTGGTGACACCAGGCTTTTAAGCTACCTGTGGCAGTGCCGGCCTATGCTGTCCACAATTTAACATCCCCAAAACTAAGCCCTGTAAGTACCAATTGGGTTCTCAGGAGTACTTATGGGATTTACAACACTCATGCCTCATGACGCTCAGAACTTTCCAGCAAAGGCAACAGGCAATGTTTTGATGCTGTGTTCTGCTCTTACCATCAGAATATGGCAGCTGTTTTCCCGGCTCAGTGAATTCTTTGCGTTCATATTTGGCCCGTATCCACTGTTCTCTCAGCACTCTGTGGAGAGAGGTGACAGGTAGCTCAGAAACAAACTAGAGGAATTAGAGGAACAGAGAATCGCCCTTCCCCCTTTTCTTCTGTATGCAGCAACTTACTGGCAGTCATTGTAGGTTGGCTGGTAATAGTAAATAGGGATGTGAGCTTCATATATGGCTTTAGTCACAGCATTCCCATGCTTGGCCAGAAACTGCAGAGTGAGACAGAGAGTTAGTGCCTTGCCTTCGATGCAGAGTCATGTTGGACCTTTTCTTTCCTGACCCACTACACGGTTAGATGCACATCAAACTCTAATGGAGCATTCTCTTTCCCCTCCATTGCAACATCCCAGCAGCCCGGCTGCAGGAAGGTGGGTCTCAAAGGTCTCATCTACTCTCAGACATTACAGTGATTGCACCTGAATCAACAAAGTGCCATAAATGTCACTTCCGTAAGGCTGGGCGCGTACACATGGAGTGGATGTGCCATTCCCCACATCTCCTGGAGAGTTCAACAACAGCTCTGCAATGGCATCTGGAAGGATATTCCAACGTCTTCCAAAGAGCAACAAGACACAGATTATTTTCTTTGGATCTCCAGAGAATATTTTCAGTCCCACGAACATTAGTAAGTTGAATAGGCTGTAGCAGGGAGAACTCAAGTCCTTATAAGTGCCATTTTTCTCAAGAGATCATATTATACCTGGAAACTTTTCTTGGAGAATGGAATTGCCCAAGATTTTCCCCTTGGACTGCTAAAATTAAGAGGAGACATTGAGGCTGGATGGTCTTGGCAAGTGGAAAACAAGGAACCTGAAGCAACAAAGACCCTAAGCCTTAGAAAGATACATTGCAAGAGCTCTGCACTTGCCATAAAGTAAGGGGACATGAGGAGACACATAAGGCAAGCGTATCCTCCCTCTCTCAGTGAGTTGTGAGGAGTTATCCCTGATTATCACAAGTAGAAAAGAGACTGACTAAACCAGATTACATACCAACTCTGTGAGGTCAAAGGACTAATTTTGCCAGGACACTAAGTGTAAAGCCTAGTCCAAACCACCTGCCCTACCCATGGGGATAAAGCTCTCACCTGCACTTGAGCATCATCCCAGTAGTCCATCTTCAGGGATTTGACTTTGCTGATGCTAGGGATGTTGCGGTGAATTCCTGAACAGCTGAGGCATATAAAGACACCCAAAGTAGAGGATGCCCAGTCAGGATCTGAGAATATGGAAAAGGGTAAAACTAGAAGTGGTGAATATCCCTGGGAGATATGCCTCGCCTGTGAATGTAGACCTGAGAAACAGGGAGCTGATGACCACCTCATCTGAGCTGAGTAATTAATATCCAAGGCATGGATGCCAGTCAGGAAAAAACACAGCTATTAGTCCTTCATTCCCCATTCCAATCACTCTGATTGAATTTTTAATGACCTATATCTTGAAAAACCCCAAACTGCTCTGTGAACTCCTTTTGCGTAAAGGATCACCCAGAGGAAAATGAAACCACCTCTGGGAAAAGACCCCAAGAGCTGTTTAGTGCATCACAGCAAACCCCTAACAGTGTTTAGCTCAGGAAGTGGAAAACAATCTTGAATCTAAAACTCTCCTGGAATAATTAAATAGGGCAAAATTGTACTAATTTGCCTACTCTTAATTTGGCTTGGGTAGTACACTCATTCTGGAGGTGTATGGTGGGCATTTTTAGCAGCATTTATGGGGCCTCAAACTGAGTACCCTTCTGAGAGGGCAAGCCCTTCAATAAATGAAATTTCCTAGGCAACTGTGGCAGGCTGTCAGTTCAGAGCTGAGTCATGGCAGAGACAATGCCCTCCTGAATCATGCCTTCTTTCTGGAGAAGTTAGGATTTCACTGTGAGCTTTCCTGTCAGGTCCTGACTGGGCATGACCTTGATTTGCATTTGAGATCTGACATGACTACAACCCACGGTGCTGCAGCTATGCAGCCCCTGCTAATCTGGCACTCCCACATCCCTGTCCTTTCCACCAGTGCTATGGCAGCATCTTCTCCCTCCTCCCTTGCCAACCCACCTTCAGGGAGAGGAAATGAATACCCAGAGCAATGCCTCCCCTTTCTCTCCCCCCCAGGCTCCTGGGCAGTCCAGACAGCCAGCACCAAGTGGCTGCTAGTGATCAGCCCCAGCTCTCTGCTTCCAGCTCTTCCTCCAGCATCCTTCGGGGACTCACCTGGCTTCCCGCAGTCCGCACACAAAGAGTTCTCTGCCCTTTTCCACACTTCCTTCAGGGCCTTCATGCTCCGCTCGTTTCCTCCAGCCATCACCTCGGAATGGTATCCCTCCAGGCAGGGCAGGACAGGGCCAGGAGAGCAGCTGCCTGCACCTTATACACCTGCAGGCCAACCCACTGCGTTATCCAGGAGAGAAGGAGCCGCCAGAGGGACAAGCTTTGGCAGACAGAGAGAAAAGAGGAAGGCAAGAGAAGCCTAAGGTTAAGGTAAGTAGAAAGGGTACAGAGGCTTGTCGGTGCACCTGAGCTGGCTGAGCACAGGCAGGGGCAGAGGCTGGAGGCTGAAGTGCACCCAGACTGTTCCTGAGGAGTGAGGAGGAGGAGAAGGAGACCTGCCCCATGGGCGTGGAGGGAAGTGCAGCAACTAACCACAGAACTGGTTTTTCCACATTTCTGCTGGTGAAAGGACAGACCAGGAAAAGAGCGAAAGCAGCAAGCAAGCTGATAAAGGAAAGCTGCCTGTGGACAAGTGACTGCCAGGCTGTGACAGGACTCCTGTCAGGACTCATCATGCTCTGTCGGCTGGGGGGGCTGGCTTTGGCTGCCCCCACAACACTTCAGGAGCTTCCACCGATGTCAGCTGGTCACCACACAGGCATTACACCTATTTTTAAGGCGAGAACAGGGGAGCAATAAAGGTTCAGGAGCTCAGCCAATGTCACTCTAAGCCATCAGAACATGGCAGTCTTCGTGCCCGCACCAACTCATGCCAATACGTCTCTCCATCACTACAGAAATCATGGCTGTCCAGCCAGATGCTGCGACTTGGACATAGCATCAGAGCCAAGACCCACCTCCACAACTGCCTTTCCCGGTTAAGAAGAGCAGCACATGCTCTGCTAACACCAAGAAATGACAATAGCTTGAATTTAATAGAACAGAGGTCTATTGAAGAATGCTCAGTTGAAGAACTGCAGATGTTAACTATTAGGAAGAGTGACATTTATTAAAGAGATGTAGATGCAAAACACTCTGGAGTGTCTGAACGAGTCTCGGGCTACACTGTGAGATCGGGTGCTACACTGCCATGTTCGCCGCACAAGGCAGCGCCACAGAATCTTTCGCTGGGAGGAAGCTGAAGAGGAGTGCGGCCGGACGTTCCCACGCCTGAAGCAAGCCCTGTGCACCCCAGGCTGGACTCCAGGGCCGGGAGCAGGCCCAGGCGCGGTCCGGCCCGCCCGGAGCGGGGGGCGGCGGACAGAACTGCCGGCGTTCCGGCGGAAGGGGCGGGCGGCAGCAGCGGCAGCGTGGGGCCGCCATGGGCCGCAAGAAGAGCAAGAAGCGTCCGGGCGGCCGCGAGGGGCGGCTGGTGGTGACTTTCGACGAGGAGCGGCGCAGGTGAGGCCGGGCGGGCCCCAGGGCGCAGGCGGGGAGGGAAGGAAGGCATCCCCCGGTGGCTAAAAGCCGGGCGCTTTCTGTGTTGTCGGTGGGCAGGGAGTACCTGACCGGCTTCCACAAGCGGAAGGTGGCGCGGAGGAAGGCGGCGCTGGAGGAGATCAAACGGAAGCTGAAGGAAGAGCAGAAGAAAATTAAAGAGGAGGTGAAGGAAGGGGCTTTTGTCCCCCCTCGCCAGGGCGGGCAGGGAGCGGGGCAGGAGGGGCGGGCAGAGGCGCCGCATGACCTGTTTCCGTTCCTCAGCGGCACCAGGAGTATGTGAAGATGCTGAGCGAGAGGGAAGAGGCGCTCGGTACGTGCTGGGCCCTCGGTGGGGAGGAGGTGGGCGCCCGTGGTCCGACAGCCTTGACTGGGTGTTGAGAGCTGGGGCAGGGATGCTCGCACGCTGTCCCATAACAACAGCTGCTCGGTCCTGTCGTGTTCCCCAGACAAGCTGGGCAGCAATCTGAGCGGTGGCCCCGCAGCCCTCTGTCCCGGGAGTCATCAGGGTTGTGCAGAAAGGAAAGAGCAGGAGGACATCTCCAAGGTGTCACCAGGTCTCCTCAGGGGAGACAAGGAGCTTGCCATCCAGCCTTGCAGTGCCAAGGCTGGACGGCACTGCCCTTTATGCCTGCATTCCAAGGCCAGGTGTTGCCCCAGCACAGCATGGTGCATCAGGAACAAGTGAGTTTATCCCGTGAAAAGTTGGGCACTTTGCAGTGCAGGATTTCTTGTGTTCCCAGAGGAGGCTGATGAACTGGAGCACTTGGTGACATCGCGGACAGAATCTGTGAACATCGACCACCCAAACCACATCGTAACAGTGACCACCATCAGTGACCTGGACCTCTCGGGGGCACGCCAGCTGGGACTGACCAGCCCCATGGTAAAGCCTCTTGCTGCCTCTCTGTATCAGCTGTACACACTCCTGGGGCTGGTGAGGTAGGGTTGGTGGTCCCTCAGTGTGTCCAAGGCCTTGCAGCTGGGTGGGAGCAGGGATGAAAAGGGAAACTCATAACTTTCATATTTTTCTACAATTTAAATTGGGCCGCTAAAGAGAAGGAAATGTTCTGTGTGAATAGCTCACTCCAAACCTCCCTGGAACCCTTTGCTAGTCCCGACTGACCCTGGTTAAAGGAAAAGTGTTACTGGACTGGATGGCAACAGTGTAATACTTTAAAAGCTGATACAAGAGAAGCAGCAAGGTTTCAGACTTTGCTGCATGGTCTGCCCTTGACCTCTTTCCTGTGTCCTGTTCAGAAATATTACTGTTAGCATGAGGAGGCATTTCTCTCTCCATAATCCCGTGTTTGGGCTACAAATAAGGAAACCATTCTGTTTGTGGTCACTTTTATTCTCAACATTGTAACTAAGAGCTTGTACTTTTTTCATAGGGAGTCTCAGGTATTGGTTGTGCTTATATTTGTAAGGTCATCTAATCTGAAAGTCCAGTCAAAGAAGTCTTGATAGTAATTTAAGTAAAAGGCATGACCTTCGATTCATTCAAGTTTAAACTTCAATTTCATGGCCATTAAGATCATGCTGAAGTTTTTGGATCTTGGGGTGTATTACTGTAGGACATCTCTGGTTGTGCCTTTCTGTGGGACTGCAATAGGAAACCTTGACATTTGGACAGCGAAGGGTGTGGAGAATTAAAAAATCTTAATCTGTGACTAATTAGTTCAAAAACAGGATGAAAACAAGAAGGCAATGGAAACGCCAGAATCACGAAAGTCCTTTCTTTTTAAGGGAAAAACTGATGGATCTGAAGAAGAGAAAGGGGAAGAGGTGGTGAACAAGCCTGTGAGAGCAATGCCCAAGAAGTCCAGAAACCCCTTCCTGTCTGAAAAGTATGTACAGATTCCTTCAGGGCTTCGCTGCTCGGCTCTGGAAGCTGATGGGAGCGTTGGGTTCCGGGACGCGCGGCGTGGCCGCAGGGAGTGCGGTGCTGCCCGGGCAGGGGCCGGCAGGGGGCGCTGGCGGAGCGCGGCCCGCACGCCCCGCTCCGCTCCTGCCGCCCCGGTGGCCGAGCGGGAGGAGGGTGGGCTGCGTCCTCCCCTCTCACCTAGTCCTTCTTCGCCGCACATTCCGCAGCGTGCACTGCTTGTCTCTAGGGCTGAAGGTCAGAGGCTCCTAAAGCTGAAAGCTAAGGCGTTCTCCACATTTTTCAGTATCCAGGTTTTACAGCTGCTTCGAGGGTGTGGAGAGTTGCTTTAACTCTGCGGGGTCTGGGCAGCACGATGCTCACAACATTAATTGTTGTTGTTACCGCACATGGAGTCGTACAGATTTCCTGCATAGCTTAGAATCCCTCTGGGACTCTCTGTGTCTGGCATCCATTCCTGCTGGGTCTCACAGAGCTCTCCAGCTATTGTTGTGGTGCCGCCTTGCTTCTGCAGGCTTTGGTCCCCAAACATTTTTCTCTTTCTGCCCTGCACAGAATCTCTTCTCTTACTGCCACGCTGCACACGCACAGCCGGAAAAAGACGAAAGGAAAGAGATCCCAACGTGGGCAAGGCCCACGTAAGAAAATCCAGAAGTCCAGCACAGGGCGAACCACCAAGACTCAGCGTCGGAGGCTGACTGGCAAAATGGGCCGCGACCAAGATTAACAGAGAAACTAATGTTCAGCCCAGCAGCTGGAACAGTGCTCCACATCTGGCCTGCTGCTCTTCGGGACCCTGTCTTTGTGGGCAAGCACCCACATGTTTACATGGCATTCTGACTAGCCATTAACCCAGTTCAGGCTTTCTGTAGCCTCCTGAGCACTGGTCAGGGCGACTAGACACTCTACCCATTTATTTTTGCAGTGATCTCCAGCTAAGTGTCTGGGTAGCACAGAATCTCTTAAAAACTTCTGCTGAAGGTCCTGTCCTCTATTTGGTGTATCCCTTCTGTCCTTGGCCCCTCCCTTTCAGAGCTGATACTTGGCTTTATCAAAGAAGAGGATCTGGGGCAGAGTGCAACAGGCACATCATTGTCAGGGCAATTTGAGAGACTTGGGAGAGCTTTGCTTGCACTCCTGCATCAGTGCCCTGGCATTTCTGCTGTGCAGTAAATCCTTTTTCCATGGAGACACGGTGTCACCTTGTCTCCTGTGTTTCTTCACCACACAACACAGTGCCACACCTGAATGCAGGGGTAGTTTTTGTTTGCTACTTGTGCCAGGTGGAATTGGGTAACTTTGTGAATAAATTTGAAGTCATTTTGCTAAGAAAAAAATAAATCTTTGACTTATTTGAAGCATAACAGGAGCTGTGCTAATGCCAGTACCAGCTGGAAAGAGGGGGAGGTAATTCCTGGTGTTTAAAGGATATTGAAATCCACTGGTGCTTGGAAAATGGAATAGCTGGGAGCTATTTCTGTGGCAAGGCAGAGCCAGCTAGAGCAGGAATGGCTCATTCCATTGTCTGCTGAATATGCCGATGGTAACTGCGATAGCTCAGGGGAGTCTGAAATGCCCTAATGCCCTTGCTGTATGTGTGTGGCCCTCTCCGGGTGGGAGTGGCAGAGGCTGCCCTTGTCCTTTCCCTCAGGGTTGCTGCAGTTATTAGCAGCTAATTGCCTTTCTTCTTGGGACCTCAATGTATGTTTTTTACTGTGCTTGCCCTCAGCAGGGAAAGAAAAGAAATTTGTATGGTTGGGATTTAGGAATACCAGTGGCAAAACTGAGTGAATTCTCTGAGGAGGAGAGTGAGCCCAGGCAGCATGCTGGCCTCTGTCCTGAAGTATCCTGCCTCTGTCAGCCAAGCCTCCTCCCATGCCATGTGTGCACTGGAAAGGAAATGACAAAGAAAGAAAAGGCCTATGTGTCCAAAACCCACACCAGAAAAATTTGCAACCCAGCAATGGGCAAATAAATAGATTCCTCCTGCCAGAAATGGGAGGGAAAAGAGTAAAGCAGTGCCTGAGGCTGCATGGAGGAAGATCAGAACAATGCTGATGGCCACCAGCCGCTAAAGTGAATGGCACCAGCCTGATGTATCTCTCCATCGTTTCTTGTAGGGTGTGCACACGGAGCTGTTCTCCAGAGCGTGTTAAGGGGAGGGTGTGATCTCAACACTGACAGCAGCAGCACAGTTTCTGCTAGAGGGAGGGTTCTGGAGGGAGCCAGGCGACACACGTGCTTGTGGTAAGGAAGGTGGTGGTAAGGGCTTGTGGTAAGGGTCCTCTTGCACTTCCCTTTCCTTTCTGAAGAAGGTAATTGCTGGGGAAGTGGGCACTGTTATCACTGGTGCCTTGTGTGCTTGGATTCAGAGTCCCAGCGTGGGCTGAGTTCTTGGCACTAACACAGAATAAATTCAGCCACATTATTAAGGGGCGTGTGTGTGGTTTTCTCACCTTTTAACACTGCCTTAAAGGCCCTTCCAGAAAGGTAATGGGATTTAATGGGTGAGCTTACCTATTCATCTGTCTCACCTAGGGTTCTTGGGTGTTTCAGAGCTTCAAAAACACAACTCAGGCAAGGCCGAAAGTGTTATGCTGGATCCCAGCCAAAGTATCCAAGAGGTCCCATGTGTGGAGCATAAATTATTTATTGTTCTGGCTTGGGAGTTACATGTTCTAGAGCGCTCTGTGCTTGGTGGGTTTGAGAGGGATGAAGGAGAGAAGGAGAGGGAAGTTCTGTTTGGAGAGGTGTATCACACCAAGGGGGACAGCAGCTCAAAGCTGGAGGAAAGGGTGACATCCTTGGTCTGGGTCATACAGCAGCTTTCCCTTCTCTCCAGGACATAGTGCCTTGTGGACCGTGGACCTGTGTGCTTCCTCGCCCGAGGAGTTTGCTCTGGAGCTGGTACGGCCACTGTAAAAGAAATGTACTATCTCTCTGAGAAATCTGCTGGAGTGTGGAGTGTGGAATGTGGATCAGTTGCCTTCCCCAGCCTGTAGGCAGCCTGGCATGGTAGCTGGGACAGAGCTGTATGACCTCATTGTATTCCGGATGAGGTGTTAAGAGTGGCTTCAGTTTTTGTCATTTTGCTGCCGGGCAATCTAGAAGAATCTCACTTTTAGTTTGCTGTTTCCCTGGCCTAATAACACTTTTGACCCTTTCTCAAGTGTCAGCTGAAGTCTCCAACAACCCCTTCCACGCTCTGAAATCTTTCAGTTCCTGCTAGAAAATGAGTTTTCAAATTCAAAAAAAAACCAAAAAAGTGTATGGAAAAACCGAGAACAGAACTATTAAATCCTATACAGCGTTAACCATCAGGATTGCTCACTACACTATTGATTTCTCCATTTGATTGATTAAAGCTTTATTCTGTAATGTGAATTACTGACTCAGCCCTAGCCTGCTGTTTTTGTTATGCACAGGGTATACAGTCAGGCTACCCCTGGATATATTGAAATGAGGATATGAGTTTTCACACACTAGCTAGTGAGTGAAGTGTTTGCCAGGCACATCACAGGTCATACCAGACTCTGACTTAAAATTCTTCTTTGCTGCTTCCACTTGTTTTCAAGACGGATTCGAGCATTTTGGGGTTTTTTTTCCCTCCTTAACTGCGCAGGAGGAGGCTGCTTCCAAATGTAAGGTACTTGCAAAATACAAGGTACTTGCAAAAATCAACCTGCTAGTGCAGTTGCTGCTCCGTAAAGGAAAAGCAGAGACCAGCAGGTCCCTGTGAACCCCCTTTTCCACAGGCATTTCACGTGTGGCTCCGCAGCTAGGTCACTTGGGGTACCTGTGCATTGCTGTGCACGTGCCCCAGGCTGGCACAGAGATGCAGGGCTTTGACATGGGCTGCCACACTGGGGTTGCCATGCATGATGGCTTTCGCTGGCTAGACTGCGATTACGCGCACATGCACACACAAAAATATAATTGGGATTACAGAGGATCAAAAGCAGACTGGGAGCCAAAAAGATCAGATAGTTGGGGGAAAATTGGAGCGCAGCAAAAAGGAGGAATGGCTGCAGTGTGTGCATGAGCTGTGAGATAATCAGTACACCGCAGTCATTGCTTTTGTCGTGTACCAAGCTCAAGGCTATACTCAGTACAGTCACAGTGCTGTTTCCAGCATTGTGTTCCAGAAAGGAACTCAAGGAAAAAAGTTACTGGGAGAGTGATGAGAGCTTTCAGGGACTAAAAGGGAGCTGAAAAATGGGTTCTGTGAGGTAGGTAGGTTAGGGGAGTGGATTGCAGACTGCCCTCAATGATTGAACAAAAGGTGAAACTGATTTTTTGTAACTGTCACCAGCATGGGAAAGAGAAGAGTTTGAATTGTAGAAGGAAGAGTGGAGGACAGATGTTAAGGCAGTTCTGCTAGAAAGAGCACGAGTCAGGCAGGGCTTGTGCTTGGTAGGTAAAGCCCACGTTAGGCAAATCTCTCTGAGTGCTGTGGGTAGGCATAACCCCCTGTTGGAACTGTGCTGGGACATGGTGGCGTTTCGCTCTCAGCGCTCGCGGATAAGTCCGCTGCTTTGGCATCTGTTTCGGCCCCGGGATAACTAACTCTTGGGGTGCTGCCTCCGAGGAGCACTGCGTAGCCATTCGGCAGGCAGTGAGGTCCCTGGGGAGCTGCAGCCGAGGGGAATGGCTGGGGGCCGAGCCGCAGCGCGGTGCCGGTGCCGGTGCCGCTGCCCGGGCCCAGCCCCCAGCCCCGGCCGCTCGATCGCCCGCCCGCTGCCCGCGACACGTGGGAGCCCGCGCCCGGGGGCGCCATGGCCGCGCGCCGCCGGCGGCCACTCAGGAGGCGGTATTCAAATCGCTGCCCATGGACAGCCAATCAGAGGGGAGGGGGCGGGGCCTCGCTCCCGCGGTTCCCACGGCGAGCTTCATTGAGGGGGAGCTCGGCGGGCGGCGAGGTGCTGGGAGCCCCAGGGAAGCTGAGGTACTGGGGATACTGGGAGGTGCTGGGAGCACTGAGCACGGCCGGCTGCATGCATGACAGAGGCCCTGGGGATCACAGCGTTATCCTGACAGTAGGCCCCAAGGGATGTGGGGAGTGATGATTTGCCCATCAGGCACTGGGGTACCAAGGGCTCCAGCCGCGCGTAGCAGTCCACGGGCAGTGGTGGGCAGCGATGTTGGCGTGTTTTGTGCTGCATCCCTGGCAGGGAAGTGCTTAGGCTCCTGTCAAGCGTTTTGTGTGAACAAGTCAAGCAAACGTGCCACAGTGTGAGGAAGGATGCTGCGAGGCTGGCACCTAGTGCAACTTGCTGTACTGAAAATGAGTGCACTGACAAACAAAAATTATAGCTTTGTTTTGGCATTGACGTTTGGCCTTGGTTGTTTTGGGGAGCAGCCATAGCCTCGATCAGCTGCTCTGACTCAAATGTCCATGTTTAGGGCACCAGTGGCATGTTCACATCTCAGATGCTGCTCTGATTTCCCGTCCTCCTCCAGGCAAATTAGGCAGAATCCTCACAGCTCAGATCACATTCTCAAATCCGAGGACTCACTCTCAAACCCTGCAGGACAGAGGAGGTGATGGTGGGCAGGATGCTTGCAAGAAAACAGAACAGAAATGTGGATCCCAGCTGTCGTGCTAGCAATGCTTGTTACCCTTCACAGTTTCGCAGTCTGCTGTCCTACAGGTCTGAAAATTTTAGCAGGATTAACTAGAGTCTCAGTGGATTTCCAAATTTCCTAAGCTGCTTAGAGCCATCCTTTTATGACCAACATAATTAAGAAGAAAGGTTTCGTTTTTGTGCCCTTTAAGAGAGAAAGAACATTTCCATCAAACAAAATAGCAGGACATGTGCATCATTCCCTCTGTTCACAAGGACTCCCAAACTGAGAGGTGTCAGCAGTCATTTCAGGGTGCAGTGCCCCTCCTAAAAGAGGTCCCTGCTAGAGCACATTCTTTTATTACCTGTATTTATATGGATCACCTTGTACCTGGGTTCCCTTCGATTCCTGTATTGACAGTTGGGAGCAGCAAACTTCAGTCTGGAAATAACACTCCTGCTTCCACAGCTTCTTCTGCTGCTGTTCCTTCCTCCTTTTTCTCCTGGCTGGCCCCTGCCAGTAGCCCACCAGCCAAAGATCGTCCCTGCTATGCACAATGTCTGGTTCAGTGGATGACGTGCCTTGCATGAACTTTGAAGCCAACGTATTTGCAAAGAGCCTGTGCCAGCACTGTTTCCGAGCCGCAGGGGCTCACCAGCATGCTGTCCAGGTGAGCTCCTCTGTCCCACCTGCAGGCTGTGGATACTTCATTAAGGGCCTCTTTGTTCTGTACTGAGACTCCACCTGCCTTTTAGAGATAGAAATCCCTAAGACAAAGGCTCGGCCAGGATTTCTAGATTTTTTTTGGTGGTGAAAACCTCTATGGGCATTCCTTTCCAGGCATAGGAATGCTTAATTTAACTGTGCCAGGCCAAAGCTGGGAATCAAGCTGAGCAGGGAAGTGCTGGACACTGGATACGAGGGGCTTGATGGCCTTTCCCTGGCAGAGAAAGCAGGGGTGTTGCAGATGCAAAGCTCCAAGGAGGGCGTTTGAGACTGGCAGAGCAGGGACCCACTCTGTATTAATCTCTGCTTGATGCTTGCTGGCATTTACAGCTTTGCCTCACCTTAAATATGGTCCTGGTCGATCCCCTACGGCCTCAGCTGTTGGCTTGGTGCCAGGGCTTAGTTCTGTCCCTGAGGCAGCTTCAGCAAGATGTTCCCAGAGGAGAAGGCAGGAGAGGGGTGAATCTCATGGGGTTTTGGGCTCCAGATGCCTTGATCCAACACGATCCTTTGGGACAGGTCTGGACATACAAGCTACTTGGCTGTCTCATAGTGGGCAACAGCTGGTTTCATGTTCACAGAGGGTTTCATGTTGTTCGACGTCCTCCAGGAGCAACTGGCCAGGGATGATGAAATAGTAATGAGCCTCCCTCTCTCTTTCTCACCCTCTCCCCCTCTCCTCCTGGCCTTGGGCCCTCTAAGGTTACCTCAGCCCTTCACCCTCGATCTGCTCAGAGCTGTCAGCTCTGAGCGAATCCTAGTGCGGGCGAGACGCTGGAGGGGGGCGGCGCCGACAGCCGGCTCCCCGGAGCCTCCCCCACTGCTGCTCATAAGCCCCGCAGGTAACAGGGGCCAGGGAGGATGCTGAGATGCAAGCCCTGACAGAGAGAGGCAGAGGCTGGGACTACAGCCTTTTCTGCAAAAATCTTCCTTCCTCTGAGCTCCACTGCCTCTCCCTGAGCCATCCTGCTGGTGTGGGAGAGCAGCATCAGTGCCAACATGGGGGGGAAGTTTCCCTGAACCCTCATCCACACATGGAGTCTCTGGGATGTCTGCAGCATTCAGCATCAAATAGGAGCATGCTAGGTCTCTCTGGCCTTTTGATATAGGAGAAAAACCTCAGCAGTGAGCTGGGAGAGATATCAAGAGCCCTGGAGGCCAGGCTGCTCTCGGAGGAGGTAGAAGGAGCAGGCATTTCCAAGGGGCAGCCTTGATCCTCATCCTCGGCATGCTGACAGCACCGCTGCACCCCTTCTTCCTTGCAGGATCATGCCACGGAGGTGACAGGGCGCAATGCCTGCAGCGACACAGCCCGAGGAGAGCCCTGGGACTCCCTGCATATTTTAGCCCCGCAGTGCGAGGTATACGTGTGTGTGGGCCCGGCGGAGGGCACGGAGCGGTGAGTACTAGCTGGGAGCCCTGCTGCTCCAACAGGCCCCTTCAGTGGGAAGAACAGAGGAGGGGGAGCAGGAAGCCAAGCAGGGGGAAATCAGCTGCCTTTTCCATGACGCTCTGCACACTGGTGCCTGGGAAAAAGGACTGAGAAACCCCCATGCCATGTTCTCTAACCATTCCTCTGGGCTGTCCCTGGAGAGGTCAGGGGGCCCCTGAAAGAGCCTCCTTCATCCTCATTCCCTCCAGAGCAAGGCTGGTGGTCTCAGGATGGGCTCTGCCAGCCTCTGCCCATCCAGTAGAGAGTGAGTCAGTGCGGCTTGGGCTGCCAGTGCTGTCACTCGCCCCTGAGCTCTGCGGGCTGTGCTGACCACCAGCTGTCCTCTCTCCCTGCCCCACAGCTGGCACGAGAGCAGGCGATACCCCCCACTCAGCCCCGGAGCTGAGGGTGAGCACAGAGAAACTGGCACCGACCCCAGCGCCTGTGCCGAAGCCAACTCCACGCTTGCCAGGGTGAGATGGGGATCTCTTGTGGTTTGGGTTATTTTGGTCTCCCCAGCTCCCTTGGCCCTTCAATGCCACTTTTGCTGGGCCCATTCAGCAGGTTCCTGGGCACGCAGACATGTTGAATTTGCCCCTCTGGCTCTCCTGCCTTGGGCAGATGGAAGAAGGAGCCCATCATGTGCGGGGAGGTGGATTTGATGATCCTTATGGGTCCCTTAAAACTTGAGATATTCTATGATTCTAGTGTCCTGAGATGAAAGGGGGGATCAGCTGAGACTCAGTCCCCACAAAGGAGGCTCTCCCCCTAAAGAGCTCATGAGATTTGCTCTTGGATACTCCCATGTGGACTTTTCTATGTTGTTTCTCGCCACCGTTGGTCTGGCGTCATCTTATACTCACACAGCTCCTCTTCTGGTTCTCTTTCACCAACAGCTTTGAGCTGAACAGGCTGTAAGCTTTCATATATACTCTTACCTCCTTCCAGCCCACAGGAGCTACTAGTCCCCATTGCAGAGATCTGCCCTATCTTGTCTCCCAGGAAGGGGAAATGACCCGGTTGTGGGACAACACTTTGGGATCGGGCAAACGGGACATGATGAGCTACTTGGGCCATAAGGAGGAGGTGCGGTCACGAGCCCCACAGGCAGACAGACCCAGGTGGGCTCAGCCTGTTCCCTCTGGATCCTGGGTGAGAACTGAAGCCCAGGGCTTTAGGAAAGAAATATGTCCACTGAAACCAGGTACTCTTGGTTCGCTCCTGTGTGAGATCCTTGTTCTGGTTTGCTTTCCACCCAGGGGTCTCTGAGGTTCAAGGCAGATATCTGTTTAGATTTAGCATCTCTTTATCTAATTCTGGTCCCAGGAAGTGTTCAACACATCCATGGGCACTGTGTGACTGTCCATCTGTGTGTGTGCTGACGGTGAACCGTGGGCGTCTCGGGTGCTCTCTATCTGCATGGTTTGGCATGCCCTCGGTTCCAAGTGCTGTGTTCCAGTGCTCCCACCCTGCCTCGAGGGAGTCTGGGTTTTATCTCTGCCCTCCTGGACCATTTCTAGCTCTCCTCCGAAGACCTGCTTTGCCGTGGACGTGGTGGCATCCCGCGTCGCTCGCGCCTCCCCCAGTAACGGCCTTCTCCCCGTCCCAGAGCACCGTCCTGCCAGCCAGAAGCCCGAGGAGAGCTGGCCAAAGCACCGAAAAACTGACCCTCCCTGGGCATCCACCCTGCCACGTGCCCCAGCCGGCTCCCCGCCGGCCCGCAGCGACCCGCTGGGTGGCAGCGGGCACCTCTCTGGCCCACGGGTTCGGGAGTCCCACGGGCACTGCGGCGCTGCTGGGGGTGCAGAGGCGCGGCGCGGGCTGGAGAGGCAGGAGTACACGCTGCTGGCAGACCTGCCCAAGGCCAAGCGCCTCAGCCAGCGGGACGCTGCTGACCGCTATGGTTCCCGGACACTCAGCCCTGGCCGAGTGGAGGTGGAGAGGATATTTGGATGTGAACGCAGGTGAGAAGTAACGGGACTCCACAGTGGTCAGAGGCAGGGGATTGCCCTTCTGTGCTGTTGGGGGGCCCCCCCTCTCTGAATCGCTGTGCATCAGGGGGAAGGCAGGGCTGGATGGCAGAGCTCAGCTTTCAGCTGTGCTTAAGTTTCCCCCAAAGCAAGGGCTGGATCTAGGCTCAGAGCCTCCTCCATTGCGGCACACAGGCAGCTGAGGCTGTTGGAAAGGTGGAGCTAAGCCGCACTGCTAGAAGGGAGCAGCCCACCTTCCTCGTCCTCACAGCCACATGGAAGCTGCAGGACATGCTGCAAAGCAGGGCTCCCCACAGTAAAAGGGGAAGGAAAGAGGTGTTCCTCAATCCCATCATCAGTAGATCCTCAGGGATTCCACATTCACTGTAGGAGCCACTCAGGCAATGATAGGGGATGCCAAAAAGTACCCAGTAGCTGTTTAAGCTTTAGCTGGAGGAGCAAGAGCAGCTCCAGTATTGTTAGCTCAGGGCAGGAGGGGACATAAAGAGGGACTAGGAAAGTATCCTGGGCAAGTGGGTGGGATGTAAAGATGGAGGGAAGCTTGAGGAATAGTGTGAAGAAGACATGGGTGAGGCAGCAGGATATGAAAGCTGAGGTGGTTGGTGGGGATGGGGAGAGGCTACAGTGCACACAGTGTCTGGGGCAGGTGGAGGTCTGTGGGGTCAGGCTAAGGTGGAGCAGGATTTGCAGGGGCTCTGCTTCCAAGCTGAGCAGGGTGGCAGCTGGACCAACTGTGTGTGCCCACAGGAAATCAGAGACGCTGGAGGCCTTCCAGGCTCTGGAGGAGGGCCGTGTGGACCGGCTCGATGGCAAGACGCCAGTGCCACCCAACAAAGGCCACCTAACTCGGAGGCGGTCCAGCCCCAACCTGCCCAGAGAGGTGAGGCTTGGCTGCACAGCAGGACCTCATCCTTACTCTGCAAGCTGAGTTGCTTTTTCCTGTCACATTTTCCTCTACTTCTGCCACGTGCTTCTCTCTTTCATTCCCCTTCTCCCTCTTCCCTTTAATCCCAGCTCTCCCTCTCTCATGGATTGGGACCCTTGGCTCTTAAAATGCAGCAGCCCTTTCACCCTTTGGGTGCAAGAGGTTTCTCTACAGTATGGACTGGCTCTATGCACAGGAATGCAGCTGCTCTCTGGGGAACCATTTAACCAAATCACCTGCCAGCCCTAATCCCATCTTGTTCTGCTCATTGGCACTTTTTAAAGAGGATCCCTGCTCTCTCTCCCCTGTGACCCAGGGTCAGCGACTCTCCTGGCAGCTGGAGCAGCGCGGCAGAGACCCCAAGGAGCCCCGGCGTTCCCCCAGCCCAGCTCGGCACCCCGAGAAGGCCAGCAGGACCCGGGGGGACTCCCCACGCCCTGCCAGCCCTGGCCGGCTGCTGGAGAGAGGCAGCCGGAGCCCACGCTCTGCAAGCCCAGCCCGCAGGCTGGAGAGGAGGGCAGGGGAGCCTGTGAGCCCTCCCTGTCACACTGAGAAAAGCTGGAGAAGCCGAGCGGAGCCTGCCCGCCCCCCAAACTCGGACAGGGGCCGAGCCACCTGGCAAGCAGGGGGTATACGGCAAGCACTGGAGAAGAAGAGCCGAGGGGATTCCCTGCACCCCGCAGGTGCTGGGAAGGGCTCTGATAACATCAGGCTGAGCCGGGCAGGGCCACCATCATGGGCCCTCAGTCCTGGGAGACGTACAGAGAGCACAAGAAAAAGCCAAAAGGAGATCTCCCCTCCCAGCTTGGTGCGGGGGGCAGAGAGGCAACGAGTGAAGCCAGGGGAGCCGCTGCACCTTGCAGGGCCCAGGAAGTCAGTCGAGTGCAGCTGGCAGAGCCTCCGGGAAAAGCTGACATCCTCGCAGCCTGGAAAGGGCAGCAGCAGTGACTGCAAAGGCCGAGGCAAGCCCCTGCGCCCCACAAGCCCAACGCGACCACTGGAGCAGGACTGGAGGGGCCGGGGGGATGCCCACCAAGCACAGGTGTGGGAAAAGGACTGGAAGCGCCAAGAGATGCCCGTGTGCCATGCAGATGTGATGCGCCAGCTGGAAAGGGACTGGAAAAGCCCTGCTAGATGCCTGGATGTGGGACTACGGCCAGATGACAGCTGGAGAAGGCCTGAGAGTCCAGCACAGCATCTGGAGGAGGACTGGAAGGGTCCCGAGCACGCACGAGATACACACAACCCTGAGAAGCCATTGGAAACTGACTGGGGGAACAAGAGCCTTCTCATTTACCATGTGAGTAGGGCAGGAGCCAGAGGTGATGGGGACCCTGCAAGGCCTGAAACTGGCAAGCACAGGCTGGGTGGGTCCACTGGGTTGCAATTCTGTGCGCCCTGGTTCCCTCGGATCCTCTGCTTCTCCAGGGAAACTGTGCTGCTCGCCTGGCACTGGGAAGATGCTTTCTTCCCTGCCTCATGCCAGGAGATGGATGCTTGGATCTGGGAAACTGAGGTGAGGACTAAACCCCAATGGCTTCAGCTCCTGCTTTCTCCCCTGCAGCCCCAGCTGGGTGGAAGCACCTTCCCACTGCAGAGCAGCCCTGGCTCCTCAGGAAGCCCGCAGCCACATTTGAATGGCAGTAGGAAGCGCAACAAGGTAGGGGCCAGGCCCTGGGAATTGTGAGGAAGGGCAGCAGCCCTTCTCTGGGGGTCACTGAGGGCAGCATGTAGGTCTCTAACACTTGAGCTGAGCAGGTCTAGCGTTGTGCTGCCTTCCCATGACGTCCTGAACACTGTGCTCACTAACACTCCCCTTCACTTTGTCCTTCACCCATTTCTCAGGTGGGGAAACTGAGGCACAGAGCCTTTTTATAAAGCTAGAGAAGGGCAAACAGTAGACCTGGGACTAAAATCTCAGTACAGCTGCTTTCCTGTGTTTTATTATTGGCCAGTACTGTGATGGCACAGAGGTTTTACAGGGATGAAGTGGGCTTTAGTGGTGTGAAAGAAGATACAGTGTATTGTGTTGGCATTCCTGCAAAATGGCATTGCAGCAGCTATGGGGGGCTGCAGAAAGTATTCTGGGAGCCCACGTAGCTGGCAGCTGCACACAAGTTCCTGCCTCTGTCCCTCTCTGTGCACATCAGTCATCTCCGCCAGGTCATCCTCTGCTAGGACCTGGCTTTGTTCTTTATACAAGAACAAACTGCAGCCAGGAAAGAGGCTGTCAAAGGCCTCTGAAACTTGAAACGGGTGACATCCTTTCCCTCACTTCCCTGCATCAGGTCAGAGAGAAGCCCAAAGCCCTGAACTCACCCTGTACAACTTGGCCAGATCGCCCCACCTGTGCCAGGTTTCTTCAGCACTGAGCTCTGGCACCTTCCCTTTGCCTTGCAGAAAGAAGCATCACCTTGGTGTGATTGCAGAGTAGAGCCTGGCATTTTGTGATGCACAGCCCCTCTCCCCTTTTCCTCTGGGACTCTCTCTAGCAATTGCCTTTCCTGAGGCCAGCTGGCACGGCTTTCCAGGGGCACTGGG